>OX451347.1:31059855-31634095 GCA_949629155.1 Myopa testacea
GCTCGGTTATCGTCTTTTCTCAGTTAACCTCCGTTTAAACGACACATTGTGTTTTTCAGTGCTCGTTTAACCGGCGTTTAACCGGAGTTTAACCGGTCAATATTGGTGAGTTAAACTCCGATAAATTTATCTTTTTAATAGATGAAGAAACAGCTATTTCTTCGAGTACAGACATTTACCTTTGTTCAAAACTATGCTAATAATTTTGTTTATTTGCACCAGAACAGCTGTTCCCTTTGTAAAAATGAAAATATTGACAAGTGCTGCCAAAAAAGGTTTAGGTATACGCTAAATGTTCATTGAATTTAGATAAATTCTGTATGAAATATAGATAAGATACGTTTAACATAGATAAGTTAAACTCGCACTGTAAAACTCAAATCTCAGTTAACTTTTGTTTGGCGTTTAACTAATCTCCGTTTAAACGAGCACTGAAAAACTGGGCCTCAGTATGTCGTGTTTTTTTTACATTTGGCAGAATAGTTTGGTGACATAAATTATCTCTTTTTAACTTATTTGCACTAGACAAAGAGTAAGATAGTGTGTCCGCAATTACGAACTTCGAAACAGACTTGCAAACTAAAAACCAAAAGCATTTTAGTTTAGCGCTGGAATCGCAACAACAATTTCAATGGAGTTAAAACAGTTTAGGAGTGGTTTTGGGGCTTAAAACAGTTTATTCCAAAAACGTGGAAAAACCATTTTATGAAAATAGACTATTAGGCACATGTTTTTTTCATCGGGATCTTAGGAGAAAACGTATTTTTAAAATCACAATCACGTAAAGCCTAAATTTAGGCACCAAATAATTGGACTAAAAATAGTTTTACTGCGTGGTCAGTGTTGGACATACTAAGGGCCAGATTTTCAGTTAATCGTCTTTTAAACGACGATTAGTTAAACGTCAAAGAAAAGTTAACTGAGATTAAGACGAGCACGGGTTTTACAGTGCGAGTTTAACAGCCTTATAATGTAAATAGTTTCAAGACGTAAACGAAAACAAAACATATGTTTTTCATGAATTTTGTTTTGTGCTTTTCGTCATTTTTCGTTTGTTTGACAATGCGCATAACAAAACTCGAGTGAAATCCACTAAACGCAAAAAATGCTTGTTGTTGGTATTTTTACATGCTTTGCAGATTTTATCAGCTACGCGTGCTATAATGGATCGGCAGTTTCCAAGAAAAAAGTCGAGAAACCACGCGAAAGCAAGAAGGCTATCGTTTAGTGTAAAATTGTTTGTGTTTTGCAAGTTGTCGAATTTGTATGTGTATAGTGTTGCCGCACGCATTTGCACTGAATTCTACCCGAAATCTTTGCATTTCTAGAAATTACTTATAAAAATACTTCAAATATTGTACACATGGCAACATTTTCTGTCTGCAATAAAACGAATGTCTGCAATACGAACGAAAAGCTTCTATTATACTAGTTTGGCTCGTTTCGTTTTCGTTTTCATTAGTGTTTTCGTCTTGAAACTATTTACATTATAAGGCTGTAAGTTATCTATGTTAAACGTATTTTATCTAAATTTCATAGAGAATTTATCTAAATGCGACGAGTATTTAGCGTATACGCGTTATTATAAGTTGATGTTTCAACCTATATTGGCAGCACCTGTCAATATTTTCCTTTTTACAAAGAGAACAAATGTTCTGGTGCAAATAAACAAAATTATAAGCATAGTTTTGAACAAAGTTAAATGTCTGTACTCCAAAGAAACAGCTCTTTCTTTATCTATTAAAAAGATAAATTAAACGGAGTTTAACTTACCAATATTGGCCGGTTAAACGCCGTTTAAACTTGTTCTGAAAAACATAATGTGTGGTTTAAACGGAGTTTAACCGAGAAACGACGGTAACCGAGCACTGAAAAACTGGCCCTAAGGGCCATTATAATTAACAAGCGCACAAAAAATTTGCATACAAATACTATTTTTCTGCGTAGCCGGCTTTAGAAATACATCTTATGTACATATATAAGATGTTTCGGAGCAGATAGGTATCCGCCCGGAAATGCTCACCGTGTTGTTGCTGTTGTAGAATGTGGAGTTGATCCCAACAAAAACGAATTCATCTGCTCCCCGTAGTTTCTGAGTTATAGCGCTTTGAAATTTGAATTTATTTGCCTAATATCTCCTTAACTACAGAATATATCCGGTATATGTATATATCGTTAGAAAGGTAACTTAAATACCCTTCATTTATGTAAAGTAAGATTTCCGAAAAACGCATCGTTTTGGAGAAAACGCGATTATAATATTTTTAGTACTGTTTTCCCCCCATTAATAAAGAAAATGTGTAATTCACCGACATAATTTTGCGGGGAACAAGAAACTACAAAATATTAGGTTTCTATACCTAGTTTTTTATCGAAACCGGTGCAATATTTTAGGAGAAAACGCTCTTTGAAACGTAATTACTTAATTCTTTTTTTGAATTCTACCATTCTATCATTCGGTGAAGTTTAAAGGTCCGAAGTGTAGTGCCCATACAAATACAATAGAGGTTCTATCGCGCCACGTGAAGGTATTTTTGCCACAATACACAAGGAAAGAGGAATTTTTTCTTGGGTACTTGGCGATAATCATATTCGCAGATCTGATAATGCCGACGTTTTATCGGAATTTTTTAAATGAGCAGGATCCGATTTTTAAATGGGCAGGGAATTTTCTATTTTCTAGTTTTGGTACACCAGCACAGCTGCAGTGTATTATACCAGAGACGAAAGTTCGTGAAGACACAGTACATGAATTGAGGTTCTTTGTAAACTTTAAATTGCGATTCCTCCTAAAATACGATTACGATTCCTCCGATTACGATAAGAAAAATAGGTATAGGAAGCTAATAACATCTAGTTTCTTGTTCTCTGCAAAGTGATGTGGGTTAGTTACACAATTTACTTAATTAATGGGGGAAAAAGTACTAAAAATATTAAAATCGCGTTTTCTAAAAAATATGCATAAAATTTCAAATGATGTTGGAAAGATGCTGCTGGGCTGTGTTTATCGGCCCAATAATCGGGTGAACATTGATCTTCTACTTGAAATTATCGATAGTGTGGCAATAGCCTATCAAAATGTGATTGTAGTTGGTGATTTTAATTGTGATTTATTACTATTATTTATCACAGAATAAATAGTATATAGAAGTTGCATCTCGGCCTGCGATACCTTTTCACTTTAAGGTGCGGTCGGAACAACTGAGGGGAAATCAAACAACGAGAGAGCAAACGTGAACAGAGAGAAGCAATCAAGGTTTATAGAAAGAAGGTTACGCCACGCGCAGGTCCGTTATTTTTTTTTTTTGTTTGACAGGGATGTCAAATGACGTCAATAAGTATTTGTATTGAAATTTTGTTTCGAGGCGCCTGCACACGGGTTATAACAATAATTTTTGATGTAAAATTTTGGTGATTGAATAATACCAATAATGAAGTGCTCTGTGAATTTTTGCAATAATGTTAGTGGTCAGGGTTTTCAAATTTCCATCAGTTGTTCGCTTATCAAAAATTTTGTGGGAGTTTTGCCAGCGAAAAAAACGTGCAGGCATCTGTGAAGATCATTTTAATGTAAATCGCTTTGAAAATGAGTTGCAAATTAATATGGGTACAAAATTAGGTTATGCTAAACGTAAAGTACTAAAGCTTAAGCGTAAAGGCTTAAGTTTTTTTTGGTTAATTATACAGTTTACATTTTTGCATAAAGTAATTATTACAGTAATTATACATTTTTACACAAATGAAACATGTAAGTATTTTGTATAGTTGAAGAGATAAACTCTCGTAATTTCCAAATTTCAAAGGGATGTAACTCTGAAAACATACGAGAACGATAAGAAATGTTGCTTTTGTTGGAGTTACCACATAAAACTACAACAACAAAAAAGCAACAACAAAATCGGAGCGTTCGAATAACATTAAACCTGTTCCAACTTTTCTTCATACGACTTTTCAAGTTTGTTATTTGCACCGTGTGTTGTGGCCCTAGTGATTTTAGAAATACTTATTGACGTAGATGCACAGAACGAGACCACTTTTCTTTGTTTACTGGCGTAACCTTTTATTCTATAAACCTTGAGAAGCAATCACGAACAAAGAGAAGCAACGAGAGAGCAAGCATGAAACGTTTATGTGTGCGTACATCTGTTTTGCTAGACTGCGTCGTGAATTCACGTGGTGTTAACAAAATTTTGTTTCAAGCTTTAGATTTCTGTATTTTGGTTGTTTTCCTTTGAAGGTTTCATATTTTACATTGCATAGCTATGTGCAGCATCAACAAGAGTTACTGGTTAATTGTAGTGCTCTAGTAAAAAATTACTATAGACAAAAAGTAAATATTGCCGGCACTTTGTATCAACAGCGGCGGTATTTCATTTTGAAAGAAAATTTTACTGTCATTATACACAAAATAGGGTATTTCGAAAGCATGTATCTCCCAATTCCTGTTAGAGGACCCTTGGTCACAAGTTACCACTTTAACTATGCTGCCAAAACTGTTCAAAAATGTTAAATTTCGTAATAGCCTGTTTACATAAAAATATTTAATCCGGTTAAGGTGTTCGAAAATCGATCAGCTGATCTAGTGTTTACATACATAATCCGGTCCGGGCTGTCAAACCGAAAAGAAGAAATAAGCAGCTGTTGTTTTGCTTGTATATTTACGTAGCTATTTTAAAATTGTGCATCGCTTTAATTTATAATACAGTGAATAAAATAACAATAATATTCAAAATTGTTGAAATGTATTTTGGTATGGTGATGAAATTCGCAAGTTTACAGAATTTGGAAAGCGAAAAATCGTACATCATAAATAACAAATTCCTCTCAGTATGTCGAGTTTTTTTTGGCATTTGGCAAAATAGTTTGGTGACATAAATTATCTCTTTCTAACTTATTGGCACTAGAAAAGGAGAAAGATAGTGTGTCTGCAATTCCGAACTTCGAAACAGACTTGCAAACTAAAAACTGAGGCTAAAAACCAAACGCATTTTGGTTTAGCGCTGGAATAGCAACAACAATTTCACGGGAGTTAAAACAGTTTATGAGTGGTTTTGGGACTTAAAACAGTTTATTCCAAAAACCTGGAAAAACCATCTTATGTAAACACCTTATAAAATGATCTTTTTTGAATGATCAACCAACGTTCAGTTGGTTTAATAAAAAATGTTACACCGTCGTCTAACAGTATGGATTTTGATTGCGATGAGCTTAATGAGCGCTTTGTAAACATTGGTACTAAGCCGGTTACCACCAACAGCTATTTAAATGCGATGCGTGGATCGCTATGGAGTTCTACAGAGTTTATTGACAGTTAAATTGAACGCAGTCGGATTTGATGGTATAAATCCAGTTTTCTTGAAGCTGTTGCTACCAAGGTTGCTACCAATTATCCCGCACATTTACAATACCACTTCTTTTTTCCCTAATGCATGGAAAACCGCTAAGGTTATACCCATTCCTAAATCAGATAATGATTTTAGACCAATATCGATACTTCGGTTTCTTTCTAAGGCCTTTGAAGGTGTATTACGTCTTCAAATTTCGGAGTTTTGTAAGGAATACCGATTAATTTCTGAATTCCAATCTGGTTTTAGGGCTGGGCATGGCTGCATAACTACCTTGTGTGATGTTGTGGAGCAAGTGAGAGCCAATGTTGATGAATAATAATTGAATAATAATAATAACAAAGAATAATTTTGTCGTGTCTGGAGTAGTAATGGGCGCGTTTTTCCTTAAGTGCCCGACTCAATCTCATCAATTGTGTTCGGTAGAGAGCTCCAGTAATGGTTTCGCTTGGTTCGAGCAATTCATAATACACTTTCGGCCTTCCACTGCGTTCTTTGTCCTTCACGTCAAACTCACCGTTCTTAAACTTTTGAAACCATTCCTGACAACTTCTCTCACTTAAAGCAGCTTCACCATATGCTTCTAGAAGCAATCGATGCCCCTCAGCTGCAGATTTTTTCAAATTAAAGAAGTAAATCAAAAGTTCCCGCAAATGATGCTTATTCGGCACAAAACTTGACATTTTTGCAGGAAAAAAATTACGTGATGCTGATACGGAATCACTAGTACTTTAAGGTTATGGTGTTGCCGGATGACGAAACTTGGGATATTACGTTTTACATCTGACAATTTCTCCATAACCTTCTGGTGGGGCCATCTTTTGACAAACCGCGGAAACTTATTTGTACACCTAATATAATAAAATATATATATACTAGTATATAAGCCTGACTTCGCCAGGAAGTTATTATTATTTATTTATTTCGTAACAAAAATTGCGAAGTCTTTTGGACTTTCTCACCTTACACTTTTTTGGTTTATTTATTTATAGTATGAAAAGTAACACTGCCGATCTCTTCCTTTTTTTTAAGAATGGCCCAAGCAGAATTCATCGATATCTTTAAACGGGCAGCAATCTGCCCATAGGATTATCCTTCTTCGTGGAGAGTACAAACCGCAAAACGTGTCTCAATTGATAATTCTTGTCGTTTTGGCATACTTGTGCTGTTTTTTTTACTTTTCAGGACGATATGCAAATTACAATTAATGTCCGAGAGAATTCAGTCCTGGTATTTAAAGGGATTGGGTGCGGATTCAGATAAATATAAAATTTAGTTCCCAACACCCGGCAGATAAAAAACAAGACCTTAAAAACCCTTTGCATATCGCCAGTATTGACAGGTAGTCATTAAATGATTGTTGATGAAATTTTCCATAAAGTCGAATTCGGACAATATGCACCTGTGCCACAACAAAAAAAGGGTTAGGGTTTTTATGTTTCTCCCAAAAAACAACAGAAACGTCATAAAATCATAAAATCGAATTTAATTTCCAATGAATTCTACTGATTCCGAAAAATTTTGAATTTAACTCTCGTTCGAATACTTATGAGCGGTACTGTATATAGATATATGTATTAGACCGGTCCTTATTTCTTTTTTTTCGAATTCGTATGACGGCAAGCGCTAAAACCATTTTATTTGATCCTAAAAATACACAAAAAAAATTTGAGCTTGATTGGACAATTTTTAGCCGTGCCCCGACACAACTGCTCATAATACAGGAGCACAAAACGGTGCTGCTGCTCTGCTTGAAGGAAAACTAGGTCGCGATTTATTATATTTTCCCTGCAGACACCATATTTACGAGTTGTTGATCCGTAAAGTGTTTGAAATTAGAGTGGCTACTACAGCCGGTCCAGAAGTGCTAATTTTTAATCGCTTTAGCAAATACTGGAATAATATTGACAAATTAAATTATAAGAGTTGTTTAGAAGATGAACACATTATTACAGTATTGACAGCTGAAGAACGTGGAACAATTTTAAATTACTGTCTAGACAACTTAAAACAAGCTCATAGCAGACGCGACTACAAAGAATTATTACAATTAGTTGTCAGTTTTCTTGCTGGTACGGTGCCGAATTTTAACACCTTTCGTATACCTGGTGCAACTTCTCATGCTCGATGGATGTCAAAATCTATTTATGCACTTAAAATGTATTTGTTTCGTAATGAATTCAATATGACCAAACAAGAGCTAAACGGTATACGTAGTGTGTCTGTTTATAGTTCGTATTTATGTAAAAGCCTGGTTTGGATGCACTAAAGCAATTGAAGCACCAAATCAAGACCTAAATTTAATTAAAAATATTATAGCTTATCCTGAAAGGGATATAACTCTTGCTTTGCTACAAAAAATAAGCAATCATTTGTGGTATTTGTCGGAAGAAGCAGTCGGTCTTTCATTCTTCGATCCTAATGTGTTACAATTAAAAAAAAAATGGTTCAGGCAATTAATGTTAAAGCAAATACAGAAAAATGCAAGCGAATAATAACTAATCCAACAAATATCGACACATTTGCGCAAAAAGATTTAAGCGATTTTGTAAATTCCAATACACACGCGTTCTTTGATCGCTTAGAAATTTCAAAAGAATTTTTGCAAGTCGATCCGTCGGATTGGAATGAAAGATTTGACTACGCTCAGGGATCACAAATTTGTAAAAACTTATCTGTAGTAAATGATGCAGCTGAAAGAGGCGCCAAATTCATTACAGATTATAATAATAAATTAACCCACAATGAAGAGGAGAAACAATTCCTTTTTCAAGTGGTTAAAGAATATAACATGAATTATCCCACTTTTAAAAAGACTTCACTATTAAATTAAAATAATATTAATGTTACTATGAGTATGTAATTAATAAAAATATTTCAGTTTGTTCTTACTTTTCAAATAAATGCAAATAAAATAAAAAAATATATTTTTTTTTGCCTTATTTCTCATAATAAAAACAAAAAGGTGCTTGGGGCACGGCTAAAAATTATCCAATCGTTGTCAAATTTTTTTTTATGCTTTGTGAGACTAAAACGAATATTTTTAGCGCTTGCCGTAACATATATTCGAGAAAATAAATTTGTCCATATAAATAAGGACCGGTCTAATATGTATGTATATATTGGGACAAAGTTTGAATTTAGGGAAAAACGCTGTATGCAAAAAATTTTGTGAAACATCGCACGATTTTCCTTTTTGGGGAAATTAGCGCTGCATGTAGAAAATTTGTATAAGAAATCGCGCGACATATATACATATATTATATTATAAACTGCGTGAAGTTAAATTCGTATTTGAGCGATTTAAATTCGTATTTGAGAGAGTTAAATTCGAATTTAACTCAACTGGTCACTGAACGCACGCAGAGGTCTTCCTGACCAGTGACCACTGCATCCACCCAGTCTGGCCATACAAAAATGTCGCATATTCAGAGTCGATTTACAAAAAAACGGTTACTAGGGAGTTCCTAATTTTTTTATATTTTCCTCTTATATGCAGTATCTTCCGATGGCCATGTGCTTCATAAACGCACGCGGAGGTCTTCCTGACCGCCACATCTTTGCCTGTGCACGGCTAGACTTTTCAGGAATAGGTAGCTGATATAGTGGCCTTCGAACTGTATACAACGTTTGTCCAAGTTATGTTTTTTGTTGAACAAAGTGTTTGTCGAAATGTATGAGAAGGTGCACTGGGTAACCAAACACTGACCACTGACGCCACATCTTTGCCTGTGCACGGCTAGACTTTTCAGGAGTAGGTAGCTGATATAGTGACCTTTCGAACTGTATACAACGTTTGTCCAAGTTATGTTTTTTGTTGAACAAAGTGTTTGTCGAAATGTATGAGAAGGTGCACTGGGTAACCAAACGTTGGCCACTGACGCCACATCTTTGCCTGTGCACGGCAAGACTTTTCAGGAATAGGTAGCTGATATAGTGGCCTTTCGAACTGTATACAACGTTTGTCCAAGTTATGTTTTTTGTTGAACAAAGTGTTTGTCGAAATGTATGAGAAGGTGCACTGGGTAACCCAACACTGGCCACTGACGCCACATCTTTGCCTGTGCACGGCTAGACTTTTCAGGAATAGGTAGCTGATATAGTGACCTTTCGAACTGTATACAACGTTTGTCCAAGTTATGTTTTTTGTTGAACAAAGTGTTTGTCGAAATGTATGAGAAGGTGCACTGGGTAACCAAACGTTGGCCACTGACGCCACATCTTTGCCTGTGCACGGCTAGACTTTTCAGGAATAGGTAGCTGATATAGTGACCTTTCGAACTGTATACAACGTTTGTCCAAGTTATGTTTTTTGTTGAACAAAGTGTTTGTCGAAATGTATGAGAAGGTGCACTGGGTAACCAAACGTTGGCCACTGACGCCACATCTTTGCCTGTGCACGGCTAGACTTTTCAGGAATAGGTAGCTGATATAGTGACCTTTCGAACTGTATACAACGTTTGTCCAAGTTATGTTTTTTGTTGAACAAAGTGTTTGTCGAAGTGTATGAGAAGGTGCACTGGGTAACCCAACACTGGCCACTGACGCCACATCTTTGCCTGTGCACGGCTAGACTTTTCAGGAATAGATAGCTGATATAGTGACCTTTCGAACTGTATACAACGTTTGTCCAAGTTATGTTTTTTGTTGAACAAAGTGTTTGTCGAAATGTATGAGAAGGTGCACTGGGTATCCAAACGTTGGCCACTGACGCCACATCTTTGCCTGTGCACGGCTAGACTTTTCAGGAATAGATAGCTGATATAGTGACCTTTCGAACTGTATACAACGTTTGTCCAAGTTATGTTTTTTGTTGAACAAAGTGTTTGTCGAAATGTATGAGAAGGTGCACTGGGTAACCAAACGTTGGCCACTGACGCCACATCTTTGCCTGTGCACGGCTAGACTTTTCAGGAATAGGTAGCTGATATAGTGGCCTTTCGAACTGTATACAACGTTTGTCCAAGTTATGTTTTTTGTTGAACAAAGTGTTTGTCGAAGTGTATGAGAAGGTTCACTGGGTAACCCAACACTGGCCACTGACGCCACATCTTTGCCTGTGCACGGCTAGACTTTTCAGGAATAGGTAGCTGATATAGTGACCTTTCGAACTGTATACAACGTTTGTCCAAGTTATGTTTTTTGTTAAACAAAGTGTTTGTCGAAATGTATGAGAAGGTGCACTGGGTAACCAAACGTTGGCCACTGACGCCACATCTTTGCCTGTGCACGGCTAGACTTTTCAGGAATAGGTAGCTGATATAGTGACCTTTCGAACTGTATACAACGTTTGTCCAAGTTATGTTTTTTGTTGAACAAAGTGTTTGTCGAAGTGTATGAGAAGGTGCACTGGGTAACCCAACACTGGCCACTGACGCCACATCTTTGCCTGTGCACGGCTAGACTTTTCAGGAATAGGTAGCTGATATAGTGACCTTTCGAACTGTATACAACGTTTGTCCAAGTTATGTTTTTTGTTGAACAAAGTGTTTGTCGAAGTGTATGAGAAGGTGCACTGGGTAACCCAACACTGGCCACTGACGCCACATCTTTGCCTGTGCACGGCTAGACTTTTCAGGAATAGGTAGCTGATATAGTGACCTTTCGAACTGTATACAACGTTTGTCCAAGTTATGTTTTTTGTTGAACAAAGTGTTTGTCGAAGTGTATGAGAAGGTGCACTGGGTAACCAAACGTTGGCCACTGACGCCACATCTTTGCCTGTGCACGGCTAGACTTTTCAGGAATAGGTAGCTGATATAGTGACCTTTCGAACTGTATACAACGTTTGTCCAAGTTATGTTTTTTGTTGAAAAAGTGTTTGTCGAAGTGTATGAGAAGGTGCACTGGGTAACCCAACACTGGCCACTGACGCCACATCTTTGCCTGTGCACGGCTAGATTTTTCAGGAATAGGTAGTTGATATAGTGACCTTTCGAACTGTATACAACGTTTGTCCAAGTTATGTTTTTTGTTGAACAAAGTGTTTGTCGAAATGTATGAGAAGGTGCACTGGGTAACCAAACGTTGGCCACTGACGCCACATCTTTGCCTGTGCACGGCTAGACTTTGTGTCTTTGCTAAATTCGCGTCGGATTTACGAATTTAACTTCACGCACTTTGTGAAATATACAAAACAAATATTTCAACGTGTCTTGGGTTTAAGTCTTTGCTAAGTTAAATTCGAATTTAACTCTCTCAAATACGAATTTAACTCGCTCAAATACGAATTTAACTTCACGCACTTTATATTATATGGGTTTGTGTGTATTCAGTGTCTCCAACCGTTCACTTAAAACGAATAACTTCACTTAACACAAAGATGAAAATCAGTAGTATTATGTAAACTAAGCAAAAGATAATGGTTAAATCAAATTATTATTAAATTAATTAGTGAATTTCAAATGAATTAGTGAATTACTTATTCCATACCAATGCAACGCAACGCAATTCGTGTTACCCTTCTAACCACCGCTCTTCTTCAATTTGTATTCGATAACTCTTACGATGATTTGCGTTTAGAGAACTGAGTTTTACGTGCTTGCGCTGGTATGTCAAAACTGGTTTTCTGTGGTATACACAGAGTACACTGGGATTTCTCTTTTGCTCTTATGATCTTATGGCTTCCAAGATTTTGTTGTATTGACTGACCTTTCGAACTGTATACAACGTTTGTCCAAGTTATGCTTTTTGTTGAACAAAGTGTTTGTCGAAATGTATGAGAAGGTGCACTGGGTAACCAAACGTTGGCCACTGACGCCACATCTTTGCCTGTGCACGGCTAGACTTTTCAGGAATAGGTAGCTGATATAGTGACCTTTCGAACTGTATACAACGTTTGTCCAAGTTATGTTTTTTGTTGAACAAAGTGTTTGTCGAAGTGTATGAGAAGGTGCACTGGGTAACCCAACACTGGCCACTGACGCCACATCTTTGCCTGTGCACGGCTAGACTTTGTGTCTTTGCTAAATTCGCGTCGGATTTACGAATTTAACTTCACGCACTTTGTGAAATATACAAAACAAATATTTCAACGTGTCTTGGGTTTAAGTCTTTGCTAAGTTAAATTCGAATTTAACTCTCTCAAATACGAATTTAACTCGCTCAAATACGAATTTAACTTCACGCACTTTATATTATATGGGTTTGTGTGTATTCAGTGTCTCCAACCGTTCACTTAAAACGAATAACTTCACTTAACACAAAGATGAAAATCAGTAGTATTATGTAAACTAAGCAAAAGATAATGGTTAAATCAAATTATTATTAAATTAATTAGTGAATTTCAAATGAATTAGTGAATTACTTATTCCATACCAATGCAACGCAACGCAATTCGTGTTACCCTTCTAACCACCGCTCTTCTTCAATTTGTATTCGATAACTCTTACGATGATTTGCGTTTAGAGAACTGAGTTTTACGTGCTTGCGCTGGTATGTCAAAACTGGTTTTCTGTGGTATACACAGAGTACACTGGGATTTCTCTTTTGCTTTTATGATCTTATGGCTTCCAAGATTTTGTTGTATTGACTGACCTTTCGAACTGTATACAACGTTTGTCCAAGTTATGCTTTTTGTTGAACAAAGTGTTTGTCGAAATGTATGAGAAGGTGCACTGGGTAACCAAACGTTGGCCACTGACGCCACATCTTTGCCTGTGCACGGCTAGACTTTTCAGGAATAGGTAGCTGATATAGTGACCTTTCGAACTGTATACAACGTTTGTCCAAGTTATGTTTTTTGTTGAACAAAGTGTTTGTCGAAGTGTATGAGAAGGTGCACTGGGTAACCCAACACTGGCCACTGACGCCACATCTTTGCCTGTGCACGGCTAGATTTTTCAGGAATAGATAGCTGATATAGGGACCTTTCGAACTGTATACAACGTTTGTCCAAGTTATGCTTTTTGTTGAACAAAGTGTTTGTCGAAATGTATGAGAAGGTGCACTGGGTAACCAAACGTTGGCCACTGACGCCACATCTTTGCCTGTGCACGGCTAGACTTTTCAGGAATAGGTAGCTGATATAGTGACCTTTCGAACTGTATACAACGTTTGTCCAAGTTATGTTTTTTGTTGAACAAAGTGTTTGTCGAAGTGTATGAGAAGGTGCACTGGGTAACCAAACACTGGCCACTGACGCCACATCTTTGCCTGTGCACGGCTAGACTTTTCAGGAGTAGGTAGCTGATATAGTGACCTTTCGAACTGTATACAACGTTTGTCCAAGTTATGTTTTTTGTTGAACAAAGTGTTTGTCGAAATGTATGAGAAGGTGCACTGGGTAACCAAACGTTGGCCACTGACGCCACATCTTTGCCTGTGCACGGCTAGACTTTGTGTCTTTGCTAAATTCGCGTCGGATTTACGAATTTAACGTCACGCACTTTGTGAAATATACAAAACAAATATTTCAACGTGTCTTGGGTTTAAGTCTTTGCTAAGTTAAATTCGAATTTAACTCTCTCAAATACGAATTTAACTCGCTCAAATACGAATTTAACTTCACGCACTTTATATTATATGGGTTTGTGTGTATTCAGTGTCTCCAACCGTTCACTTAAAACGAATAACTTCACTTAACACAAAGATGAAAATCAGTAATTTTCTTTAATAGATATACATATTCATTGAATTAGGCATAAAATCCAACCCAAAGTCATTCTGGCTAATTTTTAACACAAAGAGAAAACATTCTGGCTTGTCTAAATATATGGAGTTTAATACTCTAATAGCATATCACAAAACTCGGACGGATGACGGGTTTCAAACTTTACTCAAACTTGAATACATTAAAGATGCAGGATTCGATTTGTTTCCCCAAATATTTCTAAAAAATTGCGCAACTTTTTTGCAAGTGATACTGAACAGTATTTTCAACGCATCCCTTTCTACTAGAATCTACTCAGATGACTGGAAAACTGATTACGTTACGCCAATATTTAAATCCGGGCAAAAAACACTTAGTAGGAAACTACAGACCTATAGTAAAACTGTCAATACCAAAAGTGTTTGAGAAAATCGTACATGGTATATTATTTGCACAGGTTCAAAATTATGTTTTACCCCAACAACATGGCTTTTTTGCTGGTAGATCGACAGCTAGTAATCTTAGCATCTTCTCAAATTATTGTGTATAGTTCATTGAAGCTGGCTCACAAGTTTATGTACTGTACACTGACTTCTCTAAAGCTTTCGACAGCGTTTCCCACAACTTACTGATACACAAAACATCTAGCTTAGGGTTTAGTTTGCAACTCACAAAATGGCTGCATTCCTATCCAACAGGAAGATATTTACTCGTCTCACTAGAGAATAGTTACTCCAAAGCTATAGCAGTCACATCTGGTGTCCCTCAAGGGAGCAACTTAGGTCCACTCTTATTTACTTTACTCATCAACTATATCTGTCAGAGCTTCAGTTTGTGCCATAGTCTCCTATATGCGGACGACTTAAAAATCTTTCTAAAATCACTAGAAAGTGATTTTATCACTATTCACTAGATAAAATCAATTAGTGAATGCCTGTAACTTCAAGAGGATATTAACTCTCTTATGAATTGGTGTAAATCCAACGTACTATCTTTAAACTTTTCTAAAAGTAAAATTCTTACTTTTTTTCGAAAAAAACGTACAATTGAATTTAGTTATACTAGCAATAGTGCAAAAGTTAGTGAGGTTAAGGACCTTGGCATTTTTTTTTACTCCAAGCTTAAGTTTGACATCCATTATAACTACATTATAGCAAGGGCTTTGTAAAAACAAATGTCAAGGACTTTAAAGATTCTTTCACTTCTAGGACGGTATATTTAAGCCTCGTTAGACCCTACCTTGAATACGCCAGCATCGTATGTGATCCATCATACGAGAACTCAGTCAACCGTGTTGAGAAGGTTCAGAATCGCTTTTCGAGATTTGCCCTACGGCGCCTATACAGGGTGTTTCGCATAAGAGGGGACAGAAGATCAGAGCGTGTAGGTTGGGTCGAGACAAGAAAAAAATCGTATGGGAGGGGGTCAATTTCCCCCCGTTTAGACGGGAGAGGCCACTTTATAAAAATTCGACTTAACATCGAAAAAAAAAATATTAAAAAATAATGGTTTGACCTAGATGTTTGTAGTTGTTTGAAAGGAAAGTATGCTTCGTAATTTTTCTCGGAAACTACAAAACATAGAACCTTCCGCTTTTAAGCATTATCTCTAGAATTGATTAGAGAATTTTAGGGTCGGAAAAAAATTTATGCTTAATACCGTAATTTCAAAAAAAAAATTGCGACTAAAATTTTTTTTCGGAATTTTTTTTCCAAATTTTAACTCTGACATTAATTTTCTCAAAAACTGTTTGATATAGGAACCTAATTTAAAGGATATTAAGAAGCGGATATTTGGCTTTGAAAATCAGCAAGCAAAAGTTTAATATTTATTTTTCGATATTAAGTCGAATTTTTATAAAGTGGCCCCTCCCGTCTAAACGGGGGAAATTGACCCAAAATCCCATTCAAATGGGATCGTTCGCAATTCGCAACTTTTCGCAGCAATTCTGACGACGGAACAGTGCTTCAATGTGCGCATTTACAATCAATAACATGCAATGGGATCGTTGGCATGTTTTCGTCAGAATTCGGTCGAACGAAAAACGCATGCAGTGTGCGAGCAGCCTAAGTTTGGCATATAGACATATTTTATCTAATATTCTATTTGTCAAAGATATAATCGATGGCATAATAAATTCTCCCGAATTACTTGAACTCATTCCATTTAATATACCGGCCTACCCCTTAAGGGAAACTATATATTTTTATATAACGAAACATAGAACCAATTACGGTCTGAACGAGCCCGTTTCTAGATGCTTATCTCATAACAACTTGGTGGCCAACCAGCTTGACTTTACTCTAAGTAGATATCTTTTCAAGAACCTCCTTGTAGATATATTGATAGCAAACAGCCTAAGCGCTTAGCATTTAATTCATACATAATTATCTATAATCTTTAATAGTAATATCTTTAAAACAAATGTTTATACTCTTAGATTAGTTTTAAGGTTCTCACAATTTGTAAGGGTATCAACCCGGTAGGTGAAGCTTAAATAAATAAAGAATAAAGCAATTCATACCGATGACAACTGTTTATATTGTTTAGAAGCTACCACAAGCATTTGCGTCTAAGTTTTATAGAACAAAAGTTATACGAAATGGAATTCAAACGTAATATTTGAGTGGAAAATCACAACCGTCCATAAGTATTCGGTATATATATATATTTACTTAAATACTTAATCATATTAAATTAACTTAACAATAAATAGTAAAAACTAATACATTTCTTTTCAAATATGATTTTCGTCAAAAAATGCACCATTCACTTTTACTACTTTCGACGATATTTTTGACATCCTGTCGATTAGTTTCTGTATTGTTTGAAGTGGTATGGATCTCCAGGCCTCTTGCAGAAGATTCCAAAGATTTTCTTTTTCGGACCTCCCTGTCCAGGTGATCCCAAAGAAGCTCTATGGGATTAAGGGCAGGCCATTTCATATTCCTTAAGTTTCCTTTGCGTTCTTCTTCTTCCAGGTATCCTTGGCAGAGCTTAGAAGAAAGTTTGGGATCATTATCTTGCATCAAGATGCCTCCAGGTCCAATTAACCGCAAGCCTGATGGGATGGTGTGCTATTCTAAAATTTGTTTGTAGGTCTCCTTATTCATGGTTCAATCAATACGCATGGGGTCTCCAACTCCGGCGGAGTAGAAACATCCCCAGACCATTATAGAACTACAGCCATGCTTCACTGTTGCAACCACACAGCTAGGATTCATCTTTTCTGCAGCTGACCGTCGAACGAAAATTCTCCTCTTTTGTCCAAAAATTTGAAATTTGGATTCATCTGTCCATAAGACTTTCGATCACTGATTTTTTGTGCATTCTTGGTGCTCCTGTCCCCATCTAGCCGTTTGCTTTTACACCCAACTCTCGTTTTACACGGTAGATACGTTCCAGCGAGGAGCCGAGCAAAAAAATTCGTGTAAAAAAATATACATACCTTATGGAAAAACAGGGGATTCGTTCCGCAAATAAAAAAAACCGTGTTGTTTCAAAAAACTGCTACATTTTCTTTGGAAAACCGTGTAAAAAAGAAAACGAAGAGAACTTTTGGAAACTAAATTTATTCATATTTAAATATTTGCACATTTTTAAAAATACCATAAAAAAAGAATACAATTACGACACCAAAAACTAACACAGGCAATTACTTAAATTTGAACCACTAGATATATTGAAAAGTTCAATTGACCTTGAATCGAGCCTTTTCAAAAAATTTGTAATAGGTTGCTGGCTTTTTAAGGTGCTTATACATTTCCTGATACCCGGCCATACACATCTGCGAATTACGTTGAAATTTGTGAGGGTAGAGCGAGGCTAGGTTGGGATCATGGGTGACAAAATGTTCTTCCCTACTTGCGCCAAATTTCAAACCCTCGCGAATTAATTCAGCTGTTAATTATGGAATTTCGTCTTCATCTTCGCTACCATTGTACACCCTCACCTGGAACTATTATCATTTCATTCAGATCATTGTCCTTTAAAGACCTCTCAATTATTAATTCATCGATGTCCGCCGGTGGCAAATTGTCAAAGCCTTCACCCCCAATATCTTGGGACAAAGTTATAATTTCAGAGCGCACAATTGTTGCTTCCATTATGGAGTTTTCAGTTTTGACGCATTCTGGCCATTCCGCGGAACTGACGGCGTATAATCATTTGCTTCCGATTGCACAGAAAACTATTTATTCAAGGAAAATAAATAAAGAAAATACAGAAGCAACAAAATCGTGTAACTTCTGTCATTTACATACATTCAAACACGCAAGAGTGAAAGTTGCGTAGAGTTTCAAAAGGAAACCTATTTTGAAAATCGTGTAGAAAAAATGAAATCGTGTAAAAAAAGAGGATCGGTTCCAGTTTTTTGACCGTGTTGTTTCGAAATCGTGTAAAAAAAATGCGTGTAAAACGAGAGTTGAGTGTATTTTGTGGTCGTAGCAAGGGTTTTCGTACTGCTATTCTACCAGGAAGGTCTAAGGCAGCTAACCGTCTTTTCGTCGTTGTAACCGATATCTTGTTTGAATGCGATCTGTTGAACTCTGCCCAAATTTCTGGAGCTGTAAACCGTCGATCCCTCTTACTTATTATTTTGATTGTATAATCCACCTGTATTGAAGTTAATTTGGGCCTCCCGCTTCTTGACCGAGTGGTAACACTGGAGGACTCTCTGAAGTGTTTAATGATGTCATGTACTGTGGACTTCGGTATTTTCATCTTGTCTACAATGCCACGCCCTATATATCCTTCCTTATATAGGATTATCAAAGCAAAGCGTTCCTGTCCAAAGTTTTCTTTATTTCTGACCATTTCAACAATTTTTTTATTCTTTTTCTGTATAACTTCACAATTATAGACATTGAGAACAATTGACTCAAAAGACGCATACAAACTGCTTTTATAGTGCGAATTTTTATGGAAAAGGGATGGATTATACTTCACTAATTATTTAACTACAAGTTGTAAACATTTTCCGCAAAAAAATGGAAATGTTATCCTTTTTTAATCAGTTTTATTATGGGTTAAGCAAATTAAAGATTTCCTGTTATTACTACCTGTACCGGTAAACTTCGGTCTTTTACCTAGAATCCTGTTACCTGTGTTGTGGTAAAAGAAAGTCTAATATTATACTAATGTATTTTAAAAGAATTTATTCATCTGAATCTTCTATAGTCAGAAATGTGTACAATTGTGATAAAAAATGTTTTGTCCGAAAACTTATGGACGGTAGTGTATATCGCACCATAAATCGTTATAATGATACAAGCAGCATTGCCAAACACTGGTGATGGACGAAAAAAAAACAGCAACATCACCTACAATGGTTCGGAAATTGAAGCTCGACTTGAACGAAATCCACGCCGGAGTGGTAATCAAATGGCAAAAGAACTGAAAATATCCCAGCGAAGCATCCGACGCATATTCCAAAATGAGCTGAAGGTAAAGCCTTACAAGTTCCAAAAGGCACATGATTTTACACCAAAGCAAAAGAAACTTAGACTCGAAAGAGCAAACGAGTTGTTACGCTTACACGAACGTGGCGAATTTCAAAACATTGTGTTCTCTGATAAAAAAAATTTCCCTATTGAGCAGTTCGTAAACTCTCAAAATAATCGTGTTTTCTTAACTGAACGGCACTTACGAAAATTTGAGCCTACGAAAGGCAACTCGAAGTAATTTTCCATCTCGTAATGGTATGGGCAGCTGTGACCGTCGATGGACGCTGTCCAACCGTTTTCATCGAAAGAAAATGTTTTGGAAGCTGCTTTAAAGCCGTGGGCACGTAAACATTTCGGTTGGACATTCCAACATGACTCGGCACCGTCTCGTAAAGCTCTTATGAACCAACAATGTTTAAGAAACCATGTTCCACACTTCATTTCGTCCACACAATGGCTTTCGAATTCTCCAGGTACAAATCCGATTGACTATTTCAACTGGGACATTTTGGAGAGCAAGGTGAGGACTAAAAACTATGCCAGTATGGATGCGCTGAAGAAAGCCATTGTACGGGAATGTGCCAAAATATCGCAAGATCTTATTCGTGCAGCATGCAACTAATTTTTTAACCGTGTGAAGGCCATAGTTAAGGCCAAAGGTGGCCACATTGAGCTAAAGTGAATGGATTCTAAAATTTTTATTATTTCCACACATTTTTGTAATTTGAATCAATAAAAAATAATTTCACGCAGAAAAATGTGGTCGTTTGAATAGGTAACAGTTCAATCGCCTAACCCTGTAGCAAAGAAAAGTAAAAAATTTGAGTCAAAATAACCGGAGGTTCCTTTTCGATGACCTTTTTTAAATGAGATCATTGGTGATCGAACTCTAAACCGCAACAATTGGAGGAATTTCAAAGTGGTGCTGAAGTGTTAATGAAATGTGTACAGAGAGAAAAAAAGACCACTAGGAAAACTAACAGGAAACGGTTTCAAAAGGTAGATTCGAACATATACCTGTTGACTATTATAGACTGATTTACGCGTTGGCTCGAAGCATATGAAAATGTGAAAATTTATTATTATCGAAAATATTAAAATTAATACATGTATACAATACTATAAAATAATTTTAATAAAAAAATATTACATGAAAAGTAATACGAATCGCAATACAGCAGCTGGAACGGCAGTAAAATAAATTCTAATCAAAACCTCATGGGGACTCGTGCCGCAGGTCGCTGCTAGAATAGAATCTATTCTAGCAGCAGTTTTACACTCTTCTGCTCTTAAAAAAATGTTGCACTACATTTCTGAAAATATTGTAACATTCATAAGTGTAACCACGCTCTCAGAGAGCAAACCAAGAAACCACCACCAAATTTCTGATTAATTTCATTCGCTAACACAGAAACGATTTCATCACGTTGCAGCTGACCACGCGCAGCTGCTGGACTTCATGCCGCATTTCGTTCCGGTGTAGCGTGAGAACATTGCTGCCGCTGTGCTGCTGCATTGCGATTCGGCGCCAAAGCTATGTGCAAGATGGCTGCCGCTGCTAGAAGATATGCAGCATCGAATTCTCGTTCACTTATGAATCGAAGACATAGTTTTTCCTCCCTAATGGCAAAATCTCTAATTTACACCACCACTCGTAAACATTTGTCAGCCAGTAAAAAAACCATTTTTTAATTTAAAAAAAAAAATATAAGTATCAATTTAAATATTATTTTTTACGTTTATTTATGTATGACTATACCCCTATTATTTGTACATTACTAATAACTTGTTTGCTTTGTTTTAGATATGCCGAATGTGTGGGTACACGCCATCGGGTCAACTCTTATAATCAGTGCTGCTCCCTTCTTTCTGTTGTATATTATACCTTTAGACAACACTGAGGCAATGAAACCACGGCTAAAAGTTATTCTTGCATTTGCATCTGGTGGTCTATTAGGTGACGCATTTCTCCATTTAATTCCTCATGCTACGCATTCCCACGAACACAATGCCCAATCACACAAAGAAAGTGCTGATAGCAACCATCACCACAACATGTCAATAGGTCTCGGCGTTTTGGGTGGAATAATCACTTTCCTTGCTGTTGAAAAATTAGTGCGTCTTATAAAATGTCATACGACATTGAAGAAAAACTCTGCAAAAGCAATCATAAAATCTAATAAAAATGCACAGAAGTCAAACAATGGAACAAATCAGGGCGATGTTGATATCTCCGGCTATCTAAATTTGGTAGCTGATTTCGCGCATAACTTTACTGATGGGTTGGCAATAGGTGCTTCATATTTAACAGGCAAGAGTATTGGAATATTAACAACTATAACCATTTTATTGCATGAAATTCCCCATGAAATTGGAGATATTGCAATATTGGTTAAATCTGGCTGTTCGAAACGTAAAGCAATGTGGTTGCAATTACTCACAGCTGTTGGGGCTATTGCTGGAACAGCCTTAGCTGTCCACGGCGCCGGTGAAGAAGGGTGCTCATCTTGGGTGCTCCCCTTTACTGCTGGTGGTTTTATTTATATTGCAACGGTAAGTGTTTTACCAGAACTTCTGGAGGACTCAACTAAATTAACCCAGTCAGTAAAAGAAATATCGGCATTACTATGTGGAGTTGGTCTTATGACTGTTATTGCAAATTTCGAATAGAATAAGCTAAAAAAACATTAAAAGTTTAACATTTTTTAAAAACAATAAATGCGTTTTTTATTTAAAAACAAATTTACTGTAATCCAAATTAACACGTCTACATTTTTTCGTTTCTTCCTATAGAAGAAAATATGTATATACTCGTATACATATGAAGTGGTGTAATCGGGATTTTTCTCCATGGAGGATAGTCCCTCCATTATTCTCTGGTGGCAAACTTTCCCGTTCGTCCACTTGTTTACGTGAGAGACTTAAACGAGAGACAAACAAACTTCATGCAGTTTTCTCACACAATAGAAAAATTTTTATTAAAACTAGAGCTGTTTTGGCAGTGGATTTCTCTGGAGTGGACTCTCGTCGAAAATGCTAGCTGATCTATGTATATGTCATTGAACTCCTTTTAAGTTTTAAGTAATACTCCCTCAATGTTCATATGTTCTTATTTACCTTTTTATTTCTACTTTCCTCTACTCTAGCTTTACTCTTCTACTTCTAGTTTGCCCTTCTCTGAACGTTTTAACATTCTCTTTCTCTATTTATATTTTACTAGCTGGCTACCCGCGACTTCGTGCGCGTGGTAGGGTACTGGGCGATGGTATAGTGTGAATATGTATATCTAATTTTTCAATGTATGTATGTATGTAACAGTAAACAACATAAATTCGGTCAACCCAACTCAAATAAATAAATATGATACTAACAATTTTAACCATGTATTACCAACGAACAGTAAAGCCTTTTAGAATAATTTTTGTCATTCGGAAGCCGTGCAAATTAACGATTTAAGTACATCCGTAAATTAAATCTGAAAACTTTTTTTTTTTTATTGTTATCTACATTTACAACATGTTGAACATAATAACTAGAATTAATCCAGAACTAACTGATATAGTAACAAAAAAAAAACAGGACAGCATTATGATAAACGTAACTGAGGCTATTATGTAGTGCTTCCTACACAACCACGCCGATACACACACAGTTGGATATATTGTTTACTACGCATAAAAAGTGAATCCATTTAGAACATAAATATATGTACCTGCTTACACCAACTACAACGATAGCAACTAATGATGGATATGCATATAGCAGAGACTTCACTACGATGACAACAATAACCATTCGGCAGCGATAACAACTTAACCTCAAACTTGGAGTAAGTATTCTTTTTTGTTTGTATGGCTAAGATAGTAGATACGATTTCACACCAAATCTTGTTATTCATCTGTAACCATCGGGATTCCGATATCTATAGTATTAACTTAACCTGTAATTACAGGGTGACGAGAAAATAAGTTAGTAGCGCCATCACACAGTAATCGGCACCCGGTGAGTCAAACGAAATTTGGAAAAGAAACAAAAAAAAAAAAAAACGAATGGTTACGATAGTTATTGACAAAATGTGAAATGTTTATTGTTGACAAAAATATAAGAATGTGTGATTCAGAGTAGACGTTGATTTAAGTGCTCGTCAATAGCTCAGGCTCAAGTATATAGTTTTTTTTGAAATAAATTGATTTCTCTTGATAAATAGTACCAAAATTACGCGGATCTGTTCATTTAAGTTGAATATAGAAAAGCTAAAGTGCGGTTAATTATTATTTAATATAAACTAAAACTCTTGGCAAAAATTCTCGCTCTTTGGTTTTTCCCGCCTTTTTCTGCTACTGCTTTATATATAGAATAATGAGTGCAATAACAACTAGACTGCAAAAGAGTGCAAACGCTAAAAACCTGTTATCACCTAATATCAGTGGCTCTCCAGCGCACAGTGTCGGCGGTAACAATGTTCTCACCGTCCACCAGTTTGATGAACGAATTCAAAAACACACGGAAAGGCTTCTTAGTGGCTTCAAGGATGAAATAATGAAGCTTCGTGCTGATTTCAATAGTAAAATTGAGGAGCTGGAAAAAAACTGGGTCAAAAATATTGCTGAAATCAATAATAATGTTTGTGATATTGTTGACCGAATCGAGAAGGTTGAAACTGGCAGCCTATCGCAGAAATTGCTTCGCTTGGTGAGGCCCTGAGTAAAGCGAACGACAAAATCGGCGCCCTGGGATACACGGAATTCCTGAGAGTAGTGAAGAAAACTTAACGGCTTTGTACAATAAAATTTGTTTTACTGTGGGCTGTAGGCCTCCTCCACTCAAGAGTATATTCCGATTATCCTCAAATTCTCCAGCGGCTATGAAATAGATCAAGTGCTTCGATGCACTGGTATTTATAGGCGAACTAATAACACTACGCTGACACTAAATGACGTCGGGTTGAGCTCTGCTGCCAGCTTCTTTTTTAACGAAAGTCTGTCCAAGTGTGAAAGGCAACTTTTTCAGCAAGCTCTTAAGTTAAAGCGTAATAAGCAGCTGCACTATGTCTATACAAAGAGAGGATCGGTTATCATCAGAAAACTCATGCAGGAAGACAGCTTTATAATCAAGAACATAGAAATATATGATAGAAATGATGGAAGTGACTAGTTGCTCTCTTTACTTTATAAATATTCAGTTACCTTTCTATTACCTAGCTCTTAATTATTTATTATTCTCTTGTCTTGGTTTCTTGATTGTCTTTACTCTAGCTATTACTCATATTTTCAAACTTATATGTGTGGAGGATTGCTGGTCACCTGTTGTGGTCTTTGTGTTTAATAAGTCTCTTGTGAGTGCGATGTGCGATCGATATGCAGGTCTTAAAGTTGCTCATTTAATGCCAGGAGCCTTAACTCTAAAAAAATTGACTACTTGAGATATGTGGTTGAGGATTCGTCTGTTGATGTTGTATGTGTGTCTGAAACTTGGTTTGCCCCTGACAATAACAGCTCGCTGTACGACATTAAAAATTATAGATTATTTAGAAATGACAGGGAGAATAGGAAAGGAGGAGGTGTTGCCATCTATGTTCGCGATACGTTGAAGTCGGCTATGGTGGCTAAATCTGAGCAGACTAATGTCGAATATTTAAGCATCAGCATTTCTGACAACACAATAAAAATTTGTATAACATGTGCGTACAACCCCAGTAAATATAATAACCTTGACACTCTGTTTAATTTGTTGTCCGATTTGTCAATTAACTGCAATTATTTTGTCCTATGTGGTGACTTCAATGTAACTTTGCTCTGTAACGATAGCTTATCTAGGTGCATGTTTGACAACGTCTCAAAGCTAGGTTTATCTGTAGTTATCTGCACTGAGCCAACGCGGTTCTCGGACAAAGATACTCCTAGTTTGCTGGACTACTTTATTGTTTCTGATAAGTTTTCAGTGATGTTTGACCAAATTTATTTTTTATCTGACCATGACTTAATATTTTGCACTTTAAATATCAGTATATCGCGTACCCTTATTTCAAAGACATTTTCTTATCATGACTTTAATTCCTTTAACTAAACTGAGCTTTCTTGTGATCTTACCTCCGTTTCGTGGAATCAAACCTGGTTTTTTTCTACTGTAGATGATAAGTTTGACTTCCTTATGAGAAACATCAATAATCTATTTCTTAAGCATGTGCCTGTCAGAACTGTCACTATCAGAAACATATCCTGTCCTTGGCGGCTAACTTGATAACTAGGCAATCTAAAGCTAAATACTTCAGTAAAAAATTTAAGAGTTCCTTGCCTTCCAATATTGGTGAAACTTAAAAAAGTTTGGCATTTGTGCGAAAAAATCCTCTACATGTGCGCTTGATCCTAATGAACTTAATAACTACTTTAGCACTAATATCTCAAACAATAGGACTTACTCGATTTCTGCCTCCGACCGTTATACGCAGAATACATTTGATTTTGCTGCAGTCAGTGTAGCTATGTTGCAATTATAAAAAATGATAAATGCTTAATGAAGATAAAATCAAATGCTGTCGGTGAATACGGTATTTACATTATTGGCATCTGTTCAGTCTGGTTTCCGCTCTAGCCACTCTCAAAATATTAAATGACATGCGACCAGCTTACGATGATGGTATATTAACGTTATTATGTTTGCTCGACTTTTCCAAAGCCTTCGACACTGTAAGGCACTCTCTTCTGTGTATAAAGTTAAAGTATCTGTTTGGCTTTAGTAACAATGCTGTACGTCTCATGAACAATTACTTAACTGGACGCCTACAAAGAGTTAGGTGTGGAAGTGCCTTCTTAGCGTATGCGTCAGTGCATAGTGGTATCCCTCAAGGCTCAGTTCTTGGACCACTACTATTCTCTTTCTTTCTCAATGACATTTTCTCCGTCTGTAAACATTGTGCGCTTCACGCTTATGCTGATGATGTGCAGCTATATCTATCAAGTAGCACTAATCTCATGGAAAACCTTGCCTGCAAATTAAATTAGGACCTCTCAAGAATTAGTAACTGGGCCAGTTGCAATGGTCTTCAAAATTGAAATTGAAATTGAAATTTATTGAGCCTTTTTTTCAACAACATTATAAGTTGACAAAATTCGAATTACAATTGTGGACAAAAATTAAAGACTATAATGTATTATCTTAAAAACATATATGTACAGCAGTATCATACTTATTAATAAGAAGAGAACATTGAAGAAAACAATAACGTGAACATTAAACGCTCTTGCTCCCGGAGCTGACATATATTGAGATGTATATCTCCTAACCTAGATTAGATCTTAATGCTAACTTAATGTTAACTTAATGCTAACTTATGCTCTAAGTAAATTAAAATAAAGAAAACAATAATAAAAAATTAATACAAAAACAAAAAAGAGAGAACAAACCTTTTAGACACATTTGAGTGCTAACCTCTATTAGAATCAGGAACTGTATTTTTATAAAAATTGTGACAAAGTGACACATTTAAATCAAAATTAGCAGGAGCTTCGTTAACGAAGCCAATAGGTGATAAATACCTTAAATTTGACCAGCTAAAGACTCTTTGTTGGTTGAAGATGTCAAGAATGCAATCGTTATCATGGCAAGACATTCTATTTACAAATCTATGCAGAATATCTGACACGTAAAGGCCAATTGGACATACTTTAGCTTCCGAATAAACGAAACGATTCGAGTAACGTTTTGTAGGCGATTGGAAATACTTTCCAATACAATGACGTAAGACCTTGCGTTCCAAAATTTCAAATTCTCTAATGACAGTTGGAGAAACGTTAAACCAAATGGGAAAGCCATACAAGATAACAGGTCTAATACAGGTTTTATACAACAAAAGTTTTGTTTTCTTTGGTAAACTTCTATTCCAAAAAACACTCGAAAAAGTAGCCAAAATTCTGTAGGCTTTTTTCAGTACAATTCTTGCATGTTTGTTAAATTTCAGAAGACTGTAAAAATTAATGCCAAGATATTTAATGGTATCCTTGAAAGGAATCTCAGACCCATTCAAAGCGTATTGTAAAGTTTTGCTTTCAGGCACTACAAACGACTTACATCTCCCTGAAGCATTCCTGATGCAAATGGCTTCACTTTTAGATGCATTAACTTTAATACCCCAGTCCTCGTAAAAACGTTGAACAATTTGCAAATGTTGCACAGTCTGATCTAACGCCATCCTAGGGGACTCATGGTGAGAGTACAGAAGAGAGTCGTCAGCATACAAAAGACCCGTCGAATTAGGCCCAAATTGTGGGAAATCGTCCATTCAAATATTGAAAAGATGAGGAGCCAAGATGGAGCCCTGAGGGACTCCACAACTTATGTCACCAAAATCCGAAAGCAATCCATTAAAAAGAACGCAAAACTTTCTGTTGACAAATAAACTCTTGAATAATTTAATAGTTGAGGGATCGAAACCAATTTGAAACATTTGAAAAAGAATTCCGTTATGATATGCGTGATCAAAAGCCTTTTCAATGTCCAAAGAAATTGCAACGTTGCAACAACGATTACGCAAGTTAGAAACTATATCATTTTGAAATTTCAATAAAGCATCAACTGTTGAGTGACTTTTTTTAAAACCAAACTGCAAATTTGGAATATAAGATGGATCTAGCCCGACGTCCATAATTTTGCGAATAACGATTTCAAAAAGCTTTCCTAGATTAGACAACAAAGAAATTGGTCTCAGGTTATTTAACTCAAAGCTGTTTGACTTTTTTTGAATAGGAATAATCTTAGAGACTTTCCACGTGTCAGGAAAATATGAATTATTTAAACAATTATTAAAAACAATTGTAATATATTCAAAAGCTTTCATAGGAAGTCTTTTATTTAAGAAATTAGAGACGTCGTCTAGTCCAGAAGACCTTTTGCTATTCAGTTCAACAGCACAAGAAAAAACTTCGTCCAAATAAGTCAACTTAGGAAGGTGGCATTCATTGAGTGCACTTAAAACATTACTAAAAATATGGATGCTTTGTGGAGATTGAGATTGGTCTTCAACTTAACGCCTCTAAGTCATATGTGTTACCGCTCTCCAGATACAGGATAAAATTTGATGATATACCTGACCTTGTAATAGACGATAAAAGACTGAAAATTTTTGGCTGTGGTGTTAATCTAGGTTTCACAAATAATTCGTCCCTTACATGTACTGTATTATATTCTTCGAAACCTAAGATTTTCAGCTTAGTTTATACCCGTCGAGACAAAACGTAAACTAATTCCTTAATTAGTACTGCCCTTAATCACCTACTCAGAAGTGTTATATAGTAAATTAGACTCGCGGTCGCAATTGAAATTGGAAATTGCATTTAGTTCTGCCACAAGGTATGTGTATGGGCTGCGTAAATATGACCTCAGTTTCGTAAAAGCATTCTCGGCTGTGATATAAGTTATCTCAACGCAAGAAATTGTATATTTCTGCATAAGCTTTTGCTTATAAAAAAACCAATGTATCTTTATGAAAAATTGAGGTTTGGTCAGTTAAGCAGAAATAACCTGCTAATAATCCCTAGGCTTAGCACATTAATCTCATCAAGGTTCTTTTTTGTGAATGCCATAAGATTGTGGAACTCTTTGCCACAAACGTTGAAAACTATCTCCCATGGGACGCGTTTTAGGGATACTGTTCTGAAGTAATACATGTCTAGATACTGCTGGTGCTGCTCCTCAGCTTACCTCCACACTGCACCTTCTTCATTCTAACTCTTCACTCTACTTTCCTCTCAGCTCTCCACTACTCTATTCTGTGTTCTTCTTTCCATAACTCTTTATAGTATTAATTTGCTTCGTCCTTGTTATTTTTGTCTTTCTTTTTTTTTCTTTTAGTGATAATTATATTATTAAGAACATATGTATGTAAGAATTCTTAAGAATATACAGTATATTTGATCTCAATCTGTTAACATAAACAATTCGATGTACGTTAAAAGCCATGCTCTTATTGTGCATATATATACGAAAATAAATAAATAAAAGGCATAAGTTTGGTTTAGAGGTTTAGAATTTATGGGCGTTCAAACGTCAAAACTTTTAAGTGCGATATCTTCCAAACTATTAGGTGCACCGTTTGAAAGGTAATTTTAACATCTATTTTCTAAGTCTTAATACTTTTTTTGATTTTTTGCAAAGTTATGGAAATAATTTAGTTTTAAGGAAAAATTGTGGTAGTTGTTTTAAAAAATAAGTGTTTTCTCACCTTAAATCGTAATTAAGGTATACATTAAAATCAGTGGGCTTATAGACCATAATTTTCCCTTTTCAACGGTATATAACATGTTGGGGTATCTCCTACCGTATCGACCACTTTTATTGAAATATTAAAAATAAATTTTCGTTGCATATCCGAACACACATCTTGGACTTGGCTACAGGAAACTTTTTACTTTAATGCGCGTAGTGTTCGGTATTTACTACTTAAAATTGAAACGTTTTTATGAATTGCCATAAAAATACTATTTAACTGCGTAGCCGCCGTTGGACATACTAAGGGTTATTATTAAAAAGGGCGGTGCCGAAGGCCGCACACGCGCCTAAAATTGGCCACAAAACACTATTCTGTTGCGTAGCCGGTGTTTGACATACTGAGGGTTATAATCAAAAAGTAGTAAATACCGAACTGATCTGATGATTGTCTCTGATCTGAGCTTATTATTGTCTCCAAGTATGTACTTCCATTACAAATCTCTTGATTATCAGCGGCTTATTATTATCAGCGGTTTTGCCCTTCTGTTGATGATAAGTTGACCATATTCACTCGTTATATAAATAAATTGTTTATTAACCATGTTCCACCTCAGACACTCAGATAAATGGTAATTCCTGTTCGTGGTTTACTACAACTGTTCAGGATTCACGAACGAAATCGGCAGTGTAGTTTATGGAGGAGGAATCCTTCTCCTGAGATGGAGAGCGCTAGATTGTGCAATTTTTCTTCCAAACTTAAAACAACTTGGTGTTAATTTGAAACCCTGCAATTCCCTTGTTGACCCGGACACATTGAATTGTCTTCCTTTGTACCTCTAATACTAATAGTCTCATCCATTGCTCTTTTGATGCATATTCTACGCCAGCTTTTACTTCTCCGTTTCACTTCTCCATTGTATGTGAAGCAGATATTATAAGTGCTTTATATAAAATTGGTTCTAATTCTGTTAGCTCTGATGAGGTTCACCTTAGATTTATCAAAATTATTCTTCTATACCTAATAAGTCCTTTGACTCACATAATTAATCACTATCTTGCAATTTCTACATTTCTTTGCCTTTGGAAGAGAGAAATAGTTACACCTACACCCAAAACAGTGCAAGCACTTGAGAGTGTGTTTGTGAACGCTTTCATTTCAACGAAAACATTGTGCGGAGTGGTTGATTTGACATGTTAGTAGCAAGAGTATCGTTATCGTTTAGCTACCGTCTGTCTATACTTACGTATATTGGAATGTACTAGGTGGGATGAAAAGTAAACTCCTTAACCGCCAGAATGCGCTGCTACTTCAAAAAAGGTTATGGTGCTTTGAAGTCCGTTCATATTTAGGCAGACATGCCAAATTTCAGTGCGATACTGTATTTAGTTTTGTTTTGACAGCTGATTGTTGTTGACGTGTTTGGCAAACGATTTTCGTTCTCTCATAAAACATTATTTTTTGAGAGGCAAAACGGCGAAGGAAACAAACGAAAAGTTGGATAAATATTATGGGGCTACACCGTCAAAATTGGATTCGAGAGTTTCGTGGTGGCCGCAACTCTACCGATCAAGTCCGCAGCGGCAGGCCCTCCGATGCGGTTATAGAGGACAATGTCAAAAAAATACATGAAATGGTGTTGGCTGACCGGAAAGTGAAGGTGCGCGAGCTAGCAGATACCACAAAACGGCTTCATAGGAAGCGAAAAAATATTTTGTTTTTGCAAGACAATGCGCCGGCGCACAAGAGCATCGCAACCACGGCTAAAATCAATGACTTACGCCAATTGCTGTCGCATCCACCGTATTCGCCGATTTGGCTCCCTCGGACTATTTCCTCTTCCCAAACCTCAAAAGATGGCTCATCAATAAAAAATTCAGCTCACGGAGGAGTATTTTGCATAACTTCCGGAAAATTACTTTTCGGACGGGATCAAGAAGTTGGAAAATCACTAGAATAAGTGTATCGAGCTAAAAGGGGGATTTTTTACTTTTTCGCCAGCCTCCATTTTTACAGGAATTTCCAAGTTGTGAAAATGAACATGCGGAAAGAGAGCAAAAAGAATTGCAAACTTTTTCTGCATCTTTTTTTTATTTATAATTTTAAGAAATGTATACTCATACTTTCTTTCCAGAATATTTGGGTATCGATGAATATGTATTTTGAGTCGTTTTTCTTAAGTAAGAATGCGGAATGGTTTCATATTTATTTTAGAAATAAATTGCTAGCGCTTGTTGCGTGCAGCTCCTGTTTTTTTTTTTTTGGTTTCTTTTGTCTCTAACCTGGAAGAAATAACAAAATTTATTAATGCAAGAAAAGGTATCAAATATTGTGTATTGTTTTTGTTGTATTGAATTTAATGCAAATTAATTACTTAATTTGCACGTTTCCAAACGCTGTGAAATGTGAATATATTTATTACATTATATGCGTGATGTAAATACATACACCACGCATATTTTTCCGGCTTCAGTGTTTTTCACTTGCAATGGGGTTTGAACTCGCGACCTGACTGGCAAGATCGTATACTATTTCGGAACATGCCAACGTTTCTCATCAGCGATCCTTTTGTGGGTGTTTATTTTTGTACAACATTCGCTATATAAGCTTCGTTGTTTTGCATTTAATAACTTAATATGAATTATGAACTAGAAGACTGCAAAACAACGAAGCTTATATAGCGAATTTAGGTCAGAATTAGGTAAGAGACCAGCAAACTGAGAGATAAGCAAGAGATTAAATTTAGATATACACCTGGAAAGAGAGGACAAAACAAAAGGTCAACAAAGGATGGTTATGCTACGAACGTATTGTTTGAATTTTTTGTTGTATATTTTTTTAAACAGTCCATTCGACTTCGATGTTTCTAGAATATTTTCGCAAAAGCGACGAATTTATAGAAATATAATAAGAGTCCGTATGTACTAGGAAGGAGATTTGTGTAGAAAGAAACGGTCGGAAAAAGAACCGTAAAGCCGGTTTCACAGAGCGATCGACCATCAAGGTTGAACCGAGGAAGAAGATTAGCAAAGAAAGAGTGGTACAGTACGGCCGCGCGAATCCGTCCTAATGTTTTTTTAAAATTCAAAGTAAAAGTACAATAAAGTAAAATTAAAGTACCTTCAAGAAAATAATTTAAGAGTAGAGAATCGAAACTTGCCAGAAGGATGAGATTACTTTAGTATTGGACTATAATAATATCCACGAAACAATCGAGCACCGAATTATTGAACCGGGATTCTCAATCCTGCCCAGTCATCAAGACATATCAAAAAGAGACACTGCCTAGTAGACCTGGAAAGGAAACCAGATAAGTCGTAAAAAGTTATATTCATATAAACGAAGCATAATAGTATATATGACCTGGTATAGAATTTGTATGTGTGTATTGAGTATTTTTATGAAATTCGAAAGAAAATATTTTACCGAATTAATCAGTAATAATAACCAAAATTTAAAAAAATAGATGGTGCAAGATATCGAATTGTTTGAATACTTAATCTTCCTGTATATATAGAACCTGAAAAAAACCACAATTATACATAACAAAGTAAAATAAGTAGCAAATATTAATGGCGAAATAGCATGAACATAAATAGCAGGAAAACAGATACAGTAAGACCCCGCTTAACGCTGTTTCGTTTAGCGCTGTTTGAGTTTAGCGCGCTTTTATTTCAACCCGAGGATTCCCTGAAATTGTGCGCAGCGCTAGGTTTCCAAATATGTACATAACATATTCAAAACAATTTACGGTAAGACCCCGCTTAACGCTGTTTCGTTTAGCGGTGTTTCGGTTTAGCGCTGGTCTGACTGACTTAGAATTTTATTTGTTTTTATAAGTATATTCGTTTATATTGCTTGTATTTTTGTAAGAAATAAATGTTTGGTTTTATTTTTATTAAAAAACACATAATTATTAAATTTAATACCTAACCAATTTTCTTTCCATTTTCCCCTAACCCCATTATGTACTATTTACATGTTAAGATAGCCTCGTTTAGCGCTGTTTCGCATTACGCTCTACTTTGATGGAACGTATCCCCCGCGTTAAGCGGGGTCTTACTGTATGTATATATTATTTTCTATAGGATATGTATATTTTTGGAAGAAGGAAAGCAAATCCTTCAGGAAACTGGCATCTTCACGTCATAACAAGAACATTTTTTAATGTATAGTATTTCAAATAATTTAATGTTTATATTCTTGTAAAAGAAAAGGATCTTTCACTAATAATTTAGTATATGTACATTAGGGTGGACCTTATTTTTCGACTATAACATTTTTACCACACCGACCCTTAAACTTGTGCTATTTCATGAAAAAGTAATTTGTACAAAATTTCAGATCGATTTGACATCGGGGAGACATGGCACATCGACCACAAAGTTTTGAAATAGAAATAATTGCGTTTCGATATTTATTTTATATCACAAAATAATAATGATTAGATCAAGAGAACTTTTGCTTGCTGATTTTCAAAGCCAAATGTCAGCTTCTTAATATCCTTTTTAAATTAGGTTCCTATGTCAAACAGTTTTTGAGAAATTTAATGACAAAGTTAAAATTTGGAAAAAAAATTCCGAAAAAAATGTTTGGTCGCAATTTTTTTTTTAAATAACGGTATTAAGTATAAATTTTTTTCCGACCATAGAATTCTCAAATCAATTCTAGAGAGAATGCTTCAAACCGGAAGGATTTATGTTTTGTAGTTTCCGAGAAAAGTGGAAATTACGAACTAAACTCCTTCCCCAGAGCAGTCTTCTTTCATATTTTTGCACCAGTAATAAAACACAAATAACCAAAAAATTGGTATTTGAAAGGAAAGTATGCCTCGTAATTCTTTTAACGAAAAAATTGCGACCAAAAATTTTTTTTTCGGAATTTTTTTTCCAAATTTTAACTTCGGCATTAATTTTCTTAAAAACTGTTTGACATAGGAATATAATTTAAAAAGGATATTGAGAGGCCGATGTTTGGCTTTCAAACCCAATAAGCGAAAGTGATCCAGATATCGCCGTTATTTTTTAATATTTTTTTCCCCGGTTTTTAGTCGAGTTTTTAGAAAATCCCGCCTAAACGGTGGGAAATACACCCCCCTACCATACGATTTTTTTCTTGTCTCGACCCAACCTACACGCCCTAGCTTTTTGTCTCCTCTTATGTGTAGCATCCTGTATAACTAAAAAAAAAAAGGAAACTCACAATAAAATGCATAAAATTTAATATCTATAATTTAAAAAATGCAGGTGTTAGTTAATTATTATGCTAAAAAAACTATACTGTATCGCTAATATTATGCATATTCTTGAATATGAAGAACATTTAACCATTATTAAAAATGTTTGCTTCATTCCTTTTCGTTGATACAAATTTCGCATTTTTTGCACGTTTCATATGAATGTGCCACGTCTTTCTGTTATCCGATCAGCTTCATATTTTACAGAAATTATTTATTGACCCAATGGAACAATTTTAGGGGGCGGCGTAAAAGAATGCTGCAAAAAATTTTCGCCCAGTACAGCTAAGGTCCACCCTAATGTACATACCAATCTTTTAATAACCATCTGTAAGAAGATAGACATGAGTCAATAAATACTGTATAAAATATTAGTGAAAATGTTTCATTTGATGTGGAAACAGTGAAGGGGATGAGAAGAGTTCAAGGATTCGCTGTGCGAACGCCCGATCAGCGCCGGAAGTCAACAGCTGTGCGAATGTAGGTTTAGTTAGTAGGTATTAAAGTAGGAGAACAACCTGGATTCGGTCAGACGCAAGCCGGATTATTGTTAATGACTGCTGATGTGGCATGGTGGTTGATAATCACGCCGGATGTGGCCTGAGCTAGCGGCACTGACCATACCAGGTCAGAAGCTACAAGGAGTCACGTAACAAGCTAGTAATAATAATAATAATAAAAATCACATAATTAATAAAATTCTAAGAGCAGTCAAGTAAGATAACGTATGAAATACAGGGCATCCGGTTTTTTCATTCAATGCATTTTCTATTTCTACCGGCATGCTCGTTTTTTTTAAGCACGAAAATGAGGAGGCATTAGATAATGCGGATATTAAACTACGAACATTGTTCGGCAGAACTGTAAAATTGTTATTGCTCTCTGTACAAAGTTGTCAACCTTTCGCTCTCAGCTTCCAAAGAGCATGAATTTCTGCGAAGCAATACAGAATGATTGCTGTCGACAAGGACAAACTTCTCTGAACTGTATGAAATGTAAATGCAAAGAATGCTATTTGGTTGTTCTATGTGTAATCACAATACCAAACAAAATTTTGAGAGGGAACAGAAATGGTTCTTCGAGGGTAAACAATGTAGTGTAACATCCGCATAAGAACATTTTCAGACTGTGCTTTGAGTTTGTATATGTACATGTTACTGTTTAAAGCCTTCGAGGCAGCCAAAATTTTAGCGCTAAGGTTGAGACGAACGTGGATCGAAAGCTGTTCCCCTTTTTGTAATCAACCAAAACATTCTACATAGTGTTTTATATTAGATCTCTGATCACACTAGTTGTTTGCTTGTAGTTGCTACCTAAAGATTATCAGCTTAAACAACAACTTTTGGGTCCTCACCTTCTACACCTTTTTCAGATGTACTTCAGAAAACTGCAATTGGACTTCAGATTATTACAATTGGACTTCAGAAAAGTGAAAATATATTTCAGAATATTTGTAGAATCTTAAGTGGCCCATCAATCACAATCAGTCTTGTTCTGCATTCCGATCGGAATTTTGTGGGATAATTTTCCAAGGTTCTGGCACGAAGTGGACATGGGATATCATCACGAACGATGTTGTCGAGTTGTGTATGCGAAATTTGTCAGAGCCGTGTCATTTATCCACCATTCTAATGACACGGCTCTGATGCTAACCCACATCCTTAACTACGGAAACAGGACTTGGAAATTCCTTCACCACTGGTGCCAGGTCATGGATTTATTTTTGTTATCCATGTGTTCCCCACGAGTTGCCGAGAAGTGTTGGGTCCCTGTTCAGAGATCCGCAATACACAGTTAAGGCCACTTAAACCGGAGGTCGCTAGGTATTCTCCCTTAGAGACTGGGCTATAATATAGCCAGACTATACCTCGTCACGGGTCGTGTGACGCCGTGATACAGCCCAGTTGGCGATTGTTAGTTCATCTCCGACTAAGCGACCTTTCTGAAATTGGAGGCGCTATCAGTACCGCCTGCTCAATCACAGAGTCGGAAACTTAAGCCCCCTACACCAGTGGCGAACCTTTTTATGTGCGCGTGCCAGAAAATTGCAAATATTACTTATCTCGTTGCTGTCATGTAAAAAATAATTTTAAAAAATACTTTTAATGAATTCATTGCTAAATTAAAAAAAATAAGAGATTTTAATTGTTGTTTATCAGCAAACAAATATTTTATGTCAGGATCATGTTTTGATACTTATAATAAAACACATGCTGCACTGGACTCTTCAGTCTTACTATTTCTAAATTTGTTTTTAATAAAATTAAATTCAAAAAATTCACGCTCGTCTCAAAAATCGTCTCTCAATCGTCAACGACGTAAGCTTTGTTTAATGTTTCTTTCCCAAAGCATAACAGACTATTTCCGATTTCGTGTCATAACTTTTCAAAATCGAAAAAACTAATCGAATCGAAATGACGTCATAACCAGAAAGAGTGTTAACTTCGGCCTGGCCGAAGTTCATATATCCTACACACGTTTACTTAAAAACTGGGCGTGGCAATGGTCTAATTTTTTTCCTTTTCAATTTCAAATAGCCTGTGATGACAGAGAATATTCGTGCCAAATTTGATGAAAATGTCTCTATTCGTTCTCCTGTAATCGAATTTTATTTAATTAGTGGGCGGACCACGCCCATTTGTGGTAGTCTTGTTTTGGTCAGGGATAGTCTACTTCTGGACAAAATTTATTCGTTTTACATGCTGGGAAATTGAGATATAAGCATGGATTAATTTATATTCACTATAAAAAGTAGGCGTGGTAATGGTCTGATTTTGCCCATTTTCAATAGCGATGAGTTTCTAATGATAGACAATATTCGTGCCCAGTTTGAAGAAGATATCTCTATTCGTTCTCTTGTAATCGTGATTTCCACAGACGGACAGACAGACAGACGGACGGACATGGCTAAATCGACTCAGGAGATCACGCTGATCAAGAATATATATACTTTTCTATACCTGTCACGCCTCCTTTAATGCGTTACAAACGGAAGCAGTAAGTGAATATACCCTCTCACTTCGTGTGCAGGGTATAAAAATAGAAAACTTTCGATTGAGTTACAAAAACGCCCTACTGAACTATACCTAAGTACATGAATGTACAATTAGCAATGACTGGAAAACTTCATTTTAGAAAAGCACACTTAATTTTATCCAAAATATCCAATTTTTAGAAAATGGCCCCTCCCTCCACTCCCGGCCCCTCTCCCCGCATCCCATACGATTTGTACTTGTCTCGAACCTACACGCCCTAGTCTTTTTTCCCCTCTTATGCGAAACATCCATAACTAAAAAAAATAGCAATAAGATGCGTAAAATTTAATATCTATAATTTAAAAAATGCAGGTATTAGTTAGTTATTAAATATGTTTGTTTCATTCCTTTTCGTTAATACAAAATTTCACATTTTTTGCAAGTTTCATATGAATGTGCCACGTCTTTCTGATATCCGATCAACTTCATATTTTACAGAAATTATTTCTTTATGCAACGGAACAATTTTAGGGGGCGGCGTAAAAAAATTCTGCACAAACTTTTCGCCAAGTATAGCTAAAGTCCACCATAATGCACATACATAACATACATATAACAGTTTCTAAATTCAAATAGGAACTCAACTCTGCGGTTGACTTTGAAGCTGCCAAAGTATTGTATTATTGTGGGAAATGTCCCTCTTGAGAATTAAAATGTTCGCTTGTATTTTCCTAATACCTCGTAGTGTTGTATTTTTATTAGGCTTCTTTTAATTACATATATTTAGTGTGACTTAGTAGTTCTGCGTACATCTAACGAATGCCTCTTTAGAGAGTTTTCTTATTGCCACTTCCTCTTCTTTCCACTTCCTTTTTACAGAGTTTTCTTATTGCCACTTTGACTCGGTTGACGTGCTCGTCGACGGAACCATAGTGGTTAGTATATCGTATTTCCCAATTTCACTTATTTCCCAAATCGTTCCCTATTCATTTCTTCCGCAATTGCTTTCTTTTCTTTTGTTATTTTTACTTTTATACAATTACTTCCATGCTGATATGGCTTTCGAATTTAACTTCGCCAGTGTGTTGAATGAAACGTATAGATTACCAAGCAAAGTGCTGTAGTTGCATTAGTATCTTGACCTTACAATATAGCAAAATAACAATACTAGCCTTGGCCTTGAAGGTTTATGTTACCCAGAACTTGAAACTGCGACATCCCTCCACCCTTAGGGAAGGAAAAAGTTATTATCTATTGGGTCGGCAATAAGGTAATTTCGGTTTTTTTAATATGAAATGAAACGACTTTTTTTTATATACAAAATTGACTTTAATCAATCAAATATTTTCCATTCTGTTCAATGACCATTTGCCATCTTTCTGGTAACTACATTATTCCCCGTTCATAGAACTTCCCGTTTTTACCAGCAAAACACTCAATCAAGTTCGATTTGAGGTCATTATTACTAGCGTAGTTTTTACCATTTAAGAAATTTTGTAAACTTCGAAATAGACGTTAGTCTGCGGGTGCAAGGTCGGGGCTATATAGAGGATGTGGCATAATTTCCCAACCAAGCTCGAATAATTTTGTTCGGGTTGCTAAAGATGTGTGAGGCCTAGCGCTATCGTGGTGAAACACGATTCCTTTGCAAATTCTAGCCTTTTCTGTTTGATTGCTTACGCCAATATTTCTTCAGGTGTTGAAAGTAAACATCTGTGTTTATCGTTTGGTTGCGTGAAAGCAGCTCAAAATATGCAACACCTTTGTGATTCCACCAAATTGACAGCATAATCTTCTTTTGATACACTTCAGCTTTCGGTATAGTTTGTGGCTTGGATCATTATCGCTTTCGATCAACGTTGTTGTAGACGATCCATTTTTCGTCATCAGTAATTATCCGCTTCGAAAAAGGGTCGATTGCATTACGTTTGAAATATCACAAATATTGAGCCGTTGCGTTAAATGATTATCTTTCAATATCAACATCTGGAAACCAGATATCCAACTTCTTGACGACTCCAAGACATCTTATATAATTTTCGATCATTCCCATTCGGTCAAATCTCAAAAGAAAAAAATAATATGATTGACAGAAGAGTGACAAAAGGAACATAACGCTATCTATTGTGAAAACCGAAATAGCTTTCTTGCCAACCCAATACAAGGGTTGCATTGTATATTTCGGGATTAGAGAACAAAACAAATATTAATCATCGAAAATCACTTTATTGTTTTTCAAAATATTCCCCATGAAGATTTATACACTTTTGCATGCGTTTGAACCAATTGTTGAAGCACTTTCGACCAATCGACACGAGCCTTTTTTTGAGCGATTGACAAATTGTATGGGGTCCAACGTGAACAAATGCAATATTGAATGTATGCTGGTCCCATTAATGCCTAAGGTTGTCTCAATCTCACGATAGGTCACATGACGATCTTGCAATATCAGTTCGCGCATAGCATCAATGGTTTTCGGAACAACTGATTTTGGACGACCGTCACGAAATTCGTCTTGGAGTGAACTACGACCATGATTGAATTCACCATACCATCGATAAACACTGTTCCTTGATGGAGCTTCATCGCCAAAAATTTAATTAAGTTCATCCATGCACAGTTGCTGAGTTAATCCACGTCGAAGGTTGTAAAAAATAATCGCACGAAAATATTCACGATTTAATTCCATTTTTGGGCCGAGATGAATCTTTTAAGTTACTGTAAACAACACAAATAGCGCTAGTATGTCAAAACGTTCTGAGTACGTACGAGTATAACCTCAAAAATGTCCAACTTTACGATAGAGCTTTACCCTAGATGCCAGATTGTAACACTAGGGTTGCCAAGTCCCGAAATATAAAAAGCAACCCTCGTAGAATAGAGAATAAGCTTTTCTTAGTACAATGTTGTCGAGTGGTATTTATACTTAATGCTATTAGTTTTGTAGGTATCATTGTTTATATACAATCAAGGTTTATAGAATAAAAGGTTGCGCCAGTAAACAAAGAAAAGTGGTCTCGTTCTGCGCATCTACGTCAATAAGTATTTCTAAAATCACTAGGGTCATAACATACGGTACAAATGACAAACTTGAAAAGGCATATGAAGAAAAGTTGGAACAGGTTTAATGTTACTCGAACGCTCCGATTTTGTTGTTGTAGTTTTATGCGGTAACTCCAACAAAAGCAACATTTCTTGTCGTTCTCGTATGTTTTCAGAGTTACATCCCTTTGAAATTTGGAAATTACGAGAGTTTATCTCTTCAAATATACAAAATACTTACATGTTCTTCGTATCGTTGGAAAGGCATTTAAAACACCTTTCATTTGTGTAAAAATGTATAATTATTGTAATAATTACTTTATGCAAAAATGTAAACTGTATAATTAACCAACAAAAACTTAAGCCTTTACGCTTAAGCTTTAGTACTTTACGTTTAGCATAACCTAATTTTGTGCACGTTATATAAATTAAAAGGTAAAAAAAATAATAAATTTACGAACCCATATTAATTTCCAACTCATTTTCAAAGCAATTTACATTAAAATGATCTTCACAGATGCCTGCATGTTTGGTTTTGAATTGTTTTTTTCGCTGGCAAAACTCCCACCAAATTTTTGATAAGCGAACAACTTATGGAAATTTGAAAACCCTGACCACTAACATTATTGCAAAAATTCACAGAGCACTTCATTATTGGTATTTTCAATCACCAAAATTTTACATTAAAAATTATTGTTAATACCATATTGTTATTGTTAGGTGTGCAGGCGCCTCGAAACAAAAATTCAATACAAATACTTATTGACGTCATTTGACGTCCTTGTCAAACGAAAAAAAATAACGGACCTGCGCGTGGCGCAACCTTCCTTCTATAAACCTTGTATACAATCACCTAATATAGGGTCCGCTATCTAACGTTTTTTTTTCAACTAGTGCTTATTTCGTGAATGGTATCACTAAGCTCATGTCTGATTTGACAGATAATTAGTTTTATCCTTCCGCTGAACGAATATGGTTGTGTATACCAGAGATAATGAGATAGGACACTTCGAATTCGCCGCTTAAAAAATCGGTTTGACGTCTATTTTTTATGATCTGTTGAATTCATGTACACTATACGTGAGCGATACCATGTTGTTGTTCTTGTTTTCTGTCTTTCTGTATGTTGAAAAGAAACAGCTGTTTCATGTTTCACCACGTTTTCATTTAGTTGTGAAATTATTGCTTGCAATTGTTTACAATATAACAAAAACTGATTAAGTAAGCCAATAAATAAGCTGATTAAAGCAGCAGAAGTATTTTATAGTGAGAAAAATATTTGAGACCTCTTCTAAAGCACGAACCTTAGATAATCGTGTGTAATTGTAATAAAAATAATAAGTTTACTCACTGTACGCAGAAGATACATATATTGGAGAAACAGCAGATTGTAAAACTATTGCAGAAGATGGAAAATTGTTACTGCAGGCTCAACACAAGGTAATGTAAATATCTGGATTAAAAACTGAATTCTTATTTGCTTCATATTTAAGGTAGAAGCCCAAGAATGAATTCTCCAACAAGAAGGGGAAAAATGGAAGCATCGTTGGAATGGAGCATCGTTCCCTGTCGATATTTGTTTCACAATCTGGTGCAAACACGGGCGCTGGTATTGATAATTCCGAAATTATTTAAACATATAATAAATAAATTGCTATTGCAAGGTAAGCTATTATTATATTAAGCGCATCAAATATGTTTTAATAATGTTAATGTTGTTTAAGGATGTTTGTTAACATGTTCTCTTGTTTTCTGAATTGGGTTACTTTGTGTTGTTCGAAGGCATGGTGGACAGTGTCATCTACGCTCGTGACAACCATTTGAACGGAGGAGGCACGTTATTACCCTAACGTTGTTATGATATGGCAATGAGGAACTTTTCCAATCACATGTCGGCTTTTGAGATGATGTTTACGGTTAGACAGTTTAAAAAGTTAGGTTGGTATTTATAAATTGCATACAATCAAATATGATTAAAATTTCTTTAACCGCAGATCGGCTTTGCTACAGCTACTCATTATGTAATGTTAAGTTCCGTTTTAAGCTACATATTTGCCAAATGCAAACAAAACAGTGTCAACACGACCAGAAAATACTGCTGACTCTGCTGCGACCAGCAAACATATATGATTAGAACGTTTTTAAGTCAATCTATAAAATTGCATGCCATAAGATTTATAAATATAACATGTGTATATACACTACCGGCCAAAAGTTTCGAAGCACCCTTGAAATTTCCACAAATCTTAACAATAGTTATCCAAAGCTTTTAAAAATAAAAAGTTTAATTGTAAATTTTAAAGTTTATTATATTTCCTTTCAGATTACATTAAAATTATATTTTAGAATAATTTTTATTATCCAAATTTTTACTAAAACGTCTAAACTGATTTTTCATCAAAAAATCCCCCTTTGCACTAAATAACTTTTGCTACAAGTCTTGGTATTCTGGCGATTAATTTCTTTATGTTTTCCTGTTGTATATTGTTCCATGATTCCAACAATGCATTCCACATTTCCTCTGTCGACGTAGTCGCTTTTTCTCGCACCTTTTGGTCCAGCTCATCCCATAGAAGCTCTATTGGATTCATATCGGGTGACTGGGCAGGCCAAATCATATTTGTTAATATTCCAGATGTTTGTTTGTTCTCTAAATAGCCTCTGCACAATTTGGAACTGTGTTTGGGATCGTTATCTTATTGCATCACGAAACCTTCGCCGATCAATCGTACGCCTGATGGTATTGCATTGTGCTGCAGTATCTTTCTATACTCTTCCTTTCGCATAATTCCATCGATTCGAATTAAATCGCCTACTCCATTGCTTGAGAAACATCCCCAGACCATAACGGAACCGCCGCCGTGCTTCACTGTTGGGATTACACACTCCGGCAGTATGTTCTTTTGGGCACTACGTTTGGCGAAAATTCTTTGATTTGACCCAAACAGCTCGAACTTTGATTCGTCGTTCGAAAGAACATTTTTGAAGTCCTCTTCGGTTCATTTCTTATAGGTTAGAGTCCATTGAAGTCTTCTCTTTTTATTTCGTGGTCGAAGTAAGGGTTTTTCTTTAGCAATCCTTTCACAAAGACCAGCATCTCTAGCCGCCTTATTACAGTTGTTAGTAACACCGGGTTTGATCGACTGTTATTGATCTCGGCTTGTATTTCTAGAGCCGTTTTTCTGCTGTTCCGTCTGTTTGATATTGTCATTGCTCTATCTTCACGATTTGTTGCCGATCTTGGCCTTCCGGACCGCGGAAGGTCCGCAAGAGTGTGATAATCCTTGTACTTTTGTATGGTGCGATGCACAAAACTAGTCGAAATTTTTAATTTTTGCTCAATTATCCGCTCGGAATTGCCTTCCTTATGAAGAGTAATCACTGCAGATCTTATATCAATCTTACTTTTTGGCATTACTTCGGTTTTTTTAACGTTTGGTCAGTTTGAATCTTGAGGAACAAAGAAAGGTGTCAATATTCTAGGTCAGCCATTTATACATGACCCAGGGTAAAAAATGGATGGTAATAATTATTCATAATTACCTTTAGTAATTATCCCATAAAAAAAAAAATTACCCTGAGTACCTGTAAAAGGTTTTTTATAACTTTTTTTCTCGATTTTGTATGGCAAGTGCAATAAACAAAAAAATCCAATTTCTTGACTTAGTGCATTGTTTGAGCATGCAATTAAACAATGAACGCCGTAAACCCGTTTTGGGTTCCATATTACAGTTATCACTTTACAACCATCCTATTAAAAAAGAAAAAATCAAAATTTATACAATAATATAGAAATGCCACACGATTTTCTATGAACAGGAGTGGTGCTTCGAAACTTTTGGCCGGTAGTGTATATAATAAAAAAAATTGTTATTACAAGCATGTCCGATATTAAATATATTATAAATGATGCTATATTAGTTTCTTCTTAATTACTGCATAATTACTGTCCAACCTAGGAAGAAACATGACCATTCTGGAGTAAGTAATCGTAATTTTTTTTAGTGGAAAGGCGAACAACTATGCATTTGGAAGAAAAAGTTAGCACAACGACTTTATTTCAAATAAATATATGAGTACTGTGTAAAATACGGAAGCATATATTTATTATCATTATAGGAAACAGGGAGTAATGTTTTATATATATATATTAATTTAATTAATCTATAATTAAAAATAAATTTATATAACGCATTTGCACGCTACCCAGGAGGTATGCATTGCAGCGCGTTACCAATTTTTTAGGGTGTTTGGTTCCCCAGTAGGCCTATTGCACCCGTACATAATTAATAAAAATAATAATAAATATCATCAAATTAATTAATAAGATACATCTAACTCCGGAGCAGTTCTTAACACATTTTCTTCCCATCGTAACGTTTTTTCCTTTCTGTGTAAGCTTGTTGTAGTGGGCTAAAAGAAAAGAACTTTTAGAAACAAATTCACTACTTTCCGTATTATTTGAGTATATATTTTATTATATTTAAAGTGTATACTTTATTTTACACTTATTTAATATCTGTTCTAATAATTTTTTAATTTATCTTATGCTTGCTTTATAAAATAATATTTCACAACGATGAACTTCTGATTGGTTTTATGAAATTAATTTTTCACCATATGTAAACAAAGGTGGTGAAGCTTCTCAAATATACAAACAGTAGGTGTTAAAAGGGAATTTAAGTCCCCCAATTGGATCAACAATAGATAATTTTCAAATATATTGGAAAATAAATGAAAATATATAAATGCGACCATTCTGGAGTTACTAATCTTAATTTATTTTGTGAAAATTCGAACAACTTTGCACTGACAGCCAAATATTCGCACAACGACAACTTTATACCAATTAAATATAAACAAATAAATCAACTAATACTATGTAAAATCTGAAAGTATACATTTATTATAATTATAAGGAACTGGTAGATATCTTAGGTATATAATCTGAGCATAAGCAAAAGTTTATTTTGTTAAATATATTTTTGACGTTTGCAAAAAGACACCCCGTAAAATCAATATTGCATGCGTGCATGTGATACTGCGGCGAGGTACACTTCGTGCGGCGAAGTACACATGAGAGGACAAAGCACACGATTTTGTGCGGCGAAGTACACATGAGAGGACAACGCACACGTTTTTTTGTCATAGGTTTAGTGAAATTTCAGCAAAATGCATATGTATTGAAACAGCGAATTCGAAGTGTCCTATCTCATTATCTCTGGTGTATACGCTTGAACAACGCTGGGAAATATTGCGACATTACTTTGAAAATCCGATGCCGATCTTGCCAAAAAATCATCTTTTCAGATGAAGCTCATTTTGATCTTGGCGGGTATGTAAACAAGCAAAATTGTCGCATTTGGGGCACAGAAAACCCGCACGCATACATTGAACATTACAAAGAACACCCCACAACAATTCAAAATGTGGAAACTACCGCTGAATTCAGGTCAAAAAACATTGAGCATACACTTGGAAATTGCGCTAAAGATGTTTCCTTTTTTTAATCAAGAAGGCGCTGAAAAAATTTTAAAGTTTACACAGCAAATGTATGCACGTTTTTTAAGTAATTTGGGTAAACTCCGTGTTTTATATTTTGGGTTGTGTTCGTAATGGCGCCTGTAAGAAAACAAACAACTCTTGGAATTAGAGAACTAGTAATAAAACTCTGCCAAGGAAAATCGTATCGGCAAATTCGTGAAACCATTGATAGATCTCATAGTACCGCCCAAAAAATCATTAATAAGTATCGGTATGAAGGAACAATACGAAATTCCGTAGGAAGAGGTCGAGAAAAATTGCTAACAGTAGTTGATGAGCGCAATATTGTTCGGAAAGTGCGAATAAATCCCAAGATTGGAGTTCCTAAATTAACAATAGAAGTATCCAAAACCATAAATGTCCACTTTGTCCACTGAAACAGTTCGTCGTGTGCTTCGAAAAAACAATTTCAATGGGCGTATCGCACCCAAAAAGGCATTTACATCTCCTGCAAACAAAAAGAAACGATTGGAGTTTTCTAGAGCTCATGTTAACAAGCCTCTGAGCTTTTGGGATAAAGTAATGTTCACAGATGAGACTAAACTAAACCTCTGGGGCTCAGATGGGAAGCAAATTGTTTGGCGAAAACCGAATTCTCAGCTCCAAAACAAGATTTTAGTGGACACTGTGAAACATGGCGGTGGCTCAGAAATGTTATGGGGTTCCAGGCAGCTAGCGGAGCCGGTGCGATGTAGTTCATCGACACAATCATGACCAAAGAAAGTTATTTGGACATTTTACGGCGTAATTTACGTCAAAGCGCCGAAAAACTCCAACTTCCGCCTGTGTATTGGTTCCAACAAGACAACGATCTCAAACACACGGCGCATATAGTACGAGAATGGCTGCTATATAATGCACCAAAGCAACTCAAAACGCCACCAGTCTCCGGACATGAACCCCATAGAGCATCTGTGGGGAGAAATCAAGTCAAAATTGCACAATGTCCATCCCAAGAGCAAGACGGTCTTAAAAAGGGAAATAAAAAAAATATGGGAAGAGATATCGCCATATTTTACTCAAAAGTTGGTTGTTTCCATGCCACGGTGAATGCAAGCGGTAATAGACGCAGGAGGTGGTCCTATGGACTACTGAAATTCCAAAATTTTTAGGATTAGAAACATTTTTCTTTAGTTTACTTTTAGTGTATTCTCAATTTTGTGACCTGAATTTCGCCCTAATTTTCTTAATTCTAAATATGTTGTTGTGTTTTCTTTGTAAAAATAAATATTTATGGTGGTTACTACCTAGTAGAGCCCCGAACTGTTACTATGAATTTTTAAAACAATTTTCCATTGACTTATGAGGTCAGTATTCACCATTTTGCTATTTGAACCAGGGTGTATGCTCAATTTTCTGAGTAACTGTATGTTTAAACTTATAGATATGGAAATTTAAATTTACGCACAAAATAAAGCTGGGACAAATAAATGCGGGTTTTGCGGATTCAACTCCGTTAAATCATAAATATTAGTTGTGCACCGCACTTGGCGACTCTGAACACGGATGTTTAATTCGGATATATCGCTGTCGTCTTCTTGACCTAAAATCTCCACTAAAGGATCCATATTTAAAAATTATAAATTGACTAACAGCCTTATCATGTACTTTTAAACGCAAACTCCAACGCGACTCAAACGTAAGTCGTTCCAAATGGTATGATTTAACTTTTTCGAGTAGACTGTGTTTGAGTATTGAGGAGAATCAACGGAGAAGAACGTGTTGGTGCAATATTCTGTTGAATATATTATGTCGATGTTATTACAAATTTTAATCGTGAAAATATACACAAGTAATTTCCACAATAACAATTCACAAATAATATCAGCATACAAATGCCAAATTTTAGCAACACAACCACAGGGACTTTCCTCTGTGATTCTCACAAAATCATCGACCAAATTTTTACACTTTTCAAATTGTTTACCTTCATATTATACGATAATCGATGAACGGTAAACATTTTCGCCATTTTCATGCTCTTTCTTGTGATTACACGATGACCCATCGTTCATCGAATCTCCGAGTCTCGATCACGGCGATTTCTCTCACGGAAGGAACAAGGCTTACGAAAACGCAATTTCAGCTCGAAAATCTGCCATTGTAGGAGTTTGGCTTACAGCCTTATGATGACTAGGACGAAAATCGTCACTGCCGACTCACGACGACGTAACAAAGCTATTCCAAGAGTCACGAAAATCGTCTCGCCTTGCTGGTACATCGCGGTCACCAACAGTTTTGTGTAAAAACGGTTTGCGTGCAAGATAAAAATTTTAATGTTGGGAGAAGAAAATATTATAATTGTGGTTAATTTCAATTAATAAAAATCTTATACAATTTTTTTTAGCGAAAACAGGTTTACAAACATTGCTAAAATATAGAATAAACTTCGTTATTGTATATTATTTCGCTTAAATTGTAGCAAAAAATATACCATGGCTTTTCTCTTTTTGGAACTTTCCAAGACTGAAAGAAATTGTAAACAAAGACATTTTCAATTCCACAGGGAGTGCGTTGAGTTACGCGAAAATATGGATTCTGTAGTTGAAGTTTTGGTTGTGGAGATTTTGTGGATTTTGTTTACTTTTCTAGAATTACTATAAAACTCATCTCCTATAACAAAAAAAATTTAATAATAATATAAAAAAATACGAATTCCAGCATTATATTGTGCAATATGAGACGACAACTAAAATACACTCGTCTTATTTAAGACGATAAATGTCTAATGCGGATATTACACTACGAACATTGTTTGACATAACTGTAAAATTGTTATTGCTTTCTGTACAAAGTTGTCAAGCTTACGCTCTCAGGTTTCAGAGTTGAGTTCATCCAGAGAGGATGAACTTCTGCGAAGCAAAACAAAATGTTTGTGATCGACGACGACAAACTTCGATTAAAACGGTGTTCTAGTGTGGTGAAACAAAATAGTACTCGCGTTTAAGATTGAAATAACTGCACTTTTATTGATAAAAGGTACTTCATGTAAGATAAAAATACACAAAGCAACTCCGTAACTTTGCTTTGTATTTGTATATATTGATATTTGTTTGCTCTATGTGTAATCACAATTCTGAACAAAATTTTGAGAGAGAGCAGAAATGGTTCATCGACGACAAACAATGCTCGTAGTGTAATATCCGCATAACTCGTCACTTGGAATACTTCAAGGTTATCATAGCTTACGTCATTGACGATTGACCGACGACCGTGACTCTTGGAATAAGGCTGTTAGTTTCGATTGCGTTTCCGTTATGTGTCGTTATCGTTTATAAGGCTGTTGATATTTATATACATATGTGTAAGTGATATATTGAATGTTTCATTTCTAATATTTAAAAATCCATCGTGTGAGTATGCAGATTCACACAGTGGATAAACCTTAACACGACCTGTCAGTCTTATCAACAGAGCGCGATGATAAGACAGGCGCCATTCTCCTATGCTGAATGCACACAGGACGCAATTACTCCTGTAAAGACAACCATTGTTAGCTTATGACATTTACCGGTTATTGTTTAGTAATTGAGGTTTGCAGACATGCAGCATATATAAAAACCTAACATTAAAAAAGCGACACAAAATAAACTTAGCATTGAAACGCAAACCATTGTCGTTGGGTTTTATTTGCACATTTTATTAAATGTAATGGGCATTTAAATGTAAATGTAAAATGTAAAACTAGTCAATTGTACAATGGAATATTTTGCTTACTTTTTCATAGCATATACTCAAAACATATTTTTAAGCATACGAATTTTGTCCTAATAATTCCCTAAAAAATAACTATTCAACAATTCTAATCAGTTTATTATAAATTAAATACGCAGCCATAATTAGATTTTTATACTATATCCAATGTATTCTTTACATAACGAAGGTATATACAAACCGAGTTAGGGCTACTGCGTCCACGATTTTTATGTAATTAAATTTAATTTTTAAAACTCCAAATTTGTTTCCGGCAAGCTGATACATAGTACCATAGAAATTTTGTTATATTGTAGCAGCTGTCCTTGTTTGGTTAATAGGCATTTTGGCATATGTTGGGATCCGAGCGGAAACGCCAATCGAGTTGTTGTTGTTGCTGTTGTTGTAGAATGTGGAGCGGGCCCCAACAACAACAATTTTATCTTGAGCTCTCCCCTGGTTTCGGAGTTATAGAGCTTTGAAATTTGAATTTATTTGCCTAATATATCCTTAACTATAGAAGCTATCCGGTATAGTTATATATCGTTAAAAAGGTAAATTAAATACCTTCCATTTATGTAAACGAAGATATTGCCGAAAAACGCATATTTTTGGAGAAAACGCGATTTTAATATTTTTAGTACCCGCATTAAGTAAAATATGTACTTAACTGACATCATTTTGCGGCGGTGTAGTAGTTTAGGAGAAATCACAGTTTAAAGTTTACAAAGAACCCCACTTCACGTACTATTTTACTTGATTCTCTGGCTACACTGAGAAAATGAATTGTCAGGTATAGATATATATCGTTAAAAAGGTAATTGAAATACCTTTCATTTATGTAAAGTGAGATATTGCCGAAAAACGCATATTTTTGGAGAAAACGCGATTTTAATATTTTTAGTTCTCTTTTTCCCCCATTACGTAAAATATGCAATTAACTGACATCATTTTGCGGAGAACAGGAAACTAGATGGTGTTAGCTTTCTATAGCTGTTTTTTTATTGTAATCGGTCCAGTATTTTAGGAGGAAACGCTCTTTGAAACGTATTTAGTTAGTAATTTTTTTGAATTTTACTACTCCGCTTTGTATGAGTTTTACATGTTGTTTTACGCTACTACTTTTGCAATTATGAAAAATCGCGCGATTTTTCGCCTGCGGCGCTACACTCATGCAATACCAAATTCATCTCTACACTAAGAAAATGAAAAATTTTTATGAAAAATCGCGCGATTTTTAACAGTTAACGGTATCCTCTTCCATACTTTCAAATTTATACTTACCACGAACATAATTGCAAAAGTAGTAGCGTAAAACAACATGTAAAACTCATACAAAGCGGAGTAGTAAAATTAAAAAAAATTACTAACTAAATACGTTTCAAAGAGCGTTTCCTCCTAAAATACTGGACCGATTACAATAAAAAAACAGCTATAGAAAGCTAATACCATCTAGTTTCCTGTTCTACACAAAATAATGTCAGTTAATTGCATATTTTACGTAATGGGGGAAAAAGAGTACTAAAAATATTAAAATCGCGTTTTCTCCAAAAATATGCGTTTTTCGGCAATATCTTACTTTACATAAATGAAAGGTATTTCAATTACCTTTTTAGCGATATATATCTATACCGGACAATTTCTATAGTTAAGGAGATATTAGACAAATAAATTCAAATTTCAAAGCTCTATAACTCCGAAACCAGGGGAGAGTTCAAGATAAAATTGTTGATGTTGGGGCCTGCTCCTCATTCTACAACAACAACAACAACAACAACAACAACTCAATTGGCGTTTCCGCTCGGATCTCGATATGCTCCTTTGTTTAAAATTTTTTGGTTTTTAAAAGAATTTTGCTTTTCGTAACTTGGTTCTGCTTCTTTTTCGATGCCCAAGCTTTGTAAAGCGCTGGCACGATCTACGTTGCGAGCATAGCGTGCTGTTTAAGAATTTGTATGGGCATGTAGTCGGCATATCAATTCACTATACACGTTATACGAGTAGGACTGAAAGGTTAATAGAAGACAAATTATGGAAATATTTATATTATATGTGTGCGGTAATACAAAGTATGATTTTAAAGAAATTTACTTTAGCCCATTATCACCGGTTTCATTAGCAACACTTATTAAACAACATCAATCCAATACAACAAACGAGCAATTCAGAACTCATCACTACTCTGTCTGAATTGGGTACTGAAGATATAACTGATACAACTCCCAGCTTCACTTCTAATCTCCTCACATCATTGGAATTGTCCGTCGGCCGTTATTTTGTGGGTTACGGGTTAAGGGTGAAATTAAATAGACAATTTAATTGCAGTAGCTGCGAAGAACATTTAATAAAATTAGAAACATTTTCAATCAGAGCCTGAAAATAACTCTTATTCCAATTATCTTCCTCATAAAAGTTAGACTTTTAACTTTTATTTTGAAAATAAACTCTTAAACGGCTGCACCGATTTTGATGCGGTTTTCACCATTCTGCTCGAAACTATGAATTATTCGTATTTGTAAGGAAATATTTAATTATTTTGTGACTCTAATTTTGCATCTCAAATGGGATGATATTTGTTAGACTTTTGGGCCGCTATTTCGCACAAAGCCAAATAAGGTTTCGCCTATGCGTGCATCTATTGTACGATTTATTGGCGTCAGGTAGAGGCATTGCATTCCAAGAGAAGGCATTGCAAATGGAAATTCCCGCCACTAGTTAAATTTTTTTACAATACAAACTTTGAAAGTGAAAAGCAGCAACAAAATATCAGCGACAAAAGCATATCCCGTTAGTTTTGTCTCTTGGAATGCAATGCCTCTACCTGACGTCAATAAATCGTACAATAGATGCACGCATAGGCGAAACCTTATTTGGCTTTGTGCGAAATAGCGGCCCAAAAGTCTAACAAATATCATCCCATTTGAGATGCAAAATTAGAGTCACACAATAATTAAATATTTCCTTACAAATACGAATAATTCATAGTTTCGAGCAGAATGGTGAAAACCGCATCAAAATCGGTGCAGCCGTTTAAGAGTTAACTAACTTTCAATTTACATGCGACTAACTCGACTTTTATAAAAATAATAGACTTTCTATCTAAATAATTGCGTCTGCATTTCTGCTTTAATTCTTTATAGCCGTTTAACGAAAACAGCGAACAACAACAACACAGTCATTCACACACAAGCGGAACGATGAGTTGTTGTTGTTTCAAAGCATTGTCGCCGCTGTACTGTACCTGCTGATGATAAGGGCTCCGGTCGACGTAATGCTAGATACACACACACTGCGATCAATGAATAAACAACAAATCTCAGCGGCACACAGTTTCTAAAACTAACTATTTTCACTCTCAAGCAGCTTATTCCAAACCTAACCATATATTCATGCTTCTCCGCACTTATTCAAAATAACTCTTATAATCATCAGAAAAACTTTTATCGATGACTTTGAAATATAAAAGTCATACCCATAACTCTTATTGAGGACTTTTAAAAATAAAAGTTATCGAAAAAGTTTTTTCAATGACTTTTAAAAATAAAAGTCTTCAATAAGAGTTATGGGTATGACTTTTATATTTAAAAGTCATGGATAAGAGTTATGGGTATGACTTTTATATTTAAAAGTCATGGATAAGAGTTATGGGTATGACTTTTTTGATAAAAGTCATAAAAGTTTCAAGGTCTGTTTTCAATAGATTCTGAATCATTCATCAGTACAAAAAATTTTAGTGACAAAAAGCTTCTCTTACTAAATCTCTCAGACGACTTCTTCGAAATATGTACACAAAAATATCTTTGAAGCATATTGCCATGGGAAAAATCTCAAAGAAAAAATTATAGATGAATGCATAAAGAAAACAAATATTTCATCACCAGATTGGTTTAATATAGACGGAAGCTGTTACAAGCATAGGCATAGTATTTTACAACATTTGATTACGGTTTTAATTCGAAAAAATGCGAGATGGTTAAAAGGAAAATTAGTTGCCGAAGAAGCAAGAAAGAAATTCGAATTAAAAACAACCAAAACAACGAAAATAGCTAATGCTAAGATGCAAAGACTTGTAGATAAATAAGATTAATGATTTGTCTTAAGGGTCCATTAAAATTAGAGTTCAGTTTAATTAAAATAATAAATACTTTAGCAAAATTATAAATTTAAGTTAAACTAAAATTAAATTGAAATAAAATGTAAATATAATTTATTTTTAATTATTAGCTATTATTAGGTAACATGTAAATTAAATATTATGTACTGTATATGTTGTATAATATAATTCTTATTAAAAAATGAAAATAAAGCTCAATTTAAACTTTAATAAATAAGTTTAATAAGTGTTACTAATGACATCGGGGCTAAAGTAGAGTTGTTTAAAATCATACTTTGTATTACCACAGACATATAATATAAATATTTCCATAATTTGTCTTCTATTAACTTTTCAGTCCTACTCGTATAACGTGTATAGTGAATTGATATGCCGAATACATGCCCATACAAATTCTTAAACAGCACGCTATGCTCGGAACGTAGATCGTGCCAGCGTTTTACAAAGCTTGGGAATCGAAAAAGAAACAGAACAAAGTCACAAAAAGTAAGATTTCTTTCAAAAACCCTAAAATACAAAATTTAACGCAAACCCAGATGGACGGACGGCCGCACACGGTTTGTTATTGTAGAGAAGCAAAAGAACAATTGCAATTGTTAGTGCAAAATAACAGAAGCAAAATCGATCTTCCGATCCCTTCACACTCATTAAAAATATCTTCCGAACCCCTCACTCATTAGTAGAGCATTCAATTTTGCTTTGCTACCAGCGCAGAATACAATCGAAGTTTTGTACTCTGTAAAGAACTTCGGTTTTCTGCTTTACAGAGATGTTTTGTTCTTTACAGTGCTAAGTCCTGCTAATTAACAGCTGCCCTAATATTCACGCATGAAATCACGATGTTGCCGGCAACAAATGTTTCATGCAATCTCTTTACGAATATATGCTCGTTGGCATATATTGTTTTGTGTGTATATTTACGCAGCTATTTTTTAAATTGTGCATCGATTTAATTTATAATACAATGAATAAAATAACAATAATATTCAAAATTGCTGAAATGTATTTTGGTATGGTGACGAAATTCGCAAGTTTACAGAATTTGGAAAGCGAAAAGTGGTACATCGTAAATAGCCAAATTCCTCTCAGTATGTCGAGTTTTTTTTTGACATTTGGGACAATAGTTTGCTGACATAAATTATCTCTTTTTATCTCTTTATTTGCACTAGACAAAGAGGAAGATAGTGTGTCTGCAATTCCGAACTTCGAAACAGAATTGCAAACTAAAAACTGAGGCTAAAGTCCAAAAGCACTTTGGTTTAGCGCTGGAGTCGTAACAACAATTTCAACGGAGTTAAAACAGTTTACGAGTGGTTTTGGTGCTTAAACAGTTTATTCCAAAAACCTGGAAAAACCATTTTATGGAAACAGGCTCTTTTTTGTCGGAAATGGGTTGCCTACACTTCGTCCAAAATACTTCGAAAATAATAAATTGGGTCCAAATTCTTCAAGAAATATAAACAAAAAGCACATAAAAAGCAAAAACAAAATGTTTGATATGCAAACAGACGAGAACCAATTTTGCTGAAAAAAACACGAGCAGCAAAAACGCAGAAACGGCGGACATTATGTAAACAAATTTTGCCGAGGAAGTTATGAAGCTGACGCTTTCTATCTGCGTATACACATAGCTTTTTTTCAAAAGCACAAGCGTCACAACACACGATACTGTGGCAAAGAGTATTACCCCCTTATTCAGAGAGTCACCTGGAGTGAGTCTGACGTCGTCGTCGAAAAGTCACCTGAGTGGAAGACGTCGTATTCACAGAGTCACTTTTCGAAAGGTGACTAGCTCTTACGTCATGCTCACCTCAATTTACGTTGCGCTCATATTTGACAGCTGGTTCGTGTACTAGCTAGCATTTTTGGTGTTACAACACAAAAATTTTACTATGGTGTTTATGTTGAAATAATAAAACTCTTACAAAATAGATATTTTTCCGCGAAATTAGATTCATAAATGTAGTAAAAATAAAGAATAACCTCAGGAGTTTATGAGAGGAATATTTATTTTGTTTTTCTATTGTATTTTCGTCATTTAAATTGCATCAAAATATTAACATTGGTTTTTCTGTTGAAAATTTGCAACACTGTAAAATTGTCAACAATCGGGAATTCTAAACAATTGCAAAGTGCAAAATTTTGAGTTATGTTTATCAAGCTCAAAATTTTTTAGCGAATGTATAATTTTTAAATCTGGATTCTTTAGTGCTACTGGGGCCACCTCATATAACCGCAATATCCGCATGAATTTGTCCCAGCTTAATTTTGGTGCGTGATTTCAAATCTCTTCATATCTATAATTGTAACATATGTAAGAAAGTGCACATATGACAATTAAAACGTTAATAGACCCTTTCTGTTCACCCTGTATTCGGTTGGATCCAAAAACAGGGGCACCTGTAGCTAATTCTAAAATTATTCCATTCCATGTCCCGCACCAAAACTTCAAATTATAGCGATGTCGTAAATTGTACGCTGTATCTTAAGAATTAATAAAATATTCAACAAAAATTGTTGTAACTATTTATTATTTGTTTAAAAACTTTATTGTTTTACCTTTTCTTTTTTATATCTATATTATTTATCCATATTCACAATTCTATACTTTGTGTGTATTGTTAATTTTCAAGGATCACAAGAAAATAACGGGAAGCAACGATATTTTTGGCAAAGTTCTATAAATCGAAAAGAAACAAAGTAGAAAAGAACAATTTTTCTTTGCGTACCCATTTCTCCAGAAAACAGTTTTTCAAAATAAGATTATATAATATATATTTATTTATTTTATTATACAATAATTATAATAACTATTTATAATTATAATACAAAATATAATTATAACATAAAAAAAATCATAAAAGATAAATATAAAAAATAAGCAATAACCTGCAAAATATTTCATTTTTAGTAAGAGACGATACCTAGACGACACCTAAGAAGCTGTCGTCATATTTGACAGCTCATGTCGTTGGTTGTCGTCTCTGTGAATAGGTTTTTGTTCACCTCCAAACTACGTAAGACACGACACCATGCTTAGCTAAGACCCGGCGTCGTCTCTGTGAATAGAAAAAGATGACAAACAGCTGTTTTAAACGACGACGACAGCTAAAAGTGACTCTCTGAATCTCATAAAGAGATTTCACGAGACCAATGATGCTATCAACATTTAGTTTGAATGAGTCGAGTTAAGCTCAGGTCGAAAAACTGGTCGATATCGCGGTCGACCACTTTGGCCGCGAACTGAAGACTCCGGCGCTCATAGCAAAGCAAAATTGAATGATCTACTAAGGAGTGAGTGGTTCGGAAAATCTTTTTTAATGAGAATGAGGGGTTCGGAAGATCGACTTTGCTTCTGTTATTTTGCACTAACAATGCAAGCGAATATGCGTAAGAAGAGATCGATCCAACACTCGTATGCCAAGTAAAGTGTGAAAGAAAGAATAGATAAATTTGTGGAGTACAGCGGGCGATGAGAAGAACGGTGCAATTCGTCTTCTTTTGCTTCTCTTACAATAACAAACCATGTGCAGCCGACCGTCTGGAACGTTTTAAATTTTGTATTTTACGGTTTTTGAAAGAAATTTTGCTTTTCTTAACTTTGTTCTGCTTCTTATTCGATGCCCAACCTTTGTAAAGCACTGGCACGATCTACGTTGCGAGCATAGCGTGCTGTTGAAGAATTTGTATGTGCTGAAGATGATATGTAGTCGGCATATCAACAAATTGAATACGTTATACCAGTAACACTAAAAAGTTAATGGAAGCAAAATTATGCAAATATTTATATTATATGTCTCTGGTAATACAAGGTATGGTTTGAAATAAATCTATTACAGCCTAATAGCCCCGATGTCCTTAGTAAAACTCTACAGGCAGCGCATCTCACACTCCAGGCAGCAATCCACACGCCAGTGCTCCTCACGCAATCCACACTTCGCCAGGCGGAGAACCTCACGCTCCGCACGCACCACACGGCAGAGAACCTCACACTCCGCACGCACCACACGGCAGCGCAGTCGCTACGTTGGCCCAGAACCTCATGGGCAGAGAACCTCAAGCAGGCAACCACATGAACCACACGCTCAGCCATGTATTTCATATAGAGCCTCACACAATCTACACTCCACACGGCAGCGCTTCCCACGCTCCAGGCAGAGAACCTCACGGGCAGTGAGGTGAGCAATCCATGTGGATTGCTGCCTCTCTGCCTTGATTTCTGCCCGCTTGTGTATCGTTTTTTTTTTTTTTTGTACACTTGAGATTGTTGTTGTTGTTCTGAATATGCGTAGCGTTGTTGTTGGAAAATATTTTTATTGCTTTTATTTGATTGCTTTTCGGCATTTTGCTATATGGTTGTTGTAGATTTAGTAAATGAGTCATGGGCATTTCAAGTCGAATAGACAGATGGACAGTGAACATACACAAATTCAATTCTTCGTAAATTCAATGTCATAGCAAAGAATATACAATTATATAGACGGCGCATCTCATATAAGCAAAAATTTTGTATGGCGGGTTCCAGCGACAAAACCCGCTCTCTTTGTTGATGTGGTTTGTTCTCAATTTGAGTTAAAATATAGAGTAAGAACAAAGAATATGTAATAATATAGAAGACGCATGACTCAAAATTTTAAAATGTTCTGTTGAGTTTCGGTCGGTCGCAGGCAGCGGGTGTAAGCAAATGAGTGAAAACAACTTCACTACTCGCGTAGCTACTCTCTTTGCCATGCTTCGGTTTTCTCAGCGCTCGTAACAAAGCAAAATTGAATAATCTACTAAGGAGCGAATGGTGCGGAAGATCCGTTTAAATGAGTATGAAGGGATCGGAAGATCGACTTTGCTTCTGTTATTTTGCACTAACAATGCTAGCGAATATGCGTAAGAAGAGATCGATCCAGCCACTCATATGTCAAGTAAAGTGCGAAAGAAAGAATCGATCAATTTTTGAAGTACAGCGGGCGATGAGAAGAACGGTGCGATTCGTCTTCTTTTGCTTTTCTTACAATAACAAACCATGTTCAGTCGTCCGTCCGTCTGCGTTTGTTTTCAATTTTGCATTTTATGATTTTTAAAAGAAATCTTGCTTTTCGTAGCTATGTGAAGCGCTGGCACCATCTACATTCCAAGCGTAGAGTGCTGTTGTAGAATTTGTATAGGACGAAGATGTACGTTAGTCAGCATATCAAAAAATTTAATACGTTATAAGAGTAAAAATAAAAAGTTAATGGAAGGTAAAATAAAAAATGAAAGAATGGAAATATTTCAGAAAATATTTATATTATGTAGCAATCCGATTTTTTATAAGTATGAAGGAATCGCAAGATCGACTTTGTGTTTTTTATTTTTTACTAACAATTGAAGTGCTGCTGTCTGTCCGTCCATAAATTTACCTTGTTATTGTAGTGTCCAAAACCATTATTAAAATTAAATTAAAGACTACAATTTTTCGGCTTGCTTCCCTTTGAATTCATTTCGAGTGATCGCTTCAGCAGCGTACGAAATAATAGCAAAAAACACAAGCGAAAACCAATAAGCAAAAAAAAAATTATCACAGTGCAAAGCAGAGAACAAAGTGAGCAATGAGAGTAAACTCAAAACTGTTGTTGTTTCTATGCAAGAACACATGTTTCGAGTGAAAGAGATAAACCAGAAAAATGAGAGTAAGCACCACTCTCTTGCCTCTTATCAGATTTCCCCGCGTTTCTAGAAAATCGCAAGCAGAAATTGCAAATTTTGTGTTCAGATGCGCCTTCTATATAATTGTATATTCTTTGGTCATAGTTAGCTTGGAGATCAGTTTGATGTCAAAAGTGGTTTGTGGGAAGAGGGAATAGGAAAGTGTAGGTTGGGAAGACGAACAGACATACACACATACATATCGACGGACATACACACATACATACATACATATAGACGGACAGACTGACAGAGACAGTAAACATGTACGAATTAAAATTCTTTTGTTTATTTAGTTCTTGTAGGAGTTTGGCTTATGGTGTTTTTGTGTATACGATTTATTCTTGTTGTGTTGTTTTATTTTTAGGAATAGAGACGCTTGTTTTTGATATTGAAATGTAGACGAGAGGATTGAGTAGGTAAACCTAGGATGTTCCACTTATTTTTTTTTCTTCATTGTATAGCTTCTGTTAGAATAAGCATTTGATGTCCGTGCGAGAAGAGTTAATACAACAAATTTAAGGATTTCTTTTTATACACATGAAGTAATATTTTGGCGAAGATTTACAATGTTTATGCATTTGCGTTAGGAATATGCTTGGGTATGCTTTACTTGTTTTTTCTTTTATTTAATACTAGTATATAAGCCTGACTTCGCCAGGAAGTTATTATTTTTTATTTATTTCGTAAAATAAATTGCGAAGTCTTTTGGACTTTCTCACCTTACACTTTTTTGGTTTATTTATTTTGGAGCGTCAAAAGTACAAAATTAATCGCAATTAATATCGATTGTTTGTATTTGATTCATATATTGTTTGAGAATATTTCTTTAAAAACAACTTTTTTTGTGATAACCGTCGTCTCTACCAGCGGTACTGGCAGTTTGAATTGGGACTGGAATGTGCGACCTCCTTTAAAAAAGTTGGCCGCGATTCCCGTGAAGGCCAGAGGTAACGCTATATCGCCCTTTCCTCGCACCACGCTCAAGACGGTTTGGTATAGGTAGGTTTTTCCACCTCCCGCAGGTGCATCCAAGAAGAAGAATTTTGATGATCTGCTTGATGTGTATATTGCATCTATAACTCTATTAAAAGGAACCCCTGTTCATCGTTGAAACTTTCGACCATATCTTGACCTGTTCCTCTTTCTTTCATTATATCAAGTGCTGCTCCGGCATCATGAGGCAAGTCTTGAGGTGGAGTTTTAAGACCGAAGTCTGTACAATTTTTACCATGTAAAATAAGAATTGCTTGGACATCGCGTAGGTAGGTCTTCTGCAGCTCAAGTAGGCACCCAAAAACACAGATTAAAGCAAACAATTCTCTGGGGGCTTTAGGCATGCCGACTTCTACAGCCTCAGCCAGTGTAGCGTCCTAAACAGAATCGTCTTCTAAGATACCCAACTCCTTGCATGTCTCTTTGAATGTTCTGAATGTGACCCCGTGCACAGTTCTCAAAACTGATTTCTCCTGTCACATGTAATAGAAGTAGTCTTAGATGATATCGCTCACCTTCCGATATATTAATATTCATTTTCTAAGCAACTATATACAACACCACCAAAACGAGTCACAAACAAACCAAATTAAATGAAATTAAACTATTATGAAAAATTATTAAATTTTTAAATTATTAAATTTTTAAATTATTAAATTTTTAAACAAACAACAACATCCAAACAACAAATCGATAGCTGAAGATCTCTAACAAGTTTTGAGGAAGTAATAACTGGATTTTTTTAACACATTGCTCTTTTATATTGTCTGTACGCTGCTGCCTTTTAATGGAACTCTTCCAGCATGAACTTCCGTAAATGTGTTTTCGTAAATTGATTGTCAGTGGTGGATGAGGAAATCGGTTCCCATAAATGATTTTGCAAGTTGATATCGAACTAATTCGCCTGGCACCATCGCCGGAGTTATTATTTAGAATTTAAGACTTTGTACAACGCTAAATTTAAGCCGTTTTTTGTTAGCCATTTCCTATTCTGATAACTATAGCTTGAAAGCACTTCAACATCACTGAAATATTCAAGAAATTTTTTTTCCTTGGAAGCACTGCAATATTCACGTGGGAATTTCGCATTTCAAAGGGCTATAAGTGGAGAACCAAACGAGAACACACAAAGTTGTTTTGTTATTTAGGTCCGTCCGAAAATCTATAGCAACAACAACAAAATAGGGGTGTTCCGGCAGACCACCATTTAATCCTTTTTCCTTATAACACGAGTCCATACTATACATAACAGATATTGCACATTAGTTCGAAGATGTCACACATAGCGGCGCTGAAAGGTGAATTAGGCAAGGCTGTCCAAGGATTCACATGGACTTTAGGAGAAATAGAAAACAATCTAAAAAACAGTCCTGATGGCAAGAACATGCAAGAACTTTTAGGACTAACAAAAAATTGGTACTTAATATATTACATTAAAGTAAATTATAATTTACGCGCTTTAACTTCGTAAAATGGAAAGACTGCTTAAAATTATAAAAAAATAGAAAATGAATAATAACAAATTAAGAAACATTTTCCAAGGAATATTTTCTTTGAACTTGTTGATGCCATGGTCCAATTTTGTTTATTTTCTATTGTGATTTCCTATTCGTTGGTTTACATTTTTGCTGATGATGTTCAGCTGCTATGTTCATGTGAGGCAAGTAGGGGCGTTCAGCTTTTTAGAGAGGATCGATATCGTAAAATTCAAGCAAAACTCTCTAAAGTGTTCTTGACTTTGAGGAAGCTCCTTGTAGTAAAGCAATTCTTGCCTACTAATATCAGATTGTGCTTAATTAATGCACTCATTATACCGGACCTTTTGTATTGCTGTGGTGTTTAGTTGGTGCAGTGCAGCTTTCTTTCATAGATTGAACCTATGTCTTGTCTATGTGCGGTGGTGATCTTGCCACGCTTTACAAGTACAGGGTGTTTCTGCTAATGTTTAAAGTTGTTAAGTTTCAGGAACCGGAATACCTATTTAATTAGTTACAAATTGGCCCTTCGTAGCGGGCACAGAAGCTCTTTTTTCCTGGGTTCCCTTTCAGATTATAGAGTGCTCGTTTTTAGTAAGGGATATTAGGCTTTGGAATGAAAGGTCATAAGCTTGGCTAGATTCAAGGTTAAGTCCTTTAAATATTTGAATGAGGCTGGTAGTTAATACGGTGTATCTTAGCTACTACCTTTATACCTTTGTACACCATTACTTGTTTATTTTCCATTATTGGGGGTGCTTTGGTGGCGGTAGGGGGATGGATGGACCGAGTTAATAATAATTGTTTTGTATGTAAACAATAACTTCTTAAAAACTAAATCTAAATGGAGTTACAAAAAATTTTATGTAATCGAAAATACTGGGAATATACCAGGGATTGTGAATGGTGTTTAGTAAAAGCCGATTGTGACGATTTGAGAGAGGATTGATATTTCAGTATTAAAAACAAGCTTCGCATTACAATTAGAGGCATTACTCGATAAAGAAGAAAACAATGAAACCCAAGAGGAGCTTGCAGAATCATTGGGGGTAACTCAACTAGTTGTTTCTATACAATTAAGAGCCATAAAAATTATTTAAAGCCAAGGAAATTGGGTGCCTTTATTAATTACCGTTGATTAAAAGACAACAAAGAAAAGGTGTTTGGCATCGGATTTTGACTGGATATTAGAAATGGATGTTCTACGATAACCTCAAGAAGAAGGAATACTATTCTAAGACCGGTCAATCGTGCCATCGACCTCAACATTAACACGACAGTCGGCCATTCATTGTTCACAGAGCATGCTTATGGCCAATCTATCCTCTGCAATTGCTTCGTTTGAGATTTGCATTGGGAGAAAAACGTCCGGAATACGAACAAAGACATGATCAAGTTATTCTTCTTCATGGTAACGCTCGGCCTCATGTCATAAAGTCTTAAAATAATATTTGGAAATGCTCAAGTGCGATGTTTTACCGCAATAGCCGTATTCTCCGGACATTGCTCCTTCCGATTACCGGTTGTCCGAAGGATGCAGCACGATTTGGCAATTCACCGGAAATTAAGAATATGTTGTATTAGATATATTCTAACGTGAATAGGGGCAGTCTGAAACCGTACGCATCCATGTGATCATTGTCTTCTGTTGGTATTATTTATTTATATTTATAAGTGATGTCATAAATCCTTCGACGTGAAGGACCAGAGCAATGCTTTTGACCTACAACACATAGTCGCTGGCGTCCGTCCGAATGATGAATTGTTTGCCGTAGTCTGATTCAATAAGTACTGGTGCTTCAGTTAAAGTTATCTCCAGGTTGTCGAAGGCTTGTTGTTCTTCGGCCCTGCTTGAATCGCTTGCCCTGTTTGAGTAAAGCTTTTATCTGTAAGATGGTATTTGCCGCTTTTAGCCGTCGAGAGACTTCGCGCAGTTTTTCCCATGTGGTCTTTCAGTGAGTGACGATTACATTGTCAAGGTAGGCAAAAGAATATGACTCCAACTTTGGCTCAATGACCTGATCCAACGCCCTTTGCAACGTGGTTGGGAAGGTATGTAATCCAAAACCCAAGCCAAGGTGGTCATTAGCGACGAGGTAATCATAGCCACCTTGGATACAGGTGCATAAAAGCATTTCGATGCGAATTCCCTGCAACCACACGAGATCTACCGCATTGTATAGGTAACTCTCCAGATGGCTGATGGCGAAGCATGTATTATCCAACGCGCGTTGCGAGTCGTACTGAGATTAGGCACGTTACAATATGAGATCGAGTTACTCGGCCTTTCAGGGCCAATGAATTTGTCTGCGAATACTGTCCTCCAGGCTTTCGAAGTAACATGCTGGTAGGAAGAAGCGTCGAAAAGCAGTCCTGAACGAATCCCAACTTAACCAGTTTCAGAGGTTATTTCGGTACCACATCAAAGCTCGATCTTTGAGTTCAGCATGTCTACGTTGATACTATATGTTGAGACCAGCTCCTCTAATCGCGCAAGAAAAGCAAGTGAAACTATACCACCGTCATATTTTGTGGACCATTTCCGAATCTATTCCATCACTGTGTGATTCTGTGTATTCCTTTGCACAGACAATGTTGATAATGCGACCATGTCCTGTAGCTGGTAAGCCAGCCCCACGACAAACAGCGTTGCTGTGCATGCGCATTGCCGCCAGCCCTGCCGTCCGCTTAATAAATAAGTCTAACGGCAGCAGCCAGAGTATCGCCTCTAGAGCGAAGGTTGGGGTGATGCGCATGGCACCATTGATGACTATGCCTGCCAGCCCTGAACCCTGTCCACGGTTATATGGTCTGCTGTAGCCCCTAGATAACTGAGCCGTAAGTCAAACAGGATCTAACCATAGCAATATAGATCCAGTGTGCCTTGTTAGGGTATATACCCCATCGAAGGCTACACACTCTTCTGCACTGAAAAAGTACCGCCTTTGCATTCCTAATCCTCTCTATGACATGCTCCTTCCAGGTAAGTTTGCTTTCTAGGATTACTTCTAGATACTTAACTCTTCGGGAGGTGTTTACTTCGGATCCGAGAATCCTTAGAGGGATCATGGTCGGAATTTTCTTCTTCCTTGTAAAGCGGATCAGGTCCATCTTAGTAGCATTAATGGTGAGGCCCTACTCTCTACACCATCCCACTACCGTGGGGAGCGTCTCATGTATTACATACCGCATGGTGTCAATATACTTCCCTCTCATCATCACTGCTATGTCGTTTACAATGTATCCAATTGTATGTATGCACCTTGTCCAGTCGTTGAAGCAAGGAGTCAACAGTGATGTTCCAAAGGACGGATTTACAGCCCTGTGGGGCAACATGAATTCAATCCAGTTAGTTATGACCGGGTTGAGCCCACGGGCCTCTAGAGCTAATCTCAATCTTTCGATTAGAGATGAGCGATATTTCCGTACCGGTGATTTTGTCACCGTGATTTAAAAGTCACTGGTCACTGGAGTGACCGAATATTATTTTTACCAGTGACAGTGACAGCCTTCGTTCCACGATATTTATTTAAATATTCGTTCCTTTCACTGGTTTGTTTCCGTGCCGTGAATTCGGAATAACATATTGTTTCGTTGAATTGTACAAAAACCCAGGGTTGGGTTTCTGTAGAGTTGAGCGATATTTCGATACCCGTGATTTTGTAAATGTTACTTTGGACAGAATAATTTTTTTAACAGTGACAGTGAAACGATTCGTTCCTGTCAGTGGCTGGTTCCCGTGGCTGTAAAATAGCTATATGATATTTTTTCACGTATTGTATAACAACGTAGGTTTGCCTGTATGTACATTTAACATTCTGTTCTAAATAATTTGCTATTAAACATTTGCTTGTGACTTATTTTTATTTCCCCATACATATTAATTATTATAATTGTTCGAACATTATTGGAAAAATTAAATAATAATATGAAAATGATGATACAAAAGAAAAAACCTGAGTAACAAAATTATTATTTTGTATTGTCCAAACAAGTTCTTATTATATACAATATTATAATATATGTATTATTATTATTATTAGTAGTGTTATTATTATTATTATACAGAAAAATTTATTTCATAGTCATTATTTGTTTTAAAAATGTCGATATTCGATATTAAAACGTATTAAAATTTCTGATATCGGTTACTTATATCAAAATCACGGTGACTTAAAGTCACTGGTAAAAATCACGGTGATAGAAATGTAGCAGTCACTGCTGTCACCGTTCTCAAAAAATCACTGGAACGCTCATCTCTACTTTCGATACAGATCTTATTAAAAGTACCTTCTATGTCCATAAAAGTGGTTATAGTGATGACTCCATTGTTCAGTTCCTTTTCCTCCAAAGTCTTCGTGGATCTCCTCGCTCTATATGCGTGCTGAAATCTACTATCTAATCTAAATAAAGTGCCACAAATAGAGTTCTTCTAAATAGTCCACTACCACCCTCGCCATTGCCTAAAGCATTTGGCCTTCGTGTAGACTTTCTTGCCTGATTTTTGTAGAAATACCACCCCTCCCTCCCTCCAAATACCAGGCACAAAATCCGTTGCCAGACATGCCACGAATACTCCCAGCAATAGCTCGAGCAGCTGCTCCTGGCCCCACTGGAGCAACACAGGGAATATCCCGTCCGGTCCCGGAGTCTTGAACGAGGAGAACGTCATCAACGCACTTCCTATCCCGTTCCTCGTCACTATCCCTTTCACCTCGGTCCTCGCCGACATTTGAAACCATCTACGCAATGGTGGCCAAGCCCTAGCGTGTCCGATGCTGCCAGGAAAGTGTCTGTCTATCATCTCCTGAGTAGACTGTTCCAATGTCTCCAGAAGGACTTCATCTTCGTTATGTCCCATCTTGGACACTGGATTCTTTGATATCAGTTTATCATCATACATATCCTTAGTGTTGGTACAGAAGTCCCTCCATGCCTGACTCTTGCTCCTGCGAAGGGTCTTCTTCAACCGTTTCTTCTTTTCCTTATAATCAGTCCAAGCCATTGCGTCTTTGTGTCTCATGTACCGATTAAAGGCCGTTCTCGTCCCCATTTTCATTAATTCCAGATCCTCGTTCCAGCAGGAAACAGAGTCCTCTTCGTCCACTATGGTCTGAGAACACGCCCTTTCATACGCAGGGAGTGTTTATCATAACCTCTTCATCTCGATCTCTACTGTGTTGTGTTCCTAGGTATTCTGTTCAACCTATTCGGCAGAGACTCTTTCAATACTGCTTGGTACACATATCCGTTCGCGTTTCTTGTGATCCTTAGTGACCTGATACCTCGCCGCCGTCTCAGTTCATACGCGACATTTGCATATGCAGATCGGATGTGTGGATCCCTTTTCTATCTGGTCTGCTGGGGTGTTGGTTGACTCTTAATTCAACTCCGGGTGTGACGGCACACCGTGAGTTTAAACCTCTATCGAGACAGGCACTCACGTAAAACACCAGTGGCATCTGTCATAAGATGGGTCATGATTATCGCTTGGACACCCCGTCTTACCAATACATAGGTCCGTTTCCTGCCGTCGACTAGCAGCGAAAAGAGGCTAGTCCCTTTACAAGATAGGCGCGTAATACTACCATGGAGTAGGCTATGTCCATCAAGGGTATGTCCAGCCCTGGACTCGGTGTTCGCTTCAGACTATATCCCTCTGGAATATGACCACAGCTGGGTCAAGGCCGCAGTTAAGTTTTCCCCGCGGTCTTGATGGCCTCTGTCTCTTGCTTTGGGCACCGTCAGCGTAACACCGACTTCCGTTCCTTTGTCGAACTTTTCCACGAAGGTAACCCTCCATTTGGAGATATCCCTTACGCAGCCGTTCTGCCGTTTCTGAACGGCTTCTGCCGAAGTCTTCTGAGGATTGTCCTTTTAGTCTCGGTAGCGCCATGGACCACCAACACCATCCTCCTTTTACCCATCAAAGCATAAAGCCTGTCCGGATGCAGTTTTCCCCCCAGCCAGAGCTTTCCCCCTCTTCCAAGGTAGCGGATACACATCCCGGTGGTTTCCCACACCTTTCTGAAGCTAATGACTTATCGGGTTCCGCCTCGACAGGGGCCTGCACTCCAGCCATTTCTCTCACTTCGGTCACCGTTTGTTTGTTTTTTGTATATATTGTCCGTTTCGTCCCAGGAGTAATGGAGAATTGACAACCTGAGCGGACCTTGACCCCCAAATGTTGTATCTTCCTCGGGTGGTGGTCTTCTGATAATTTAGTTGTCCTCTGGACAACAAGTAAAACTCCTGGTATTATGCTTCTTGTTGCTTTCTTTATTAACGCTTTTCGTTTTATTCGTCTTAACACTACTTTGTATTTATACTTGTTATTAATTAAGTACACTTATTGTTTATTACACTTATTATTAAAACTAACAATACGCGACTTTATACGCGGGTTTTAGACGACTTCCTCGTTTAGAGATTTTAACAAGACTCCGGTTGGAAACTTTTCTTGTTTCCACGTTGGCTCGGTTGACACACCCGTCGACCGAACCAAAGTGTATGCCGTGTTTCGCAATTTCCATTATTTCACAATTTCAAATTTGTGATATTCGCAAAATCAATACGCGGAAGAAAATCGTTCCCAATTTAATTCTTACGCGTGTGGATTCTGATCGTGTGTTCTTCCAAGCCAAGCGTTTTTAAGGTTTGGAAGCTCGCTTCTGAACGCTAGCTTCCACAGTCCATTTCAATGCAATGCGCTATTGTTTTTATGGTTTGGAAGCTCGCTACTGAACGCTAGCTTTTACAATCCATTCCATGCGAAGTGCCCTGGTTGCTGACTTGGCTTTGGAAGTTAATTAAACCAAAGCTTGACTAAAGCTTCTGGCTAACCAAGCAAAGTGCTGTGGTTGCATTAATAATGTAAACTTGGCCTTGACTCACTCGCGGAGTAGTATTATGAAAACAATAATACTGGCCTTCAAAGTTCATATTTCCCGGAACTGGAAATTGCGATCGCGACATACAACACAAAATTCTTCTCTTACTCAAGGAACTAATCATTTGTGGAATGTAAAGCTAACTGTATTTTGCTTGCCTTCAGAAAATATAATAAATTTAAGCATTTTAAGGATTTAAGCGATGGGATAAGGATAAGCATAAGGATTTAAGCGATGTGAAAGTACTCAATTAGGTTACGTATCCCTATGATGATCTTAATCTGAAATGCTGATCGTTATTTTACATTGCTAGGCTATTGAAGCTACCAACTTCACACCGCTATATCTGGCAATGCGATATTGCCAACTATGTCAAATTCATACCAATGACAGCTGTTTATATTGTTTACAAGATACCACAAGCATTTGCGTCTGAGTTTTATAGAACAAAAATTAATCGAAATGGAATTCAAAGTGCGTTATATTTGAGTGGAAAATCATAACCAGCTATTGTTCGTGAGCTTAGACATCTCAAAATGAATAAAATGTTTGTGTATCGGACCAGAAATCGTTATAATGATAGAGATAGATATAATCGTTATAGAGATAGATGAATGCTATGGTGGTGGACGAAAGAAAACAGTAACATCACTTGCAATGGTTCGGAAAGTGAAGGGTCGACTTCAACGAAATCCACACCGTAGTGGTAATTAAATGGCCAAAGAACTGTAAATATCCCAGCGAAGTATCCGACGTATATTCCAAAATGAGCTCAAGGTAAAGTGTTGTATCCTGCATCCTCCAATAGAATACCAGGGCAAACCTTATGTCGTAGGTCCTTCCACGAGAAGGATCACGGACAGTCTATTAATAAAGTATTGTGAGGCAAGGGTTTTGTTATCGTTGATCCTTCGACGTGAAGGATCACGGACAACGGTGCTACGGCAAGGGTGTGCCGAATTTGTGGATTTCTGGAGAGATCTAGAGATGTGCCGAAACTGGATCCCTTTTTACCTATGTTCCCACAAGCACTAAGGTGCCGAACTTGTAGACCTTTCTCATGTCAGGCAGGAGTGCCGAATTAGACATGGAGCTGAAATAAAAAGCGTTGTAACTGTTCTTACGTTTATTGTGTATGTTTCGCTTGTATCGCTTGGGTCTGTGCTTCTTGTTAATAATTTTTATAACTCCTTTACAACTAATACACAACTGATTCCTTGAATCCATAAGATGGGTTTATATATCTTTTGGATTCGTTGTTGGCCAGAATCATTTCCGCATCGATTTTGCAATTATCTCAAAAATTATTTTTAGCAATAATTCTTGACAATAAATTGCGAATTTTGCGCTTTTGAATTGAGCAATGTTCCACTTATTGGAATGCGATCGCGTTCGGTTTTATCTAGGCCATAGACTGGGGTGTGTGATTTAACTTTGTACTTCCGAGCTTTTATATTAAAGTACAGCCTAGAATTATGTGTTACCACACGTTAAGCATTGTTAACCACTTTGCCGAAAGGTATGTGGTGATAGCAGCGTTAAGCGCTGTTATTATCAGAGCAATGATTCCTACCTACAACAAAAGCCTTACAAGTTCCAAGAGGCACATAATCTTACGCCAAAGTAAAAAAAGTTAGACTCGAAAGAGCAAAGGAGTTGTTACGCTTGCACTAACATGGCGAATTTCCAAACATTGGGTTCTCTGATGAGAAAAATTTCCCAAGTGAGCAGTTCATACTCGTAAACTCTAAAAATTATCGTGTTTATTTAACTGAAAGCACTTTGAAAGCAAAATTTGTGCAATTTTCCATCTCAAGTAATGGAATGGGCAGCCGATGAACGCTGCCCAATCGTTTTCATCGAGCCTGGTGTCAACGTCAATGCGATTTCGCCAGTTGCAAATCCAATGGATTATTCCATCTGGGTCGTTTTGGAGAGCAAGGTGAGAACTAAAAACTATGCATGTATGGATGCGCTGAAGAAAGCCATTGTACGGAAATGAGCCAAAATACCTCAAGATCATATTCGTGCAGCATGCAAGTAATTTTTTAACCGTTTGAAGTCCATAGTCAAGACAAAAGGCCACATCGAGCTAAAATGAATAGATTGAGAAATGAATGAATGAATAGATAGATTCTAAAATTTTTATTATTTCCACACATTTTTGTAATTTGAATCAATAAAAAATAATTTCACCAAAAAATATGGTCGTTTGAATAGGTAACAGTTCAATCCGATATCCACAGCGTTTCTACTGTTAATAATCAAATGACACCCTGATTTGTTGAAAAAGTTTGTCGACATCATAAAAGCAAAATAATTCTTACCAGACCCCAACATATTCCCTTACTATTCGGTGCAGGTGTTCATACGCTGGCGCATTGCGTAAATAAAGTATTCTTGGTAGTGCATCTGCTTGCTGACTTAGTGTACCGAATGCTGCCCAACCTTGCTTTGTACTTTCTGCGATAGGCTTATCTGATCCGGCATCAACTACTTTCTGAGCGACTCCTACAAAACAATTGTCTAAACTCAGCAATAAAACTGATTTGGCATCATCATAATTGGCTATCGGCAACATCCTTATATGCTCGTGATCTTCTCTGTGAAACGTTTGCTTTGGCAAGTTCAAATTATTCACGATGCGAACGCCCTTCAGGGCAAAAATTTGATTACCGGATTCAATGCTGCTAATATTTACTGATACCTCCTTGACCTTTCTGTGATTTTCTGGCTTCCGTACCATACCAGATTTAGCGGTGCAGTATGTCCTTTTAATCCCAATACTTTCGAAATATGCTCCTCTAACAGAGACACGGATGATCCCTCGTCAAAAATGGCATAAACTGTCATGCTGCCTAGCGGCCCAGTCAACCACACTGGTAAAATTTTAAAAAGAAGTGAAACATGGCCATGCTGGCAATTAAGGAAGTGTTCTGGTCCTTGGTTCTTGTGTTGGGGTGGGCTTGGCGGTACTTCTTTGGAAAGGTGTAGTAACTCGTGATGCATGCGGCGACAACCGTTCACACCGAAATTTTTCTTTTGGTGACATTTCGACAAATTATGGCCTTTTTGCAAGCATGCAAAATAAAGGCGGTTGAGCTTTACTAGAGGCCGTTTGCCATCTTCTTTCAAAGTTTTAAATAATTTACAATCACTTAGTCTATGATCTCGGCTACACTTGTTGCAGGTTTTCTTTGACGGTTCTCTCTCAGGCTGATAGCTATGCATCAGTCGTCTCTCGGTAGTATTTACGACAGGCTGGCTGTTGCGAGGGACATTAGTATTGTAGCAACATTACTGTAAACAACCCTAGATTAAGTTGTATATATTTGAACACTCTGGTAGCAACACTACTGTAAACAAACCTAGAATAAGATATATATTTGAACACTCTAGCCTTAAGAAACATTTAATAATTTAATAATGTCTCACTCTGACATTACCAAAAGATAACGAATAAAGAGTGGACGAGGTCAGTAGTGGTACGACATCGAAAGCAAGAAGACGCATTTTTATTAAGCTTACTGGTACCACAATTTCAGAAGTAGTCAGATTTCACGCTAAATAAATCCAAATTAAATAGAAGTGTGTCTGAAGCAAAACGAATAACTTTCAAATAAAAAAACCGAAAGAAATAAGTATGGAAATGAGCGCAATAGGTTCAGGCGATTTTTCCCTCAACGAGCTGCGTGCGTGGTGTAAGAAATTAAACTTGCCAACGCATGGCAACAAAAGTTCGTTGGCTGCGCGTATAAGTGAGGTTAATCACGCCATTCGTGGAGTGTGTCCACGTGCTGTCGTCATAGCGCAAGTAGAGAATTCTGGCGATGTCGAAGTTGAGGCAACAAATGAGGCTAATGAATTAACAAATGTGGCAACGGATGAAGAGACGAATGAGCAGACAAATGAGAAGCAACAACAGTGCGTAAACACAACTGCAAACGATAAGACACGGGAAAATCAAGAGGAACAGACAAACAAAATAACGAGTGAAAATGAAATTGAAAAACTACAAGAAAATGATAGCCGGTACGAAGCAACAAATGAATTGGCTTGCGGTACAATACAACAACAAGAGCAAACACTTTTATTCGACGGTCGTAAACAATGCGAATATAATGAGGCCAATGGAAAGCATAAGGAGCAGAATAACGAGTTGACAAATGATAGCGAAATCCAACAAACAACATACGAGATCATAAGGAATCTTCAAAACACTAGCCCTGCACACAAAGAAATGCAGTTAATTCAAAAGGAATTGCAGCTATTACGATTTGAAAGGGAGCTACTGCGTCGAGAGAACGAACTACTTAAAATAAAAGAAACCACACCTTTAACAAAAATAGCAGCTGAAGGAGATGTTATTCCATTCAACTGTTTAAAAGAATTTTTTCCCAGTTACGATGGGGAAACAAATATTAATGTGTGGCTCTCCCACTTAGAAGGAATAACAAAATCATATAATTGTGCGAAAATAAAGTGCGTGGATTAGTGTTTGGGAAATTAAAAGGTAAAGCACTAACATGGCTGTACTCTAAGCCCGAATTTGCAATTGAACCTGTCGACCATCTGCTTTCGGCTATGAAAAGAGTTTTCGTATCAAAGGAAAGTGCTATCCTTTTACGTAAAAAATTCGAAGCACGCAAATGGCACGTTGAAGAGACATTCTCTGAATATTTCAACGACAAAACGATGCTGGCAAGTGGTATTCGCATTTCAGAGAATGAACTTATTGATTATATCGTTCATGGAATACCCGATCGCCAATTACAAATAAGCGCAAACATGCAATGCTTTAAAAACAAAGACGACTTGCTATCAGCATTCACCAATATCACTCTCCAACGTCAAACTGCGCGTACAATGGTCCGTGGCGCAAGCAGTACTGGGAACAACGAGAAACCAGTTGGGCGGTGCTACAATTGCAACTGTTTAGGTCATATAGCCTCAGAATGCAGAAAACCAAGTCGTGCAGAAGGCACCTGTTTTGCTTGCGGTGAACCGTGCGTCGGACTGCCATCTTAACAAGAAGAAGACTACGGCTGTTGCGGAAAGCTGTGACTATGTAAGGTGATTCAATATTACTTTAACAAATAGTATAAGTTTTTCGTTTTATGTAGAATGCCTCACAGACTCGGGTAGCCCAGTTAGCATCATAAAAAGATCGGTAATTCCAAGCCAAATCGAAGTAAAGGCTACAGCAAATAATATTTACTATGGTTTGAACAAAAGTATGTTGAAAGTGTATGGAAAAATGTCGAGTTTAATAAATGTTCAAAACAAATTGGTACGTCTTGATTTGTTAGTTGTCTGTGACGAGTCTATGAGAAATTCTGTTATATTAGGAAGAGACTTTTTAGATAAAAGCGGTGCTAAAATTATTCGGCAATGTAAAGAGAAGAAAGAAAATAAAGTAAAAATAGAACGAAAAGTAACTAGTCAATGTGATAACGAAATAAACTATGAAGAAGATTTTGACAAACAAATGTTAGCAATTGATTTTGATGAGGAAAACACAAAATATAATATAGGCAAACAACTGACATGTAAAGAAATTATTTTGTTTGAAAAATTTTTGAATGAATATTATGTAAACCGAGATAGGCCAAATGAACCAATGGTAAAATGTGAAATGAAATTAGTGCTAAATGATTTAAAGTCTTTTAGCTGAAATCCAAGGCGTCTTTCGTATACAGAGAAAAATGAGCTACAAAATATATTAGATAGTTATTTAGCAAAGGGCTACATAAGACATAGTGAATCAGAATATGCATCGCCGATTGTTTTAGTCAGAAAGAAAACAGGTGAGCTTAGAATGTGTATAGATTTTCGAAGATTAAATAAAGCAACGGCTAAGGACAGCTACCCTATTCCTTTAATAGACGATCTACTAGAGAGACTTGCAAATAAAAAATTGTTTACTATACTTGACCTTAGAAATGGTTTTTTTCACGTGTACATGCATGAAGATTCAATCAAATACACCTCGTTTACAACGCCGTTGGGGCGATTTGAATTTCTAAGGATGCCTTTTGGTCTTAGGAATGCTCCATCAACATTCCAAAGATTTATCAACCAAATTTTCGCAGACATGATTAGAGAAGAAAAGATCATAATTTATCTAGACGATATCATGGTGGCTACTGAAGATTTAGATACACACTTAATAGTACTAAAAGAAGTATTTGATAGATTAATAAAAAACAAGCTACAACTACGATTAGACAAATGTGAGTTTTTACAAACAGAAGTTAAATATCTTGGATATGTTATTTCCGGTGACGGTATTAGGGCGGACGAAAAAGGAATAGAGGCCATAAAGGATTTTCCAGTTCCGTCAAAAACAAGTGAAGTGCAAAGTTTCTTGGGTCTTTGCTCCTACTTTCGCAGATTTATCAAAGATTTTTCTATAATTGCAAAACCGTTATATGATCTTATTAGAAAATATAAAAAGTTCAGTTTCGGAAACGAAGAGTTACATGTTTTCGAGATCCTCAAAGCCAAATTAATAGATTCTCCCATAATGGCATTATTTGATCCAAAAGATGAGACAGAGTTGCATTGTGATGCAAGCGCAATAGGATATGGCTCGATATTACTGCAAAGGAAAAGTGACGGAAAATTACATCCCATATTTTATTTTTCCAAGCGTACTACCGATGTTGAGTCATGATATCACAGTTTTGAGCTTGAAACCTTGGCTATAATATATTCTTTAAAACGTTTTAGAGTTTATTTACAAGGAAGACACTTTAAAATAATAACGGATTGCAACTCATTTACTATGACTTTGAATAAGAAAGACATCCAGTCCAAGAATCGCAAGGTGGGCCTTAGAGTTAGAAAATTATGACTACGCACTCGAACAGAGAGCTGGAGCAAGAATGCAGCATGTTGATGCATTAAGCAGAAGTACAAACATCATGACAATTGAAATGAATTCTTTCGAGGAAAATCTTGTAATATGTCAAGGCAAAGATGAAATTATTGTTAAGTTGAAAACTCAATTAGAGAACACTGAGCACGTTTTTTATGAGATGCGCAATGGAGTTGTGTATAGGAAAACGCAAAAAGGCACTCTTCTGTTTTATGTGCCGAAGGACATGGAGGGGCATGTTTTTTTTAAGTATCATAACGAGTTAGGCCATGTCGGCGTAGACAAGGTAGTAGACGTGATTTCAAAAACTTATTGGATTCCTAATTTAAAAAGAAAGGTAGAACAGCACATTAAAAATTGCTTAACATGTATCGCTTTTTTAGCAAAAAACGGAAGACAAGAGGGTTTCTTGCATAATATCCCTAAAAGTAGCAATCCTTTTGACCTCATACATATCGACCATTTCGGCCCTGTTGAAATCAAAAACAGCAAAAACAAACATATTTTAGTAATTGTTGACGCATGTACATAGTTCGTCAGATTATATGCAGCGAAAACCACTAAGTCAAAGGAAGCAATAACCGCGCTAAAACATTACTTCAGATCATATAGCAGGCCAAAATATATCATTTCGGATCGTGGTTCGTGTTTTACATCGACGGAATTCTCTCATTTTCTAAAAACACAAAGTGTTCAGCATATTAAAATAACTACGGGGTCACCTCAAGCAAATGGCCAAGTTGAAAGAATAAATCGGAGTTTAGGTCCAATGCTAGCCAAATTAGCGAATTCAAAAAACAGTTCAGGTTTAGACACAGTGTTGGAAAATATAGAATTTGCAATAAACAATACTGTTCACAGGTCAATAAGCCAACATCCTAGTCTTATGTTGTTCGGGGTCGCACAGAGAGGTAATATAATAGACGACCTAAAAGAAAATCTAACGCAAAATAAACAGGGTAGCGAAAGAAATTTAGAATTCATACGTGCTAGAGCCGGTGAAAAAGAAAAACAGCTACAGAAATATAATGAAAAAGTCACAAACGAGAAGCGACAAAGAGCAATAATATATAAACCGGGCGATTATGTTGTTGTCAAGAATTTTGATGCTAGTATAGGTATTTCTAAAAAGATGGTCCCAAAATTCAAAGGACCTTACAAAATTACAAAAATTTTGCTTAACGATAGGTATTTGGTTGAAGATGTAGATGGATACCAGCTATCAAGGGTACCATACAAAGGCATTTGGGCAGCAGCTAATATTAAACCGTGGTTCGGTTGGTCTAAATTGGTAAAAGAGAAAATAAAAACTAGTAATAAGAGTAAAACGAAACCGAATAACAAAGCTTCCAGAAGTTGTAAAAATTACGTTACAGTACAAAAAAATTGTGCTATAACACTAGAAGTAAACGAAAAATGTACATATACAACAAATAGTTCAATCCCGTATTAACCATAAGGATCAGGAGATCCTTGACGTCAGGATGGCCGAATTGTAGCAACATTACTGTAAACAACCCTAGATTAAGTTGTATATATTTGAACACTCTGCTAGCAACACTACTGTAAACAAACCTAGAATAAGATATATATTTGAACACTCTAGCCTTAAGAAACATTTAATAGTTTAATAATGTCTCACTCTAACATTACCAAAAGATAACGAATAAAGAGTGGACGAGGTCAGTAGTGGTACGACATCGAAAGCAAGAAGACGCATTTTTATTAAGCTTACTGGTACCACAGTATTGGCAAATCGTGACTTAATTGACGGAGTGTTGAGTTGTGGTGTATTGGCAACACTTAATGTCACCGCCTTCGCAAGCTCACTGATCCAAACGGAGAATGTTACCACCGTTGGAAATGGAACGACGTTCACGGTGTGCCTGCTCCATTCGTACTGTTTAAATGGTGGTAATTTCTCGACGAGTTGATCTAACAAAGTTGGGTTGTCAGATGTGGGTGACACTTAGCTGACTTGAAAAAGGCACCAACTTTGCGAACTGTATTGGACATCGCCAACACCTCATCCAACTTATTTTCGTAAATTACTGAAAAATTTCGAACCTTCTCAAGTTGTGATAGTAAGAGCAGGAACAGTGCCCAGTCCTCTGCGTTTTCATCAAATGGTGGTAAGGGATATAATTCTGAGTCGGATCCATCATTGCACGGCGTGTATGTTCGTGGTACAGAAGGTGGCGGAGAATGCTGTTGCTGTGTGACGTTGGCGCCGACAGATGAAAACGAAGATTCCTCAACACTGTGATAAAATGGTGGCGACAAAGCGAAGTATCAGTGGCACTTGGCAAATGCCACTTTATCTCCGTTGCCGATATTCAGGCCAAAAGTAGAACAATTTTTGGAACGATGTTGTTGGAAATTAAAAATAATTCCTTCTTTTTTGGTAATTGGCATTTTTATTAGAGTTTTATTTATAGCTAAAGACACACGTGTTGCTGTTGTACTTACAAAATTTACTTTTCTACAGCGTTGCATAAAACATGATTTTACAGTACGCTTACATTAACTACTTTGTGCCTACATTAACTTTGTGTTTATATTAACAGTCTGCGAAATATCAGATTTGATTTTGTTGTACAAATTGTTGCCATACATCAATTATAGCACTAATTCATTGCGATTACAAAGAAATATTCGTAAAAATGTTTCATACACGGTAACTTTTTGTGGTCTGCAAACAGGGGAAGTCTGCAAGACTACCTAAAGTTGGTTTATGTTTGCGTTTTTCCCCAAAACTTAAACGCAGTCTACTCGAAAAAGTTAGTCTATACCATTTGGAACTTTTGGATTTGCGTTTAAAAATACATTATGAGGCTGTAGAGGAAAATTCCGTTTTATTAACAAATTCCGGATAGAAGTTTGAGGGAATGTAAATACTAATGTTTTTATTTTGAGCGACGTTTGTAATTTTTGCAACAACTTTATTAATTTAATAATAATTTTTATTGGTATAAATATTGGTAAAAAAGAAATTTATATTTAAGTAATAATTAATTAAAATTTGTAACTGGTTTTCTTTAAATTTACTAAACTGTTGTTAAAATTAAAATCTTATAGGTTTGGACAACTCCAAATGAAACGAGAAAATTACGATGAAGCAAAAAGGTTATTTGTTGAGGCATATGAATGTCTGACATTATTCTATGGGACAATTAACGAAGAAGCTCTTATAATTTTGAAAAATTTGAGCGTTGTTTGTGTATATGTACGTATAACTAAACTATTTGCATTTATTATCATACATAAGTGGGGCAAAATAAGATTTCTAGTTTGCTCGTTTTGTAAAATATGAAAGAAACCGTAAATAAACATAAATAATAAACCTACATAAATAAACGACAGTCGTTTTCTAAATTTTTCTTATTATTTCCCAGTATTGCTCCCATTGACCACCTTAGCAACACCTTCTTCATATTGAAAAAAATAAGGTTTCCGTCCGATGAGAATGATTTGTTCAGTTTTTGGGCTCTCTAATTAAAAAAGTTATTAGTTTTTTAAAAATTAGGTATCCTATTTTGCGCATTAGATGCGCAAGAAGAAAATCGTATAGACGGGTGGGTAAATTTTCCTCCGTTTAAGAGAGAAAGGTGTGGAGCAATTTCCTAAACACACGACTTATAATCGAAAAAACAATCTCAAAAATTAACGAAAATACTTTGATCATTTCTGCTTTGTGGTTATAAAACCAAAATAACCCCCTTTTTTAATTGGGTTTTTATGTGAAACAGTCTTTGAAAAAATTAATACCAAACTTGAAATTTTAAAGAAAATTAACTTTTATGGCTTTTTATACTGTATTAAACAGCTAAATGAAGAAAATTCGAAAGGCGAGGAGTACTTTATGGCAAGCCTTTTGCGGCAACCCCAACGAGTAGGGCTGCGTCATCTTTATCTTTTGCAACACGGAAAACGAGAGCAGCAGACGTTGCTTTACATTAGTGGAGGTTAATGTGTATCAAGCGCAGAGCCACGGCGCCCTTTGATTATCTCTACCACTGTGTCATTCAGCAGATCATCCTCACTTAAAAAGCCCGAGAGAACCTCTTCGTAATATCATACTCGGACTCCGTCGGAGTCAATCGGTTTCACCACGCACGAGGCTTCTCTCGAGCAGTAGTAACAGTCGATAAGGATTTGTCCGGACTAACTGGAATCTCTGGCCCAGCATCCTCATGGTTCCCTTCTGGCAATTTTTCACCAACTTGCCCGTTCTTAAGGAACCACAGCAGATGGCTGATCGTTCGTCTTTGTCCTGGGCGGGTCCTTCTTCTGATGTCCCCTGGCATTACTGTGGCCAGACACCAGATTATTAGCCTTCTCCACAATTGATTCAGATGGAGATTTTTTACCTCTTCTTTCGCCGCCTTTACGGCTGGTACCAGGGCTAAGGGCCGCGATCTTAGCATATCCAACAACACAGCTATCACTAGCCAACTATTTAAGAGTGTTGTCCAAGTATTTTGGAGTTTCTGCTTTGTTTACAGACATACATATAAATTCCCATAAGTTCTGGAGAGGAGGTGCAGAGATCCGCAAGACACAGGTGTCAAGTTAATTCGGAGGTGGGAGGTATCCGAATACTCCATTAGACAGTACGCTCTTTTTAAAGTGAGCCACAATGATCCTGGGCACGGGTCGTATGACACCTTGATCCAGTCCAGTTGGTCGTTGTTAGTTCATCTCCGACTAAGCGACCTTTCTGACATGGGAGTCAATAGGGTTATATAGACCATCAGGTAAAACCAAGGTCATCACCACGTAAGGCTGCATCCGTTTTGCAGGTTTACTCTGCGTAATGCTAGGTAGTAACAGATTTTGTCCAGATCAAAGTGCAAGCTGTGGAGCTTCCGCTGATGACTACTAACTTACTCAGTCCTCTCATACTTAATTAATTAACTCTTGATGTAACACGGTCCTGCATTAGAGTGTGCATCTCTCGTCAAATTTGTTTGCTTGCTATATTATAATGCAAACAAACCGAACAGCAAACAGTCGAACACTTTCCGTAGTATTTATAGATAGTTAGAGTTGCTTTGTGCAATTATTTTCACGCAATCCTCCTTCTTCGGATATAAATGCAGCTGTTACACTTCAAAACATGCACATTTTTTATTACACCGCACAAGTCTGTTCTGTTTGCAGTTTGCATTCGTCGACAGCAAACAGAGTGTTTGCTGTGTCAAGAGTTCGTCCGTTTTCTTTCTCTTACGGATGAACTGAGAGTTGACAACCTTGTACAGAAAAAAAAACAATGTGACTGTTTGATCAAACAACTGTTTGCAATGTAATATGGGCCATAGGCGCTTGGCTATCTAGGAAAATTTACAGGTTTCCCCTGAAATATTGCTGTTATAAAGTTACATAGAACTTTCCATGATACCAGCTACCATACCTCAGCCTGAAAGACTGTTGGAATTGGAGTTGGAAGTAGTCTTAAACTAAATTAAAATGTATACTTTTTAACTTTTTGAATAACCTACAATTATGTTAAACAGATAATTCTGTTTAGTTACATGACTTTAATGAGGCTAAGCGATATTCCTTTAAAGCCATGGACGTTGCGAAGGACCTTAAGGACATTACGCAAGAAGGAATATTACAAGCAAAGCTTGGTCTTATATATTTAAAGGAAGGTCTTATCACAGAAGCAAAAGAAATATGTTCAAAAGCATGGAAAGTTGCTATAAAAACCAACAATGCTGTGGCAGTTGAGCAACCTGAATATTGTCTTAATGAGATTATTATAATAAATTAATTGTTTCAAAAAATTAACATAAATCATTATCTTATAATTGTATTCAAAAAGGATTCTCATGTTTTTCAGTTACTCTTTTCCAGTTCCAATTGTCATACAGAAATGATCAGTTTCATATTGAATCCTCACACAGAGTGTCAAATCGCCCGTTTTGTTTTGGGATTTCGTAGTTTTTTATAATTTGACAATTCCATAACATAGAAATCCAAACACAAACGGAACGCTAGGAAATTTTTTTATCGTAATCAAATATAAATGTCTTTATTGCAGTTTAAGTATCTGTTAATTGATTTATTACTTTTTATTTATTTATTTATTTGTTTATTTATTTATTTGTTAGATATAAACCAGGGTATGTAAGCGCACACTCACGAGCGCGATCGTGTTCGCTTAAAAAATTTTCTAGCTCACGCGTCCGCCCACATGAGCCGACCGCGTGCGCTCGTGAGTGTGCGCATACATGGCCTGGTTTATACCAAACAATTGAATAAACAAATAAATAAATAAATAAATTAATAATAAAATTTTTTAGCGCACGCTAATCCTGTTCGCTAATTGACGCATGTGCGCATGCGGCTGTGTTCGCTAAAAATCTTTATTAGCGCAAGCGTTCTCGGCTAGATTTTCGGTAATAATAGACGGTTTGAAAAAATAAGTTAATGCATATTTCAATGCTATTTTTATTCTGAACATTCTGTATGGCAGTCGCATGTATCTTTGTACATGCAACTGAATATATCAATTCCACATTTCTTTGGCGAGACTGTTACATTGCCATGGTTTAGCATGTTTATTTTGCACTGTTAAGCTGAGGTACAGCCTCTGCATCTTTAAATACTTACCGTTATCATTTTACATAGTTATATGTCTACGTTGTCTACATTTTTACATTTATTACAATTTTACATTTGTACATTTTATATCTTTACATTTATTACATACATTTTACAATTTACTTTTTACAGATTACATTTTTACATTCTACATTGTGCATTTCTCTACATCTTTACGCTTTACAGTTTTTACATTCTTCATATTTGTACACTTTACATTTTACATATCATATTTCTAGAGTTATACATTTCATTTCATTGTTTACCTTTCTACATTTAACTTTAATTAAATTAAAATTAATTTAATTTTAATTAAAATTACAGTTTACACACATGCATACATCCACATTACCACACTAGTAATTCACATTTCATCTGTAGGCACAGGCTATCTGTATCCTTAAGTAAGCAAAATTATTTCTGTTTAGTTATATATTTTTTGTCTAGGTAATGTCATGGGCAGAATAGAATAATAAAAGTCAGTCAAAGTATCGGTCGGTACTGACTTTTATGCGTAGGGATTAAACTCAAGTTCAAGGACAATTTAAGTCAGTTCAATTTTAACGTGAATTTTTAAGTGTAGAAAATCATAGGAAAGTAAACTCGATTCGTAGAAAACCTATAAAGTCAGGCCTCAAACACAACACAGCTTCAGCTTTTTCGACGGTTTTTCTGAAGTCGGAACAAAGTACAAAGCTTCAGCTTCAGGCATCAACAGCTGTTATTGTTTATTTACGTTCACAAAAAACAAAATAAATTAGAAATTTTAGGCACAGAAAAATAAAAATATCTCAAAATGATGGAGAAACTACTTATAATTGGGGCACGGGTCCATATTATGGGGCTTGTTTTAATTGAAAACCATTCATGTCCACTAATTTCTGTTATTAATTTGTTGATTATTTATAATTTATTTTGCCTGTTGAAATATAATAAAAATGTTTGAAGTAGAAAAAATTGTATTGCTGTCAAAATCATATATATTTAATTGGGATTTTTGAAATAAAACATATTTTTATGATAAAACGTAGACAACATTTTTAAGAGGATATTTTTGAAGCCATACGAAAATCTATTTTGAGGCCGCCTCAGGCTTTTTTTTTGTTTCCATAAGATTTGGCTTGTGTTTTTTTTTTAAGCTGAAGCAGTTCACTTTTTCTAGCTAGAAATATACTTTACTATTTACTTTATTTCTGTTGGTGCAAGAACCAACACAAAAACAAAACAAAAATTGTTTAATTGATAAGAAATGTGAAGTGTTAAACTAGTAACGCCATACAGAATGTTCATAATAAAAATAGCATTTAACATTCTACAACGATTCATATGGTGATAAGTTTACGGATGCATACCAATGGAGGTTGCGAAGACAAAAAAGTAAGAATTGTTTTTGGACTGATTCAATCTCAGCAATGTAACACTTATAGTTTCGGCTCCAGACAGGCAAAGCATATTCAAACATAGGTCTGACAGGTGAGGTATATAATAGCATTAAACTCCTTTGCCCATCGCTTTATAAACCATAATGTGCTGTTCGTTCTGCTATATATGCGGCGAATATGACTATTGAAGCGTAATTTTCGATCAAGGACTACTTCTAGAATTTCAACTCGTTCCAAATTCCTTCCATAAATAGTGCAATTGAAGAAAAAAGTACTATGACAACGGGCAAAAGTTATTTGTTTGCACTTCATTAAATTTTGTTGGTATGTATTTTCATGTGATTTGCAGTCTTTGTTACGTATTTAAGAATAATAGAATACGAGATTGAAACATATCAACCGATCAGGTTGATCGATTACAGTTCAGATTCAGCCGTGTATGTGACTATGTTTTAGGTGTGTAAATCTTAGAGTATGGCTCAAAGAAAATGAGCCCCACCTATAACAATCTCAAATTTAGAAATGTTATCATCAAACCAACATTTGAGTTTGAAAAAGCCTTTAATTCCCGTTACTTGTTCATTTCTATTAAAATTATGTTTGTTAGTACTAGTATTTATGTAAAATAGTTTGTAATATGGTCTGATTTTTTATAATTTTATGCTTCTAATAATAATTGAAGCAATATAGGTGTAAGTTTTCAACTATTATCGGATATTATTATTATTTTAATACGTAAGGTGACAGCGCTATTTCCGATTCGCCTTTAAAATCCGATTCTAGGTATGGTCCATATGTGGTATCCAATTCGTTCTGGAATTGAAATTCGGAATAGAGCATTGATTCAGTAGATTTCTGAACATCTCTTGCAGTATCGAGTCCAGAAAATCATTTTGTATGGGTTGATTTGTTCACTTCTGCATCTTCCATTTGAGTGAAAAAAGTTATCGTCATCTTCATAACTAATGAAAAGAGTTTCGTTTGAAAAATCGAATTTCTGGCTTTAGCTGGAGTACTTGTTTTTACCTTTAGTGATATCTTACTATTTTTTAATGTTATGCATTTCCTTATTATAATTTGTATTAGAGTATTTGACTATTTCTTTTTAGAAGTTTTGTGATAGGGCTAAATGTCTTTTCTAATTAATTCTCTAAATCTGCTTTTCCTAATTTTATATTCTTAATTTTTGTTTTTAATTTGTGTCTAGTTTTTGTTAGATCTTTTAATATTTTCCTATACAATTTAGCGATACTAATATCAGATCATGCTTTTGATTAGCTCTTGATTACTTTTCGATCAGCTTATGATCAGCTTTTGAACAGCTTCGAACAGCTTTTAACATCTTTGAACAGATTTTGAACAACTTTTGAACGGCTTTGAACATCTTTTGAACAGCTTTTTAACATCTTCGAACAGCTTTCTAACAGCTTCGAACAGATTTTGAATAGCTTATGATCAGCTTTGAACAGCATTGAACAGTTTTTGATGAACTATTGAAGAGGTATATCAAATGTATTCAGTTGAAAGTTATACTAATATTAATATAGTGGTAACCAGCGAATTAGTGGATGTATGTACATTGTACATATATATCAAATCCCATTTTATATCGTCCCATTTTATATCGTCCTATTACTTGGATTGTCTTTGCTTGTTACAAGAAATCCATATTTATCTTTCCAACATTCTCCGCATATATTTGTTGAGAAAGGAATCAACATTTACTCTCTTTGTTCACATTCTTGCATTTACTCTCTCTTCTTCTTATTATACTTATTCATTTACATGCTAAATATATCAGTTGCTTATGTAATCTCAACTATGTCGGACGTGCGTTTTATTTCTGAAGGTTTCTTTTCAATAGGTTATGGGCCCAGTCCCGTCTTGTTAAATTTTTTTTTATCGGAAACGGTACTTTACAGTTCGGTGTTCGTTATATATACGTAAAATATAATAATATTGAGTGATGGCATCCAATTTTGCGTTTCCATTCGAAAAATTGCGAGGTCGCGAAAATTACGACGTGTGGAAAAGGCATGCTAGATCTTATCTAGTGTTAAAACAATTTTGGAAAATTGTTAGTGAAGGTTTAACAACAAATTCAACAGAAAAGGGAAAGAAACTGATGAACGCGTACTAGCTGAGATTACGTTGATGGTTGAACCGACCAATTTTGGTCACATTGCCAAAGCAACCACAGCTAAACAGGCCTGGGAAGCATTGTTGTCGGTGTATGAGGATACAGGTCTGACCAGAAAAGTCGAATTACTGAAACAATTAGTTCAGACGAAATTGTCTCATTTTAATTCCATGCAGGAATATATCAATACAATGGTAATGATATCCATAAAGGTTCAACAAGCAGGGTTAAATATCGACGATCAATTAACAGCATCGTTAATGCTAGCGGGTTTACCAGAAGAATTCCGTTCGCTTGTGCTGGAAGTAGAAAATTCCAAGGCGGAATTAACAGTCGACATGGTTAAAAATTTGCTGTTACAAGATGCAAAATTTGATAGAAATACAAATATTAAAGTTGAAGAAGCTGTGTTTGTTTCGAAACAAAATGAAAAATTTAAAAACTTTAAATGTCATGGGTGCAAAGAAGTAGGGTATTTCATTAAAAATTGTCCAAATAAGTTTAAAAAGCATTCGCGAGAAACTCACGTCAAAGAAAATAAGTACAGTCGCGATAAAACCTTGTTAGCTCTATTTACTTCTAGCAAAACTAACAAGAGTGATTGGTATATAGACTCTGGTGCAACGGCACATATGTCAAACTCAAAAGAGAATTTTTTTAATATAAAAAAATGCATGGCAATGAAGTGATAACTGCTAACAACAACAAACTTAAAGTAGAATATATTGGAGATACAGAAGTATCATTATTTGAAGGAGAAAAAGGGACAACAGCAGAGATCAAAAACGTTGAATATGTACCGGATATTTGCGCGAATTTATTATCAGTTAGACAATAGACAAAGAGTGGAAAGAAAGTGTTTTTCGAAAACAATAAATGTATAATATACGATAAAAATGATGAAATATTAGCAACAGCCAATGTTAAAAATAATTTATATAAACATTCGCCCCTGTAGTACGATATATGTACATACGTCCATTAGATTTCTTCTAGCCATGGCTACGAAACTTAGTCTACACATACATCAACTAGACGCAGTTACAGCGTTTTTAAATGGCGAACTGGAGCAAGAAATATACATAGAGCAACCTGAGGGCTTTCATGATGGCACAAATAGAGTCTGTGCTCTGAAGTAATCGTTGTATGGGCTGAAGCAGTCTAGTCGCGTATGGAATAAAACGCTGAATGTGTACCGGTTATTTGCGCGAATTTATTATCAGTTAAACAATTGACAAAGAGTGGAAAGAAAGTGTTTTTCGAAAACAATAAATGTACAATATACGATAAAAATGATGAAATATTAGCAACAGCCAATGTTAAAAATAATTTATATAAACTGAATTGGGTTTCGCAAAACATTACTTTACAAGAAAGGGCAATGGTGGTAAACAGTAATTATGAGTTGTGGCATCGTCGGTTTGGATACATATGCTCTGAATATGTTAAAAAGGTTAAAAACTTTTGTTTACAAGAAATAGGTGTTTCACAAAACAGTTCAAAAAATTGTGTGGTTTGCATACAAGGCAAGCAAACAAGAAACTCATTTCAAGAAAGTGGTCAACAAGAATCAGAACTTTTAGCCTTAGTACATTCCGACGTAATGGGTCCACTTGCAGTTAAATCATTTGCCGGTGCACGATATATAGTTACTTTTATAGACGACTATTCACGAAAATTATTTGTTGTACCAATCAAATCCAAATCAGATGTTTTCAGTGAGTTCAAAAAATTTAAATGTTTTGTTGAAAATCAATGTGGAAAAAGAATTAAGACTTTCCGTTCAGACAATGGCTGTGAGTATGCCAATGAATACTTTAAAAAGTTCTTCGAATCACACGCCCGAGCAGAATGGAGTTGCTGAAAGAACCAATCGCACAATAATGGATCGTGTGCGATGTATGCTATTGGATTCCGGACTTGACGAAAGGTTTTGGGCAGAAGCAGCGGTCACCGCGGCATACTTGTTGAATCGCATGTAGGACAAATGGTAGCACTCCCAAAGATTTGCGGTCAGGATTTAAACCCAGTTTAAAGCATTTGCGGGTATTTGGTTGCAAGGCTTTTGCACACATACCAAAACAAAAGAGGTCCAAACTAGAAACCAAATCTTCTGAATACATTTTTGTAGGATATAGTCATCAATCAAAAGCTTATAGACTACTTGATCCTACAACCAAAAAAATCATCATTAGTCGTGATGTAATATTCATAGAAGATCAAAGCCAGGTACGTGGAAATGAGTTGTACAATTCTAATCATATATGGTACCCCACAGTTGACATAGTTGATGATGAAGTTGCCAATTCAGAGGGCAAAATTAGGAAAGAATTGACAACTATGCGTGATGCTGAAGACATCATAAATAATGATGACACTGTTGCTGAGTCCGAGGACAGAATAAGTGCGGAATCGACAACCGTGGATGAAGACGATAATGTTTTTGGTGACGATCGGGGAAATACAAGGGGAGCAAGAGGACAGTGAACCTCGACGTTCTGAGCGTCTAGCTAATAAGAAAGGCAATAAATTCATTTTGTGTGCTGCTAGTTATATTGCAAATGATCCGACAACTGTTGAAGAAGCGTTATCCTCAGATAAAAGTGATATTTGGAAGCTTGCAATGAAGGATGAAATGAGTTCTTTGGCGGCAAACGATACATGGAAATTGAAGAAGTTGCCAATATTGATATTAATCAGAAGTTGTCGGCAGAAATGTGTCCTTCTACAGAAGCAGATAAGGTCGAAATGGAAAACGTGGCATATATGCAAGCTGCTGAATGTTTATTGTTTTTAGCTCAAATTACACGGCCATGCTTCATAGTCAACTTATTGAGTCGTTTCAATGGAAATCCCGGAAAGCCTTATTGGGTGGCGTTAAAAAAGATAATGCGCTATCTAAAAGCGCATGATAAAAATCTTACGTATTACAGAGACGAAGGTGACATCATTGGCTACTGTGATGCTGACTGGGCGAGCAACATGGATGATAGGCGTTCGACAACAGGGTATGTCTTCACTCTCCAAGGTGGCGCAGTATCATGGTGCACAAAACGTCAGCCAACAGTTGCACTTTCTTCAACAGAGGATGAGTTCATGTCGATAGTTGCCGCAATGCAGGAGTCGATGTGGTTGCAACGCTTGAGAAATGAACTGGTTTGAAATCCTCCAAAAGATATGACTTTATTTTGTGACAACAAAAGTGCAATGCACATTGCAAAGAACAGTTCGTATTCATCGCGAACAAAACATGTCGACATAAAAATAAAATTTATACGAGAAAAACTAGATAGTCGTGAAGTCTGCTTGGAATATCATCAAGCCAACGAAATGCTGGCAGATATTTTCACCAAAGGAGTAAATGCAGATAAGAATAAATTGTTTTCAGATAAGCTAGGTTTGAATTAATATAATCAATATCATGATTTCATTGTGTAATTCTATGTTCTCAATTTCATGAATTATGAATAATTTGTTTGAAAAATTTTTGTTTTTGAAGTTAATAAAATGTTTATTCAGGAAAGGTGTTGAGAATGGAATCAACATTTACTCTCTTTGTTCACATTCTTGCATTTACTCTCTGTACTTCTTATTATACTTATTCATTTACATATTAAATATATCAGTTGCTTATGTAATCTCAACTAAGTCGGACGTGTGTTTTATTTCTGAAGGTTTCTTTTCAACAATATTAAACAATTTTTTATAAGCCATATCTGTTGCGACATGATCATTGTATATGTGCTTCATATTCATATCATCCTGCTTAAACATAATAATCATGTTAGCATTATCGCGCACCAAATGCTTGGGAATTCTTGTATATGTTTGGTATGAGTAAAAAGCAATCAATAGATTTGCGTCTGCCCATACAAAAGTACTCTCGAATGTTGTTTTACTTCTCTCAAGCTACATTTTTATTATACATCAAACTACATTATATTATTTTTTATCCAAAAATAATAGCTACTTCAAGTACTCATACTGTCATTTATATAATTTGCAGATATACAGTGTTCCACTAAAGTCTTCGTACAGCACTTCGTCACAACTTCATTGATAAAAAAAGGTAATGCGTGGCAAGAATTTAAATAAAAATTTAATGCAGCTTTGTTTATTAAACCATTTCCTTCAATTTAACAAAAAAATAAACCAATTTCATCAATTAATCCAAAAGTTATCAACTAAAATCGCGAAAAAGTCACTGAATCAGTTCCAATAAAGTCTTCGTACACTCACAAACAAACTAAAAATCCTTATAAACTGTGAACTTTTTTTTTAATATTTTGTGGGGTAGCCTATATTCTTAATAAGGGCTTTAAGAAGGTCCGGCATCGATTCCACAACTTTCTGCACAAAGCGAGGTTCGATTTTCACCCATTCGTCCTGAAGAACATCATTTAGTGGAGACTTTGCGCTAATATGATGCGCCCTGATCCTTTTCTCAAGCATATTCCACATATACTAAATGGGGTTGAGATCAAGACTCTGTGGTGGTGTTTTGAGTATATGTGGAATATTATACGCCAAGTACATCCTGGTGTTGTGAGCCATGTTTTTGGTATAATTATCTTGCTGAAAATAATATCACTGATATACGCTTCATTTTCCAGCTCTTAGCTTCAAATTTCTCTTCAATATATCGATGTATGTACGATGGTACATAGCTTCTTCACTTATCCCCAAGTTTCCAACGCAATTAGCAGCCATACACCCCCATACTAGCACCCCGCCACCGCCAAATTTTACTGTTTTGATTGCATTTTTTGGATTGTAAGATTTTCCCGGTTTTTTCAACACTCTAAGTTTGCCATTAGACCCAAAAATGTTATAATTCGACTCATAGGAGAATATAACATTCCGCCAAAACTCGAGAGATGCATTTTGGTATTTAGAAGCGAAGCCCATACGCTTTTTGCGATTTGTTAGATTTATCAGTAAAATATGGCGGTGGCGGGGTGCTAGTATGGGGGTGTATGGCTGCTAGTGGCGTTGGTAACTTGGAGATAATTGGCTCTAATTCACTTGGATGAGACGGAGCATTGTCTATCAGAAGGAGCGCTTTAACTGGCAAGTTTTTTTTTAAAAGAAAATCTGTTACCTAAAATTAGAAAATCTTAGCTATTCTGCAACAGAACAGATATGTATTAACCTGTCGCACAAAGGATTTGTGAAACCAATCGCAGAAAATAGCTGATGTCATCCATGAGAACTTGGAACTCTTGTACTCAGTTGGGCAGTTAAAATTTTTGAAAACGCGTGGATTTTTTGCCTTCCCAATCACCAACCATTTAAGCTTATGGTTTCCGGAAGCATTAGCACAACATAAAAAAGTAACGCGTTGTTTTTCTGCCTTTACGCCTGGAGCAGTCCTTTCGGCACTTGATACGTAAGACTTTTCTAGCAAAATTGGCGTGATTGTGATGTCATTGTGAGTGGACGTGTTTTCTGGACTTGTAAACTTTCTCTATTCTATTCACGATGTCTAAACCGGTTAAGAATACCAGAAGTGTAACTAGCTTGTGGCATACTTCTACTTCCTCTTCACCTCTTGTCGCCAATTCCTTGGGTGTTGGTGTGTCATCCTCTGCTGCTGCATCCGTACTCTCTAGCCCTATGCTTAACTCTAAGCTGAATTCTTTCAAGGAGAGTATCATTGATCACCTGCATCTGAGGAGAGAGTGCTGCAGCGAATTGGTGAGGTATCGGCTGAGCTGACGAACATCAAGTCATCTTTAAGAAACGTGATGGAGAGAGTTTCTGTGGTTGAAGGCGCTTGTGCTGATATGCGTGTTTTTAAAGAGCAATTCACTGGTGGAGACTCTCATGCTATGAAGCTTAATGCTGAGATCGTCGAGTTGAGATCAACTTTGGAGAGGTATGAGGGCAGTTGTGTGTCTGCTGATGTTGTACTCACTGGTATTCCATTTGCCTCTGGTGAGAATCTTCCTGTTATTTTTAAGAAAATTTGCACATCGGTAAAATTAAACTCTCTCGATCTTCGAAATATATTCGTGTAAGAGCCAAAACGAACAATAGAAATTCTGCTACAATAGCAAAACTGTCTGTGGCGACTGAGCGCAATGAACTCTTCAAAGCCATTGCTGCATTTCGTGGAGTGAATAAACGTCAGTTACAGCTCAATGACATTGGCATGGGCGGTGAGCAGAAAATTTACTTACACGAAGGCCTTACAAAAAAGAATCGTGAATTACGTCAGTATGCAAATGTGAAGAAAAGAGAGAAGTTGCTTTTCACTGCTTTTTCGTTTCGCGGAAAGTTTTTGTCAAAGCATCAGCTGGCGGGGAGGCGAAACTGGTGATAGACAAGGAGAGCGTTGACTGCGTCGCTGGAACTTAGCATTGATTATTTTAATGTTAACCTGCAAATATTTTTCTAAGTATATTTTTCTAACTACACCTATACCTCACTTTGCGTCGGGGTTACGTTCCTAAAAAACACGACGCAAATCGAAACGACGCAAAGTGAATTAAGATTTTCTATAGCAAACCATGTAAAGATCGAAGATAGGTTCCAGGGTTACGAAAATACTACTTTTTAAAAAGAAAATCGATCAAAGTAAACATTAAAAAAACAAAAATAATATAACTCTGCCAATAAATAAATTGGAAAAATATTTACCTTTTTTGTAATCAGAAACAACCCGTAAAAATTTATAGAAATTAATTATTCTCTTTTTTAAAAAGCACAAACACTAATTGAAACGTTACAAAAAGCACAATATGTACACTACATAATTGAAACTGAACTCTAAAATTAGCAAAACAAAGTAAAAATAAAACTGTATTAAAATTGCGCTGATTTTCAGTTAGAAGAGGAATCCCCGAATTTGATGGCATGGCACAATTAGAAACAAAAGTGTAGCCATCTGTTAGAAAACAAGAAAAAAATTAAAGACTCGAACCCAAAACAACGCAACATCGAAAACCTAACGACGCACAGTGAAAATTGGTACTAATTAAGCAGCGACGCAACTTCGAAAACAACGCAAAACGAAACGACGCAAAGCGAGGTATAGGTGTACTGCCAAGTCTAAGGTTCTGCCAATTATGAGGAAGGTCAATGGGTTTGATAATGTTCCCCCCTTGTTTGCTGGCTCCACTCAGTTGGAGTTTATAAGCAGGATAAAAAACCTTGGTTTCACACTAAATTCTAAGTTTACATGTACTGACCATATTAATGGCTCTGTCGGAAAGATCTACGGAATTTTAAGGTGCTTGCGTTCTTCTGCGAGTTACACTCCTCTTGAAACTAGACTAAGGCTTGTTAAGCAATTGATTGTACCCCACTTTACGTTTTCTTGCACTGTTTTTAGTCGTCTTGATTCTCAGTCGCAGCACAAGATCCCGGTGGCATTTAACAATGCTGCAAGGTATGCTTATTCTGTCCGGCGCTTTGATCACATCTCGTTGATAAGTAACGGTATACATACTTGGGTGCGGTTTGATTGAGTATTTAAATGTTCAGAATATTATGTTTTTGTATAAGCTTGTGCATAATAAAAGCCCTCGATACCTTTATGAAAAACTCCAGCACTTTCATTCGACCAGGGGGTCAATTCTGGTTCTGTGATACGGTGATGTGAAAAAAAGTTTTCATTCTCATTCTCACTGACATTTTACACCTTTACACTTCACGAGATACTGTTTTGCGATTCTCTTTTAGATTGTGTAAACAATCGTTCAATGTGTAAAGTCGATAAGTAAGTTTGACAGTTCCAATATATTAATAGTAAACATTAAGAAGAATAAAAACCACTAAATTGTATGTTGTTCTTTTAATTAATGGCCGAGTCTTTGCAAGAACCAGCTTAGATAGAATTAGAGAGAACCAATAAAGAACTGAAACGACAGTTGGGGGAATTTATATCTAAAATTTGGGCAATTTTAAAAGAGACAGCAAGCAACAAAGAAAATTTAGAATTGATAAAGTCTAGACTAGGAGAACTGGAGACATTACAAGTGTAGAAAAAGCAGACGCAATATTCGAGGAATTGCTGATATTCCTAAATCAGATAATAGAGAATAAGACAAAAGATTTAAAGAATAGATATGATAATTATTGAGTAGATAAAGCGTTCCAGGAAGAAATATTAAAGAACATAGAGGGCGAGAACGAAAAACTAAGGGAATTATTAAAGAAAAAGGGGCTAATCGAGAAAACGTTAAATAAAACATTAGAACAGAGATTTGCACAGAAATCAAGGGAAGACTGTACTTCTTTAAAATCTATATATATAAAATCCCTATGCGTTTCTGTTAGCAAAATATGTCCGGGACTTTTTTTTGGACTTCCACATCTCTTAGAAACCTGAAATTTTTCACAGATGTTTCTGGGCATCTAATGTTGATGAGAAAAATCACAAATTTAAAAAATCCAAACGGCTTCGCCATTTTTTGCAAAAAATCGGATTGGGAGGAAATTTGTATTTTTTTTCCTAGATTGTGGTGATTAATTTGTCAGATTTTATTATGAAAAATTTTACAATTTAAAAATTTAAAAATTTAATAATTTCAAAATTTAATAATTTTTCATAATAATTTAATTTCATTGAATTTGTTTTGTTTGTGACTATTTTTGGCGGTTTTGTGTATAGTTGTTTAGAAAATGAACATTAGTATATCGGAAGGTGAGCGATATCATCTAAGACTACTTCTATTACATGTGACAGGAGATATCAGTTTTGAGAACTGTGCACGGGGTCACATTCAAAACATTCAAAGAGGCATGCAGGGAGTTGGGCATCTTAGAAGAAGATTCTGTTTGGGAAGCCACACTGGCTGGGAAGCCAGAGAATTGTTTGCTTTAATCTGTGTTTTTGGGTCGCAGGAGACCTACCTGGAAAACACCCGGATCATTCTAGAACACACGCAGACTGTGAAAATTTAGCCCTACGCGATGTCCAAGAAATTCTTATTTTACATGGTAAAAATTCTACAGACTTCGGTATTAAAACTCCACTCCACTCCATGATGCCGGAGCAGCACTTGATATAAATAACCAAAAAGCAACAGGTCAAGGTATGGTCGAATGTTTAAACGATGAACAGGGTGTTGCTTTAATAGAGTTATAGATGCAATATACACATCTAGCAGATCATCAAAATGGTTTTTCCTAGATGGACATGGGGGAAGTGGAAAAACCTACCTATACAAAACCCTCTTGAGAGTGGTGCGAGGAAAGGCGATTCCATTCCCAATTAAAACTGCCAGTGCCGCTGGTGGAGACGACGGTTATCACAAAAAATGTTGTTTTTAAAGAAATATTCTAAAACAATATTTGAATCAAATTCAAACAATCGATATTAATTGCGATTAATTTTTTACTTTTCATGCTACAAAATAAATAAACCAAAAAAGTGTAAGGTGAGAAAGTCCAAAAGAGTTCGCAATTTTTGTTACGAAATAAATAAAAAATAATAACCTCCTGGCGAAGTCAGGCTTATATACTAGTAACCAAATAAAAGAATACAAGAGTTAAAAGAACAGAATAGGCTTTCAAGTCAGGAAATAGCGCTAGACCACGAGCAAACGCTTTATCATAAGGAAGCTACTCCGTCCGCAGTTAACCAGAAGGATTACAACGCAATCATTCCAACAAATAAGGACGACGTATCACAGACATAAAACGGGTACAGGAGAAATAGCGAAGATTACGTATAGACTGGTACCGCTCTTTCTGGAACACAGTCGCCAGACTTATGACTTATGAGGAAGTGTACAAATTTATATAAGGATGCAAATTAGCCGCAAGAGATGTAATTACAGACAACATTCAGGACTACATAGACTGCATTAAGCAGAAGTTATATGCCTTCGATTTAGTGAGGTCACAATGCTTCAATAGTCTAGAAGAATTCTACCTCACAATCAAAAGAGCATATTTATCTTCGGTCTCCTTAGACTCAGTGATAATGGGTATTCAAAGTTGTAGCCAATTACTTAATGAAGATATGCGGCAGTTTGCAAGACGCCTAAACGCACTGCGAACACATAGAGATAATTCGAGCTGTCTATAACGGAAACAGAGATATGGCTGAGTATAGGGGTTGATAGGGTTGAGTATGATGGAAGGGGCCGCAGAAAAATCGTTTAAAACAGGGTAAAGGACGCCGCATTGAGAATTTATATGCTTGAGAATTTAATATACGGGGAGAAACATCGCACAAATGGTAGAGTTAGCCCTAGATGCACTGGAAACCATACAAAGAAGTTATCCCCTCCACACAAACCCCTCAAGCATGAACATGAATTCACCGTTTCCTGCCACCATGCATTATAACCAAACAGAGCGAACTCAACAGGGAAGTCAAGGCAGAGCTTCAGGAGGAAAAATTGTCAGGCAACCAACTACGATACAAGATACTCCACAAGGAGTGGCAGATAGAATAATACGCTCATTTTGTAATAAGCGAGGGCATACCAGAGATGATTGTTTAACTCGCAGGAGCACGCCATATTGCCAAAAGTGTTCAAAATATGGACACGAGGCAAACTGGTGGTGTCACCAAAAGGAAAGCCAAGAAAGTGGGGCAAATAACACATATCAAATGCCTCATAACCGGAGCCAGGAGAATCAACAATGGAACCGACCCCATCAAAATTGGCAATCAAACCAGGTCCAAAAAAGTTGGCAACCAAACCAACCCCAGAACCCAGTGAATTCAAAATCGAGTACATTTAAAGGGTTACAGATGAATCGAAGTTCTATGAACACGCCGAACAGAGTGAATCAAACTCTAAGTCATTGGTGTAACCGACCAGAACACATAGTAGCAAACTGTGAAGCTAAAAGAAGTTGGGAGAATCTCCAGAATAATCAGCAGCGAAACTGGCAAGGGCCCAGACAAGGCACATAATCTGGAACCCAGCAAAAATAGGAATATAAGGCCAAATCAAGTAGTAACCGTACGTCCAGCATCGGAAGCGATTGTGGATACGTTACCGACCGTTCAGATACATTAGAACCTAATACAGACAAAAATAGTAGTTATAATAATAAAAATTGAATAAAACTTATAGAACGAAATCATAAAATAAATGAAAAAGTTACTAAATTAACCAATAAAGCTGAAAATATAATCGAAGTTAGCATACAGTTTGTGACGATCATCGTGCTAATTACACAACTGGTATGCGCATCCATTGTAAAAACATAAAATCACAATTATCAACGCTATAAAACAAGAAGCATTAGACTAATTGCAAAATTGGAATACATGCGATCTATAAAGAAAATTGCAAGCAAGGTAAAATCAAAAGTATTAACGAAATTTAAAAATTTAATTTCAAATTTATAAAAACAGGACATGAAAACAATATGTTCGTGGTTAACGTATAATTTAAATAATAATGATAAAAATACTATAAAGGAATAATCTAACTGAAATTCAGCCATGTTATGTAATGTGTTCATTGAATTGCAGTCTGTCTTGTGCAGAGGCTGGACTGGAAAACTCATTTTACTGGTGGATACAGGAACAGATACAAATCTAGTAAAAAAATGCGCATTAAAGGAAGATGCCATTATAAATAAAAAGGTTAAAAAGGAATTAAGTGGAGCATTTGGAAGCTGTATAAGCACAATAGGGTCCACTAGTATAGGCCATGATGAGGTACAGGCCTTACGTTTAACACTATACGCTGTGTCACTTAACAGAGAGACAACATGTGGAACAGATCCATTATAAACCAGACCATAAACCAGTCATGTGGATAACTCTTATCAATGACTTTTAAATATAAAAGTCATATCCATAACTCTTATCAATGACTTTTAAATATAAAAGTCTTATTGAACTCTTATTGAAGACTTTTATTTTTAAAAGTCATTGAAAAAACTTTTTCGATTTTTATTTTTAAAAGTCTTCAATAAGAGTTATGGGTATGACTTTTATTTTAAAAGTCACCGATAAGTTTTTCTGATGACTTTTTTGAAATAAGAGTTATTTTAAGAATTATTTTGACGAAGTGTGGAGAAGCATGAATATGTGGTTAGGTTTGAAATAAGCTACTTGAGAGTGAAAATAGTTAGTTTTAGATTAGCTAATAATTAATAAGTAATTATAAGTTTTTAAAATACAGAACACAATACATTAATTGTTTTGTAATGACACTATAGTAGGTTTTCGGCAAATGTACATACGCATATGTTTATTTCAGAACATTTTGCTAGTACTTATGTAATAAAATTTTGCATCAAAGACCATTTGGTGGGCTGATATTTATACGATGTACTCTGTGTGCCGCTGAGATTTGTTATCTTTATTCCTTGATCGCAGAGTGTATCTAGCATTATCTGGACCGTAGCCCTTATCGGTAGCAGGTACAGTACAGCGTCGACAATGCTTTGAAACAGCAACAACAACTCATCGTTCCGCTTGTGTGTGAATGACTGTGTTGTTGTTGTTCGTTGTTTTCGTTAAACGGTTATAAAGAATTAAAGCAGAAATGCAGATTCAATTATTTAGATAGAAAATCTATTATTTTTATAAAAGTCGAGTTAGTCGCACGTCAATTGAAAGTCAGTTAACTCTTAAACGGCTACACCGATTTTGATGCGGTTTTCACCATTCTGCTCGAAACTATGAATTATTCGTATCTGTAAGGAAATATTTAATTATTTTGTGACTCTAATTTTGCATTTCAAATGGGATGATATTTTTTTCGCCTATGAGTACATCTATTATACGATTTATTAGGGTCAAATAGAGGCATTGCATTCCAAGAGACAAAACTTTGTTATAAACACGCTCAGTAAAAATGTAACGCTATTTAATGAAATTAAAGAATTTATAATTAAGTTGCCACTGCTAGGCATAAAAAATACGGAAAATCAAAGGACTAAAAATAATATAACAGTCAAAGCAAGAACGATTAAAATATCGCCGTTAAAAATAAAAACTAAAGTTATACTGTGGTAGTTCATAAACAAGAGATTGCACCAGGAGTCTACCTGCGGGAAACCCTAGCAAACGTGGAAAATAAAGAGGTCAGGGTACCAATACTACATTCAACGGTAAAAGATTTTATTCTTAGCGACAACTTTGTACTGAAATTTAGTGATTTCCACAAATACAAGTTAAGTTTCATACAATCAATGGACTACCATCAACAGTATAAGTAATGCGGACATAGCACAACAAAAAAATACGTTAATGAAAGATTTAGATTTGGATTCATCCCTAAATCGAGAGGAAAGGGAATCCATAACAAAACTATGTGCGAAATATAATGATATGTTTCTTTTAGAGGTTGACCAATTGACGTACACCCCAGTCCTAACACATAAAATTCCAATAAAGGTGAATCAGCCACCAACCAAAAACAGTATCGAATTCCATAGACACATAGAGAAGAAGTAGATAGGCCAATTCATAAATTACTAGAGGAAGATTTGATATCCCCAAGTGTATACCCACGGAACTCTCCACTACTTTTAGTTCCAAAGAAGAGTGGAAAAGATGGAGTAAAGAATGGCGACTAGTAATAGATTATAGAAAAGTAAATGAAGCCACAATTAAACAAGTTTTTCCGCTGCTTAGGATATATGAGATTTTGGATCAGTTAGGCAGTAGTAGATATTTTTCGACGTTAGACTTGGCCAGTGGGTACCTGCAAGTTCTAATGGATAGCAGGGACGAGGAAAAGGCAGCATTTAGTTCAGCTTTAGGACATTTTGAATTCAACCGAATTCCTTTCGGCATAACCGGCACCCCAGCGACGTTTCAATAACTTCAGGGTATGAATTGTTTTGTTTATTTAGACGACATAGTCGTATATGCAACCAACCTGGGACAGCAGGAGGATAGGTTAACTAAAGTTTTCGAGGTCATGAGGGAAAATAAATTAAAGTTAAACATTAGCAAATGTTTCACAACTTTTCGGAGTACGGAGCTCTTCGAGATCATAGCAAAGTACGGTGTATCAAGAACATTCCACCTCCTAAAAATAAAAATGAGATACAGGCTTTTCAAGGTCTCGTGAATTATTATAGAAAATTCATAAAGGGAACCGCTAAAATAGCCCTTCCCATTAACAAACTGTTACGAAAAGATGCTAAGTTCGTATGGACAGAGACTTCCAGACAGCGTTTAAACTGTTTAAAAATCAGTCATGTCACCACCAGTGTTAGGATACCCGGATTTTTCAAGGGAATTTAATCTAACCACCGAATCAAGTAATGAGGCATTAGGCGCGGTTCTATCTCAAGGTAAAATAGGCGAAGATAGACCTATAGCTTTCGCTAGCCGAGCACTGAGCGACACAGAAAAAAAAAATACTCAACAATAGAAAGGGAGTTCTTAGCAATAGTTTAGGCAACAAAAAACTTTAAATCATACCTTTTAAGCATACATTTCAAAATTTTTACTGACCACCAGCTATTAGACGGGATAGCTAATGTAAAGGACCAAACTCCAAGACTGGCAAGATTCATAGACAAATTGTCAGAGTATGACTTCGTAATCATAAGCCAGACAAGAAAACTTTAAACACAGACGCGTTGAGTAGAATTCCTCAAAATTGGAATACAGTAACAGCAGTCCAAACAAAAACACAATATTATTGGAAGACCCAAAAGAAATACAGACCGGCATAAAAGATTTTCATAATACACCATTAGGTCACCAGGGAGCGTTGAAATGAGTGGATATTTGAATAAACATTAACTTTTCACATACTTTAGATAAAGCCGACAAGATGATAACTGGTCTAAAATCCATGAGTTCAGAGTTTTTTTGTCAAAAGGTGAACAACTATGCATTTGCAACAAAAAATTAGCACAACGAACACTTTATACCAAAGTAAAAATGAGAAACAAACAACCAATAATTGGTCAAATATGGAAGCATACTTGAATTACTATTATCGGGACGGGGAGTTATGTTTTATATATATGTACATACATATTTCACACATATAAAAAAGATATTTTTATATCCTACACACGAAGTGATGAGGGTATATTGACTTTGTGCTTCCTTTGTAAAGTTTTAAAGAAGGCGTGGCAGGTATACAAAAGTATATATATTCTTGATCAGCGTCACCTCCTGATTCGATTTCGCCCTGTCCATCCGTCTATCTGTCTGTGGAAATCACGATTACAAGAGAACGAATAGAGATATCTTCATCGAATTTGGCACGATTATTGTACTCATATTCTAATATGGATTAGAAAATGGGCAGAATCGGGCTATTTCCACGCCTACTTTTTATAGTGAATATAAATTCATCAATTCTTACAGTTCAATTTCTCATTTTGTAAAGCGAATTTCAGGTTCAAATCACTCACAAGTCCACTGTCTCTGACCAAAATAGATTATCAAAAATGGTCGTGGTCCGCCCACTAACTAAATAAAATTCGATTACAGGAGAACGAATAGATATTTTCATATATTTAGATGTCATCACAGGCTATTTGAGCGTTTGAGTTTTGACGTTTCGTAAACGAATCTCCGAAAAACAGAATTGGCATGCGTTCATGCGATAAATTTATTTTCGGCGAAATACAAATTTTTTGCAGCGAAGCACAAATATTTTGCACAAAATCAAAATTTGTTATCCTAGTGTTAGTGAAAATGCCAATGTATTTTGCGACGAATTCGAAGTGTCCTATATCGTTATCTCTAGTTTGTGCAACGCCCGATTTAACCCAAAATATTAGTCAACACAATTCAGAGCAATAAAACTATCCGGGTTTTAATTAATTTATCACACTTTTTAACATTTAACATTTGTCAACTAGCCATGGTTAACTAATCGCAAAACTTGACGTTATTTCATTTTGCCTTCATTTCCTAAAATTGACAAGTTTCAATTAGAGTTAAAAATATAGGGCGTAAGCTACATTACCGACATATTTTATCTCATCAAAGGCCTTGCGTGCTCTTTTCAGCTCTTCATTCATTGTTAACAAGTCTTTAACTCTTGCATATTTTCGTGCGTCTTTTCGCACAAGAAAAATAATGTCCTCTACTTGAACGCGTCCAGTACGCCCAATTTCCATGGCTTTATGTGTAGTCTCCGTGATAAATTCAATTATGATATCTTCTAGAAGATCAACACTTTCAGTGTATGGATTTTTATCATCTCCAAAACCATACATCATACAACGCAACTCCTTACTGAACAAACGCTTACGTCCAGCTGTAGTTGTAACAAAGAGCTGTTGATCTTCAGCAAGCTCATCCTCATCAAACTGAAAAAATACATGAGTTAAAAGTTTTATTTTGTCACCAGAACTTACATAAGAATTATCAAAAGTATCATCAGTATTAACACTCGTCGACATATTGTTTAGATATTTAACAATGGCCGCATTCGGAATTCTAATTTATCCATACAGAATAAAAATCAGAGAACAAAGTAGGACAGGAATTCGCCGCTTTAAAAATCAATTTGGATCAGATAGGTTTTACATAACAATGACACACGGTGTTGTTGTTTTTGGTGTTGTTGTTGCTTTTGGTGCTGACCCCAACAACCCCAAAAAGGGGTGGCAACTTCCGGTTCCGGTTTTACAGCCCTTTGAAATCTGAAATTTAAATGCCTATATCTCCTAAACTATATCAGATATCGGATTGGCATAGCTACCGCTAGAAAGATATAAGAATGCCTTCCATTTATATAAGATTTCATCGAAAACCTTACAGTTTTCGACAAAAACGCAATTTAAGATTTTTAGTACTTTTTTCTCAGCTCCTTAATTTTTTTCAAAGTAAAATGCCTATTTAAGACATATAATTGGCGAATAATAAGAAAGCAGGTCTCTTTAGCTATATTTAGGAATCTATTTGACCATGATCGGTGGAGGAATTTAAAAGAAACGGAGAAAACGCAATTTAAAGGTCGCTAACACGTAAGTATGTAAGTACTTTTTTAATTCTACTTTTTCTACAGGAGCCCATACCAATACTATCGAGGGCTTATGGAGGCACGTTAAGGCGGACCTGCCGGAGTATACCCGAAAAAAGAGCTTTTTCCGTGGCTACTTAGCCAAATTTATGTTCAAAATGTATTGCACGTCGAACAATTTGGACATTTTATCCGACTTTTTCAAACATGCTGGCAGATTGTATAATCCGTCAGACGAAAAGAATCCGGCAGATTCGGATATCCTTTGAATAGAAGGTGAACAATCTGCCCTTTTCAGGGCAACAGAAAATATATAAAAAACATACCTTTAAAAAGGTAAGTTAAATACCTTCCAATTACGTAAAGTAAAATTTTACCGAAAAATGAATATTTTTGGAGAAAACGCGATTTTAATATTTATAGTACTCTTTCCGCCCCATTAATAAAGTAAAACCACAGAATAAATAGTATACAGAAATTGCATCTCGGCCTGCCGTACCTTTTCACTTTATGGTGCGGCCGGAACAACTGAGGGAAGATCAAACAACGAGAGAGCAAACGTGAACAGAGATAAGCAGAGATTAATGAGATTGGAAACTCTTTTATCTTCAGATAAAGATGAAAAAAAGGTCGATTTTTTATGAACTGGTGAATTTGACTACATTTCTTTTGCAGCCAGAAAGAGATAGCAAGTGACGCTTTATCTTTTGACGGTATTATTCACCAACATTTTTTGCAAAAGGTTGCCACCATAAGTAGACGAAGTGAAAAATGTGGGCATAAATTTATTTCTGTGGGTATTTTTTATGTGATTGTAGAAATTTGAATAAAATATGTTTAATTTACTTCGAATATTATATTATTTATATAGTTTTCTATATTTATAAAATTTATAATGAAAAAAAGATATAAAGGATATTTTTTTACTTCTTTATTAGATGACAATTCTAAAAGTTATAGAGTTCATGCTGTTTCCACACCACCATTGAGGTAAGCGTCAAGGCGCGTTACCGATTTTTTTGGGTGTTCGGTTCCTTAGTAGGCCTATATCACCCGTGCACATGCAACTACAACTACAAAGCACACTAAATTTGTTAATACGTTCTGTAATAATAATAATAACTTAGTACTTATCTTTATCGCCCCAATACCAATCAATTTGTGAATGACAGCTTCAAAAGCGGGAAACAGAGATTATAACCACTTTTCTACTAGCAATGATATGGCACATTTTTGACATGCAACCGTTCAATTAAATTTGTTTTTGTATCATTTGTATTGAAACTCACCGTTTTCAGTCGAGTCTTCGACTTCGACTTCGGCGGAGTTTGCATAGAAAATTTATAGAAACAACACGCGGCTGTTTTTTTGAACAGCTGTTATGTTCTAAGTTTCCAATCTCGTTATCTCTGGAGAGAAGCAATCATGAACAAAGAGAAACAACGAGAGAGCAAGCAGAAAACGTTTGTGTGTGCGTACATCTGTTTTGCTAGACTGCGTCGTGAATTCACGTGGTGGTGACAAAATTTTGTTTCAAGCTTTAGATTTCTGTATTTTGATTTTCTTCCTTTGAAAGTTTCATATTTTACATTGCATAGCTATGTGCAGCATCAACAAGAGTTACTGGTTAATTGTAGTGCTCTAGTAAAAAATTACTATAGAGAAAAAAAAAATATTGCCGGCACTTTGGATCAACAGCGGCGGTATTTCATTTTGAAAGAAAATTTTACTGCCATTATACACAAAATAGGGCCATTTCGCCATCGCCATTTCATCCATGAGTAGAATCATTCTTTTCGTACTGGTTCAAATCCCAAACACTTCTTTTTTATTAACTCCAACTTATGGAATGGGCAGACAGCTGAGGGAAAGTTTAAACAAGTGTGAAGCTTCGAGAGAGCTTGTTTTGCGAAAGAAATCTCTTTCTGAGGTACATTGAAAAGATGGATGGATGGTGGCGCACCAATAAAATAAAGGAAAAATAATCATAAACATTAATGGGAATGATATTGTAGTCAATATTGATCAACAAATCAGACATTGTGTTTCGCCTAAATTATTTTCAAAAAACAAAAAGTGATTCTCCCATTCCTTATTAAACATTTTTTACAGTGCATTTATAAAACAGCGTGGTACAATCTTGCTTGCTTGATGTCTGCACGTCAACCAAAGACTACAAGCCTGGAAACTCTTCCACTACACTCAAAAATCGTAAAATCAAAAAACATGTACACTATACGTGTAATTTCGCATTGAATTGTTGTTGCCCTTTCGGTGAAGTTGGGAAAAAATTCGTTAACATGGCAACGGGTAGAGATGCCAACCTGCATAATGTTATTTAATAACAAAATGGTGAATAATTATATTTTAAAAATTTTTTGTTGCAAATCGTGAGAAAAGGTTGTTCTCACAAGAATTATAAGAACAACAACAATTCTTCTCCAGCTCATATACCTTCTAAGTTACAGCCCTTTGAAATTTGAAAGTTCCACGTCTATTTCTCCTAATCTTTTTGAGATGCCTATATGTTATTATTATCGTTGAAAACGTAATCGAATTACCTTTCATTTATGTAAACTATAATTTTTTGGAGTAACTGTTACTTTTAGAGAAAAATAATATGTAAGATTTTTTTATACAATATAATTTTTTCTATTCGATAATTTTGTTCTGAATAAAATGTATAATTAACCTATATAATTACCATAATAACATCATAATCGGTGCAATATTTTAGGAGAAAACCAACAATAACACTAAAAAAATACCAATTTTTGTCAAACATTATAAAAACAAAGACACGCCTGCCAAATCTAAAATTGAATTTTTCTTGAAAAACAAACGTTTTTTGATAAAAGATTGTTTAACATAAAGGATAGGTAATTTGAATAGCTGTCCAATGATACCAATAAAGTACAGTTTGCACCCATATAATTAAATACTTATATATTATTATACATTATAATTATATACATTATATTAGCTGCGTTCCTTTTTCTTCGGATTAGACCAGTTTCCATACAAATTTTCTAATCGTACTCTCGACTTGGATTAGAAATTCTAATCGAATTGCTCTTCTCGTTATATGATAAATAGATGGCGCTTATGTAAAAACTTTACTTCCCTATGAAATTATAGATGGCGCTGATGACATATTTTTCTTTTTAATTGATGGTATGCGTTACCAAGTTTATCTTATTTGACTAATAAAGAAGATTCTGACAAACCTGTGAAGACCATGATTGCATCGCTGTGGTTACCATTTTGAATTCAAAGATTTTATTTACTCGAGCAAAAATTATATTTAATTCTTAACAGTCAAACAGTTGATATTTCATGACACAACCTTTTTTGTGTGATTTTGTGGGCACATCTGCATGTGACTTCCCTTGGCGTTCCATTTTAAATCAGGATTAGATTAGGAAAAAAGGAACGCAGCTATTATACATTACATTACAAATATGAGTTTGTTGTTAGTTGGTATCTCTGGATACACAAGCGGTGGTGAACTTAGAAGCAGAAAAAAATATATGTCGGGAAGCGAAAAATCATAAAGTTTTATTCTAAATTGCTATTAAATAACAATAATGATACCTAGTAATTTGTCAGAGAAAGGTTCCTGTAAGGATTTTGAACATATTCTATACAATTAATTAAGTGGACATTAAAGTGAATGTGCTCATTTTGTGCTGTGAAAATTCTATCTAAAACGCAATTTTCTAGACACAAAAATCACCTCATTTGTATTGTGTACGTAAAGACTCCGGGGTTTTATGTAAACAAAAATTTCTTAGCAATTGTTGTTGCATTGCTTTTCGTGGCACGCACAAATTCATATCATTTTCAAGAGTTTCCAGTCTTGTAGTCTTTGACGTCGACTTAATAGGAACGATCGCTAATGTCGGTGTGAAAAAATGACGAGTGGTGTCGTGTGTATGAGAATAGCCGAGAGAAAAACGATTGATAGGGTGCCAATATTGGATCCCTAGAACAAAATTTGCTTTGCACGAGATGCAACTTCTGTATACTATTTATTCTGTGGTAAAACCCACATAATTTTGTCGAAAATAACATTAGCTTTTCTTGCGAGAAATCTCAGCAGGAAAGTTTTGGGTTTAGATTGTTGTTGCAACATACATATGTTGAAAAACAGTGTTTATGTACTGAGACCAAAGAGTATTAATAGATAAAGAGATTTCACGAGACCAATGATGCTATCAACATTTAGTTTGAATGAGTCAAGTTAAGCTCAGGTCGAAAAACTGGTCGATATCGCGGTCGACCACTTTGACTGCGAACTGAAGTCTCCTGCGCTCGTAGCAAAGCAAAATGGAATGATCTACTAAGGAGTGAGTGGTTCGGAAGACCTTTTTTAATGAGTATGAAGGGATCGGAAGATCGACTTTGCTTCTGTTATTTTGCACTAACAATGCAAGCGAATATGTGTAAGAAGAGATCGAGCCAGCCACTCGTATGCCAAGTAAAGTGTGAAAGAAAGAATCGATAAATTTGTGGAGTACAGCGGGCGATGAGAAGAACGGTGCGATTCGTCTTCTTTTGCTTCTCTTAAGCATTAACCACAACCAAGGCTACAGGCTACAAGATACTAACTGCAAAAGTAGCTAACTTCCAGTGATATCGGCGTGAAGCCAGCAGCAAATGTCAAAACGCAAATCTTTTTATATGTAAAACGTAAACAAACACAAAAGAAGAAGAAGCATACCTACGCCGCCAGAGAAAAATATAACTCGATCGACTGCAAGCGGCGTGAAGACTAGCGGCTAGCTGCAAGATGCGTAGCGGCTAAGCACAGATACATAGCGGCACTGGAAATCAATGTTTTGTTTTTTGTTCCCCATAAGAGCCAATGTAATTTTGACAGATGCCGCTTGTATCTTGTAGCCTGTAGCCTTGGTTGTGGTTAATGCTTTACAATGACAAACCATGAGCAGCCGTCCGTCCGTCTGAAATCGTTTTAAATTTTGCATTTTATGGTTTTTGAAAGAATTTTTGCTTTTCCTAGCTTTGTTCTGTTTCTTTTTCGATGCCCAAGCTTTGTAAAGCGCTGGCATGATTTACGTTGCGAGTATAGCCTGCTGTTGAAGAATTTGTATGGGCAGAATTATATGTAGTCGGCATATCAATTTACTATACAAATTATACGAGTAACACAACACACACACATTATACGAGTAACAAGTTAATGAAAGCAAATTTATGGAAATATTTATATTATATGTCTGTGGTAATACAAGGTATAATTTGAAATAAAACTACATATATAAATCCCATTAGCCCCGATTTCAATAATAACACTTATTAATTCTTGTATAAATTTCTTGTATAGTTATTCTTGAATAATTTTTTCTTGCAAATGCGGCTCATGGCAACTTCTTTCTTTACAAATGACAAAGTGTTGTAAGAATAATTAAAAAATTTGCGAGCATAGCGTGCTGTTTAAGAATTTGTATAGGTAGAAGATCGGCATATCAACAAATCGAATACCTTATATCAGTAAGACAAAATTATGGAAATATTTATATTATGCACTTTATTTTACAACACTTATTAAGTAAAATTATGTAAACTACATATACATACATACATATATGAAACTATTTATTTCTCCAAAATTCTTCGCATTTTTACATCTGCCATTGATCCAGTTTTTGCAATTTTTTTTTGGAAATTATATCGGTAAGTAATTTCTGTTTTAGCCATCTTGAGTTTTTTCGAATTAGAATGGAAATTAAATGTTCCAAAATTTGTTTCCTGTGGTGAAAACAATTCTCATTTGGATTAAACCATCCTGGGAAAGAAATGTCTGTCTGTTTAAGGCATTCTTGCATAAGTTTTTCTTTCAAATTAGGCTCATTAGGCATCTTTTTTCAAAAAGAGCTTTACAAATGGCAAATTTATCGGAGGGGTTTTGCAAATAAAGTTGCGTTTCACTGTAGTTTTTTGCAAATAGAAATGCTTCTGTATCAGGATCTACGGCATACGTTTCCAACTTGAGGAACTCCTGTTCACAAGTCTGGCATTGAATTTTCTGGCTAAATTTTGCGTGTAGACCATAACCAACAAAATATCGACCAGCAGAGCATTCAATAGGATTTAATAAGTGTTACACATAATATAAATATTTGCATAATTTTGCTTCCATTAACTTTTTAGTCTTACTCGTATAAGGTATTCAATTTGTTGATATGGCGATCTTCTACCTATACAAATTCTTAAACAGCACGCTATGCTCGCAACGTAAATCATGCCAGCGCTTTATAAAGCTTGGGCATCGAAAAAGAAGCAGAACAAAGCTAGGAAAGGCAAAAATTCTTTCAAAAACCATATAATGCAAAATTTAAAACGATTCCGGACGGACGGACGGCTGCTCATGGTTTGTTATTATAAGAGAAGCAAAAGAAGACGAATCGCACCGTGCTTCTCATCGCCCGCTGTTCACAACAGATTTATCGATTCTTTCTTTCAAACTTTACTTGGCATACGAGTGGCTGGCTCGATCTCTTCTTACGCATATTCGCTAGCATTGTTAGTGCAAAATAACAGAAGCAAAGTCATTCTTCCGATCCCTTCATACTCATTAAAAAAGATCTTTCGAACCACTCATTCCTTAGTAGAGCATTCAATTTTGTTTTGCTACGAGCGCAGGAGTCTTCAGTTCGCAGTCAAAGTGGTCGACCGCGATATCCACCTGAACTTAACTAGACTCACTCAAACTAAATGTTGATAGCATCATTGGTTTAATGTTCATCACTTCGTGTGTAGGGTATAAAAATACCTACAAATCGGTATATGATTCATTGAAATTAAATAAATGAAGTTTGGCACCAGGGGGCGTATTACGTTCCTGTGAGGAAATAGAAGTGTACACACAGCTAAAATTTGCACCGCTGACAAAATGTACACTCGTTGAAAATTTGGTATTACGTTTGAATCTGTGTACACTCGATAATAAAATGCACGCTGAATTGGCTGAATGTAAAAACTTTGACATACATTTTTCAAAAATATCAATAATCAATCAAAATATCAATAATGGGATTTTATATTATTGCAAGAGTTATTAGACGCAGGCAGAAGTAAGTTATTGCTTAGCATTGTTTCCATATATTTCAATTTAATATACTCGTATATGTATATTTATAATTATAGTTATCAACTGGTTATGGCTCGTAGACAATTGCGGGACATGCATAATCCTTTCGAGGTGTCCGACGCTCGTTTCATGGAACTTTATAGGTTCCCTAAGCACATATGCCAGGAATTTTTTGATAAAATTTCGTCCACATTCAGGAGTAGTCTACGGGCGCATGGTATTCCGTCAATATTCAGATTTCTTTGTGCTCTCCGCTTTTTTGCAACGGGCAGCTACCAGCTAAGTGCAGGTCAAGATTTCTTTTGTTCGATGTCACAAAGTAAAGAAAGTCAGTGCATAAGCGAAGTGACAGAAATTCTGAACGATATATGTTGCACATATATAAATTTCCCATCAGTGGAGTCATCAATTGGCGTAAAACGTAATTTTTTTGAGCAGGCATCGTTCCCTGGAATCGTGGGTGCCGTGGATGGAAGTCACATTAGAATAATGCGACCAAACAGCGATATTGAGCAAGCTTATCGCTGCCGAAAAGGCGGGCATTCTGTGAATGTCCTAATCATATTTGATGCGAATTGCCTCATACGATACGTGAGTGCAAAATTCCCGGGGACATCGCATGATGCGTATATATGGAGGCGTTCATCAATTCTGTCCCATCCACGAAATTTACATTCACTCGGTATACGAAATATGTGGCTCCTAGGCGACAGTGGATTTCCACTTCAACCATGGTTATTGACACCGATTGGTTCGCCCACAAATGAGCCTCAACATCGGTATAACAGAGCACACAAAATGTCGCGGTGTGTAGTGGAGCGTTGTTTGGGGATTTTGAAGAGCCGATTTCGGTGTTTATCAAGGCAAAATGCTACGATCCGGCGTTGGAAAATTCATTAATGCGTGCTGCGTACTGCACAATGTCCTTACAAGACATAGGGTGCCATTTAACGAAGAATTCCTGCTTATCAATGAAAATTCTGGAGATGAAAGTCCACTTCCCGAGGAACTACGAGAAAACGCTAGTGATGGAATGCTTGTCAGAGAACGTTTAATTGGCTCATATTTTTCAGAATAAAAATAACAATGGAATTCAATAATTATTTTTATTTATTTATTTGTGGTTTTAGTTTTTCTAATTCATACATTTTATTTCTCCATATTTCTTCCTTCTGCAACTTTTTTTCTTCCAACAATAACTTTTTTTCTTCCACCTCCAGCTTTCTTTCTTCCACCTCCAGCGTTCTTCGTTCCACCTCCAGCTTTCGCTCCTTGAACGCCAAATTGTTTTCCTGCATCCTTATTAATTCTGTTTTGATGCTGCCCGTATCGCCTCTTTTCCTCTTTCGCGCAGGCATAGGTGAAGCCGCCAATGAAACCTATTGAAATTAGTTAGAAAGATATTTACGATTCAATATATTTATTCCTTCACTTACTCCCTCAGAGCTGCCCGCAACGGGTTTCTCCTTTTCGAGGGCAAGCGAGAGCCGCTTCCGGCTCACTTTCAATTGTGCAGCAAAAATCCTTGAAATTAAAAAAACAGTTAATCGTGATTCAGTGCATTCTTTTTCTTTTTGTCACTTACTCCTTCGATCTCGAACACTTCGACGAGATCGTGGAACAAATGCAGTTTACGGGACTTTCTCCGATTTTTTTCAGTTTTTTTTCACCGTTAGATTTTCCGTTAGGACCGGAAGTGTGTACTTTATTTCCGGGGCTAGGCAGCCATTTTCGATTTATGGGCGTTTTAAGTTCACGAAAGATGACCTAATAAAAGGTCAATAACTCCTAAAGTAGATAAGCTATAGTACCGTCAGTGGCACCATTGGAAAGGTATTGTTATTGTCTTTATTTGTGCTATACATAGTTTTCATAACACTCCAACAGTTTAGAAGGTATACGTATTTTTATGTAATTATGAATTTGTGCTCGTGAAACAGAGATGTTTTTCTCGGAAATGGATACATTAATGTACCACAAAAAATATATATCGTGAAAGCCCATTGTCTTACCTTTAAAATGGTATATAACATGCCATACTTACTTATTGTATTTGTATTGTAAAACCGATATAAAGTAAAAATCATCAGTGGTCAGATTTCATTAAAATTGTATTTACATGCACAAAGACTTAATCCTCTAAATCCTCGACATAAATTTCGTAATCTTCTTCTTCTGGATAATCTTCTATATGTGATTTTGGCATTAGTGGGCTATATATACGCCCAGCTGTCCGCGCGATTTTTCATAAAAATTTTTCAATTTTAAATATTGGTAATGTATGTAGGAAGAATTTACTAGCGCCGCAGGCGAATTTTTCAATTTTAAATATTAAATACTGAACAATACGCGCTGAGGTACAAAGGTTTCCTGTAGTCAAGTCTAAGATGCGTGTTCGGATATCCACCGAACACTAATTTTGAATATTTCATTAAAAGTGGTCGAAACTGTGGGAGATACCCTATCATGTTATATACCGTTGGAAAGTGGAGGTTATGGGCTCTAAGAAACCTGAATTTAATATATACCTTAATTATCAAAGAAGAGAAAAAAAAAATATTTTGTAATACAACCTCCACTATTTTTTCTTAAAACTAAATTATCTCCATAAATACTTGTTAAAATCAAAAAATGATTATGACTTAAAATATCGACCTTGCTAGGACCTTTCGAACGCTATCAATTTTTTACTGGTAAACCTTGTAGTTTAGGAGATATCGCTATTTGAAATTTGAAATTTTTTTACATTCAAACGCCCATAAAATCTAAACTAAGGCCACGCCCCAAAAATTTTTTACATGGTTAGATTCAGGACAAGAAGGCGAGCTAAGGTGTAGTTTAGGGGACTGAACTGAGCCAGTCCCGTAAACTGCATTTATACTCTCATAATAATAATAATAAATTCTCCAAAAAGAAAAGTTAGCACTCCAAAAGAGACAGTGAATAAAAATTCTAAAATTGTACACTTTTTTGACATTCAAATACACTTTACACACGAACGTAATACGACTTCAGCGGTGTACACAAAAGTCGGTGTACATATCAAAATTCACAGGAACGACTTTTGACAGTTCGTTTGCTTTAGCATTGTTTACATCTCAGTGACACAGTTAACATCTTAGTGAAAATTTCTTGCGTGAGTATTTAGCTGTAATGTTTTGTTAATATTTATTAATTGTATTAATGGTATTGTATTATTATAATATATAAATATAATATATTTATTGGAATACAATATAATTGTACAATATAATTCTTACTTCATATACAATAGATACAATTAAAGTTATTTTCAGTATTACTGATATTGTACGTATTATTAAATCATTCGTTCCAAATGGGTCCTTCTTCTTTAAATTTATATTATTTATATTTTATTATATATAAGTAAGCTTCACAAAATATTATTTTACACAAGAAACTATTTTGTAAACAAGCTCAGTTGCTTTCTGTCGACGTCCTACGCGAGCAGATTTCTGACAGTTCGTTCGCATTATGCTAGTAAAAATTGAGTAGCCGAATGACTGCTTTTGGGCACCGCTGGTTTACAGCATTAATTTTACAACCAGAATTCGAATATTGACAATTTGTCAAAAACCAGCGTTATCAACTAAAACAACGAGAAGAGAACTAAAACAACCTGCAATCAAAAAATCGAGTTTCCTGAAGAATCGGGTGTTTTGAGTTTTGTCACTTTTCTATATTGACAAATTCTAAATTCTAAATTCTTTTCTTTTCACATTAGAATAATGCGACCAAACAGCGATATTGAGCAAGCTTATCGCTGCCGAAAAGGCGGGCATTCTGTGAATGTCCTAATCATATTTGATGCGAATTGCCTCATACGATACGTGAGTGCAAAATTCCCGGGGACATCGCATGATGCGTATATATGGAGGCATTCATCAATTCTGTCCCATCCACGAAATTTACATTCACTCGGTATACGAAATATGTGGCTCCTAGGCGACAGTGGATTTCCACTTCAACCATGGTTATTGACACCGATTGGTTCGCCCACAAATGAGCCTCAACATCGGTATAACAGAGCACACAAAATGTCGCGGTGTGTAGTGGAGCGTTGTTTGGGGATTTTGAAGAGCCGATTTCGGTGTTTATCAAGGCAAAATGCTACGATCCGGCGTTGGAAAATTCATTAATGCGTGCTGCGTACTGCACAATGTCCTTACAAGACATAGGGTGCCATTTAACGAAGAATTCCTGCTTATCAATGAAAATTCTGGAGATGAAAGTCCACTTCCCGAGGAACTACGAGAAAACGCTAGTGATGGAATGCTTGTCAGAGAACGTTTAATTGGCTCATATTTTTCAGAATAAAAATAACAATGGAATTCAATAATTATTTTTATTTATTTATTTGTGGTTTTAGTTTTTCTAATTCATACATTTTATTTCTCCATATTTCTTCCTTCTGCAACTTTTTTTCTTCCAACAATAACTTTTTTTCTTCCACCTCCAGCTTTCTTTCTTCCACCTCCAGCGTTCTTCGTTCCACCTCCAGCTTTCGCTCCTTGAACGCCAAATTGTTTTCCTGCATCCTTATTAATTCTGTTTTGATGCTGCCCGTATCGCCTCTTTTCCTCTTTCGCGCAGGCATAGGTGAAGCCGCCAATGAAACCTATTGAAATTAGTTAGAAAGATATTTACGATTCAATATATTTATTCCTTCACTTACTCCCTCAGAGCTGCCCGCAACGGGTTTCTCCTTTTCGAGGGCAAGCGAGAGCCGCTTCCGGCTCACTTTCAATTGTGCAGCAAAAATCCTTGAAATTAAAAAAACAGTTAATCGTGATTCAGTGCATTCTTTTTCTTTTTGTCACTTACTCCTTCGATCTCGAACACTTCGACGAGATCGTGGAACAAATGCAGTTTACGGGACTTTCTCCGATTTTTTTCAGTTTTTTTTCACCGTTAGATTTTCCGTTAGGACCGGAAGTGTGTACTTTATTTCCGGGGCTAGGCAGCCATTTTCGATTTATGGGCGTTTTAAGTTCACGAAAGATGACCTAATAAAAGGTCAATAACTCCTAAAGTAGATAAGCTATAGTACCGTCAGTGGCACCATTGGAAAGGTATTGTTATTGTCTTTATTTGTGCTATACATAGTTTTCATAACACTCCAACAGTTTAGAAGGTATACGTATTTTTATGTAATTATGAATTTGTGCTCGTGAAACAGAGATGTTTTTCTCGGAAATGGATACATTAATGTACCACAAAAAATATATATCGTGAAAGCCCATTGTCTTACCTTTAAAATGGTATATAACATGCCATACTTACTTATTGTATTTGTATTGTAAAACCGATATAAAGTAAAAATCATCAGTGGTCAGATTTCATTAAAATTGTATTTACATGCACAAAGACTTAATCCTCTAAATCCTCGACATAAATTTCGTAATCTTCTTCTTCTGGATAATCTTCTATATGTGATTTTGGCATTAGTGGGCTATATATACGCCCAGCTGTCCGCGCGATTTTTCATAAAAATTTTTCAATTTTAAATATTGGTAATGTATGTAGGAAGAATTTACTAGCGCCGCAGGCGAATTTTTCAATTTTAAATATTAAATACTGAACAATACGCGCTGAGGTACAAAGGTTTCCTGTAGTCAAGTCTAAGATGCGTGTTCGGATATCCACCGAACACTAATTTTGAATATTTCATTAAAAGTGGTCGAAACTGTGGGAGATACCCTATCATGTTATATACCGTTGGAAAGTGGAGGTTATGGGCTCTAAGAAACCTGAATTTAATATATACCTTAATTATCAAAGAAGAGAAAAAAAAAATATTTTGTAATACAACCTCCACTATTTTTTCTTAAAACTAAATTATCTCCATAAATACTTGTTAAAATCAAAAAATGATTATGACTTAAAATATCGACCTTGCTAGGACCTTTCGAACGCTATCAATTTTTTACTGGTAAACCTTGTAGTTTAGGAGATATCGCTATTTGAAATTTGAAATTTTTTTACATTCAAACGCCCATAAAATCTAAACTAAGGCCACGCCCCAAAAATTTTTTACATGGTTAGATTCAGGACAAGAAGGCGAGCTAAGGTGTAGTTTAGGGGACTGAACTGAGCCAGTCCCGTAAACTGCATTTATACTCTCATAATAATAATAATAAATTCTCCAAAAAGAAAAGTTAGCACTCCAAAAGAGACAGTGAATAAAAATTCTAAAATTGTACACTTTTTTGACATTCAAATACACTTTACACACGAACGTAATACGACTTCAGCGGTGTACACAAAAGTCGGTGTACATATCAAAATTCACAGGAACGACTTTTGACAGTTCGTTTGCTTTAGCATTGTTTACATCTCAGTGACACAGTTAACATCTTAGTGAAAATTTCTTGCGTGAGTATTTAGCTGTAATGTTTTGTTAATATTTATTAATTGTATTAATGGTATTGTATTATTATAATATATAAATATAATATATTTATTGGAATACAATATAATTGTACAATATAATTCTTACTTCATATACAATAGATACAATTAAAGTTATTTTCAGTATTACTGATATTGTACGTATTATTAAATCATTCGTTCCAAATGGGTCCTTCTTCTTTAAATTTATATTATTTATATTTTATTATATATAAGTAAGCTTCACAAAATATTATTTTACACAAGAAACTATTTTGTAAACAAGCTCAGTTGCTTTCTGTCGACGTCCTACGCGAGCAGATTTCTGACAGTTCGTTCGCATTATGCTAGTAAAAATTGAGTAGCCGAATGACTGCTTTTGGGCACCGCTGGTTTACAGCATTAATTTTACAACCAGAATTCGAATATTGACAATTTGTCAAAAACCAGCGTTATCAACTAAAACAACGAGAAGAGAACTAAAACAACCTGCAATCAAAAAATCGAGTTTCCTGAAGAATCGGGTGTTTTGAGTTTTGTCACTTTTCTATATTGAGTACGATATGTATTTATGAATAATTATGTGTATATGAAGTAAATAAATAAACTACTTACTCAGATTATGTGAATAGCTGATTTGTAATACCATAACTTGTTTAACGCCTTCATGCCGATGTTGACAACAAGCAACATTGCACATTCGTGCCTATAAAACCGTTAGCATAAATTTTTGTCTTGAAATATTGTTATTGATCAATTGTTTAATATATTTTGCCTACCTAATGGAAAATATACATACATACCTTTATAAGCACCACAGATGAATCATTTGCAAACGCTTTTTTGATGTATCGGAACGTTTAATAAAATTCTTTTCAGAATATTCTTTCCAAAATTAAAATTGAAATTTATTGAGCCTTTTTTTCAACAACATTATAAGTTTACAAAATTCGAATTACAATTGTGGACAAAAATTAAAGACTATAATGTATTATCTTAAAAACATATATGTACAGCAGTATCATACTTATTAATAAGAAGAGAACATTGAAGAAAACAATAACATGAATATTAAACGCTCTTGCTCCCGGAGCTGACATATATTGAGATGTATATCTCCTAACCTAGATTAGATCTTAATGCTAACTTAATGTTAACTTAATGCTAACTTATGCTCTAAGTAAATTAAAATAAAGAAAACAATAATAAAAAATTAATACAAAAACAAAAAAGAGAAAACAAACCTTTTAGACACATTTGAGTGCTAACCTCTATGAGAATCAGAAACTGTATTTTTATAAAAATTGTGACAAAGTGACACATGTAAATCAAAATTAGCAGGAGCTTCGTTAACGAAGCCAATAGGTGATAAATACCTTAAATTTGACCAGCTAAAGACTCTTTGTTGGTTGAAGATGTCAAGAATGCAATCGTTATCATGGCAAGACATTCTATTTACAAATCTATGTAGAATATCTGACACGTAAAGGCCAATTGGACATACTTTAGCTTCCGAATAAACGAAACGATTCGAGTAACATTTTGTAGGCGATTGGAAATACTTTCCAATTTAATGACGTAAGACCTTGCGTTCCAAAATTTCAAATTCTCTAATGACAGTTGGAGAAACGTTAAACCAAATGGGAAAGCCATACAAGATAACAGGTCTAATACAGGTTTTATACAACAAAAGTTTTGTTTTCTTTGGTAAACTTCTATTCCAAAAAACACTCGAAAAAGTACCCAAAATTCTGTAGGCTTTTTTCAGTTCAATTCTTGCATGTTTGTTAAATTTCAGAAGACTGTAAAAATTAATGCCAAGATATTTAATGGTATCCTTGAAAGGAATCTTAGACCCATTCAAATCGTATTGTAAAGTTTTGCTTTCAGGCACTACAAACGACTTACATCTCCCTGAAGCATTCCTGATGCAAATGGCTTCACTTTTAGATGCATTAACTTTAATACCCCAGTCCTCGTAAAAACGTTGAACAATTTGCAAATGTTGCACAGTCTGATCTAACGCCATCCTAGGGGACTCATGGTGAGAGTACAGAAGAGAGTCGTCAGCATACAAAAGACCCGTCGAATTAGGCCCAAATTGTGGGAAATCGTACATTCAAATATTGAAAAGATGAGGAGCCAAGATGGAGCCCTGAGGGACTCCACAACTTATGTCACCAAAATCCGAAAGCAATCCATTAAAAAGAACGCAAAACTTTCTGTTGACAAATAAACTCTTGAATAATTTAATAGTTGAGGGATCGAAACCAATTTGAAACATTTGAAAAAGAATTCCGTTATGATATGCGTGATCAAAAGCCTTTTCAATGTCCAAAGAAATTGCAACGTTGCAACAACGATTACGCAAGTTAGAAACTATATCATTTTGAAATTTCAATAAAGCATCAACTGTTGAGTGACTTTTTTTAAAACCAAACTGCAAATTTGGAATATAAGATGGATCTAGCCCGACGTCCATAATTTTGCGAATAACGATTTCAAAAAGCTTTCCTAGATTAGACAACAAAGAAATTGGTCTCAGGTTATTTAACTCAAAGCTGTTTGACTTTTTTTGAATAGGAATAATCTTAGAGACCTTCCACGTGTCAGGAAAATATGAATTATTTAAACAATTATTAAAAACAATTGTAATATATTCAAAAGCTTTCATAGGAAGTCTTTTATTTAAGAAATTAGAGACGTCGTCTAGTCCAGAAGACCTTTTGCTATTCAGTTCAACAGCACAAGAAAAAACTTCGTCCAAATAAGTCAACTTCGGAAGGTGGCATTCATTGAGTGCACTTAAAACATTACTAAAAATATGGATGCTTTGTGGAGATTGAGCAAAAATATTTGTTAGTGTATTTTCTATATAAGAAATGTCCCTGCCAGGAGGACAACCCTTGTAAATATTCGAAAAATGAGCTAGCAGATATTGCAGTTTTTCATCGTTATTTTCAATATCGACGCCGTTAACTGAAAGGTTTTTTGCTAATGATTTTTTTTAGCTCCTATTAAACTATAGATTTGTTTATGAGCCCTTGGGCCTGGCACAATTTTTCTCAGTTTATCGATAAAAATTTTGGACTGTTCAATTTGTACTTGTTTTTTAATAATAATGCTCACCAGTTGAATTTGCTTAGACAGGAGTAAGTAGCTTGGACTTGAACGGTTAAAATTACCATGATAAATACGCTTCAAATCCCTCTGCCAACGATGCTTGATTTTGAACACATATTTTATATTGTCAGAAATAGTAATTTTATTATTTTCTCTAACAATTCTTTCAGAATGAAGCGCAACCAATGAATTTAAAGAATTAGAAAACAGTGTTATGAAAGCATCAATTTCGTGATTACGGGGAAGGAAAATGATTTATTATTTCATTAACGAAATCATTTCTAAACGTATTCCAATTGGTTCTTCTGTATCAATAGGTGATAAATACCTTAAATTTGACCAGCTAAAGACTCTTTGTTGGTTGAAGATGTCAAGAATGCAATCGTTATCATGGCAAGACATTCTATTTACAAATCTATGTAGAATATCTGACACGTAAAGGCCAATTGGACATACTTTAGCTTCCGAATAAACGAAACGATTCGAGTAACATTTTGTAGGCGATTGGAAATACTTTCCAATTTAATGACGTAAGACCTTGCGTTCCAAAATTTCAAATTCTCTAATGACAGTTGGAGAAACGTTAAACCAAATGGGAAAGCCATACAAGATAACAGGTCTAATACAGGTTTTATACAACAAAAGTTTTGTTTTCTTTGGTAAACTTCTATTCCAAAAAACACTCGAAAAAGTACCCAAAATTCTGTAGGCTTTTTTCAGTTCAATTCTTGCATGTTTGTTAAATTTCAGAAGACTGTAAAAATTAATGCCAAGATATTTAATGGTATCCTTGAAAGGAATCTTAGACCCATTCAAATCGTATTGTAAAGTTTTGCTTTCAGGCACTACAAACGACTTACATCTCCCTGAAGCATTCCTGATGCAAATGGCTTCACTTTTAGATGCATTAACTTTAATACCCCAGTCCTCGTAAAAACGTTGAACAATTTGCAAATGTTGCACAGTCTGATCTAACGCCATCCTAGGGGACTCATGGTGAGAGTACAGAAGAGAGTCGTCAGCATACAAAAGACCCGTCGAATTAGGCCCAAATTGTGGGAAATCGTACATTCAAATATTGAAAAGATGAGGAGCCAAGATGGAGCCCTGAGGGACTCCACAACTTATGTCACCAAAATCCGAAAGCAATCCATTAAAAAGAACGCAAAACTTTCTGTTGACAAATAAACTCTTGAATAATTTAATAGTTGAGGGATCGAAACCAATTTGAAACATTTGAAAAAGAATTCCGTTATGATATGCGTGATCAAAAGCCTTTTCAATGTCCAAAGAAATTGCAACGTTGCAACAACGATTACGCAAGTTAGAAACTATATCATTTTGAAATTTCAATAAAGCATCAACTGTTGAGTGACTTTTTTTAAAACCAAACTGCAAATTTGGAATATAAGATGGATCTAGCCCGACGTCCATAATTTTGCGAATAACGATTTCAAAAAGCTTTCCTAGATTAGACAACAAAGAAATTGGTCTCAGGTTATTTAACTCAAAGCTGTTTGACTTTTTTTGAATAGGAATAATCTTAGAGACTTTCCACGTGTCAGGAAAATATGAATTATTTAAACAATTATTAAAAACAATTGTAATATATTCAAAAGCTTTCATAGGAAGTCTTTTATTTAAGAAATTAGAGACGTCGTCTAGTCCAGAAGACCTTTTGCTATTCAGTTCAACAGCACAAGAAAAAACTTCGTCCAAATAAGTCAACTTCGGAAGGTGGCATTCATTGAGTGCACTTAAAACATTACTAAAAATATGGATGCTTTGTGGAGATTGAGTGTCTAAAGTCATACAATTCAAGAAAATTAATAATCACAATAGATCCTGAATGCAGCCAATCACCTAGACAACAAAAAAAAAACAGCAGCAATCAAGTTGACAGTTAACCATAAGAACATAGGAAACTGCAGTCATAAAAAACGCAGTTTTCAGCACGACCGCAACAACAACGATTAAGGCTTGACAGTAAAATAAGTCGAAACGCACGAGGAGTTTAAGTTTAAGTCGAAATAAAACAGAGAGTAATGTAATTTTAACCCAAAAATCAAAGAAAATATATATCCAATGCACAGTCGTGCACAAACACCCCATGTGAGAAGAAATCGCGCAATTAATTTATTCCTATACAGCAAATTGATTTGTTAACTGTAGTGTAGTCTTTGAGAAAAAAAAGAAATTTGTTTTAAATAATATCCAATGCACATTCGTGCACAAACATATGGTGCCTCCTGTGAGGATTGAGTGATAACTCACGATTTATAGTTCACAACATTCAAAGAAGATACATAGCAGTTTCATAAAATTTCACAATGAACAAAGCGGAATCGCCTGAGATACCACCGGAGCGTGCAGAAGAGCTCATAAGGCTACAGAGTGATTTGTTTCAGAAGGTTACAAATGCTTTACGGAACTTCAAAAAAGATAGTTCAGAGCGTCATACTAAAGCATACTTCGATATTCGGCTCGAAAAATTGCAGAAGATGAGCATCGACTTTAACAAACGACATGTGTGCTTAGTCCAAGCTCTGAAGGATGCCAACAACAAATACTTTACTGAGGACATCGCCGACAAGTTTGAAGAGGCGTATATTAATGCCATTTCTATCATTACAGAAGCGTGCAACATAAAGTTTCCCGAAGTTCATGAAGAGGGTGCTAGTCTAGTCAGAAGCGAAACGATGCAGAGCTCAATATTAGCAAGGGCAGTGCGACTACCGAAAATCGCAGTGCCATCATTCTCCGGAAAATATACGGATTGGCCTACTTTCTATGACTCCTTTTTGCGACTTGTACATGAGAACTCAGCCATTGTTGAAATTGAAAAGTTTCATTACCTCAAGCAATCAATGCCTAGTAACTTTGATAGCGATATTCGTGATATTCCGCTCACAGCTGCCAACTATAAAGAAGCCTGGAAAGTGTTAGTTTCCAGATACAACAACACACGAGTGTTATTCACGCATTACATGAACCTTCTTTCGTCACAAGCACCGATTGTCAAAGAAAAGGCATCCAACATCAAGCATCTTCTGGACACGTCGCGGTCGTGCGTTAGTGCATTACGGCACTTAAAGGTCAAAATTGACGAGTGCGATGAAATAATCGTTCATTTTCTTACATCTAAGTTGCCACGCGAGACTCGTCAATTATGGGAGCAGAACTTAGGACAATCAATCAGTATTCCGAATTTCAAACAATTCACTGAGTTTTTAGAAATGAGATACCGCACGCTAGAAGCCATGGAGTACCAACATAGCGTATCGGTTCCACATTATACTGAACACGTCAAACCTCAAGCAAGTCTTAGTCGGTCTTTCACGAAGAATTCTCCCCGAGAAACGAAAAATCATCATCTTACCACGTCTCCCGGCAATCAGTCATTTAGATGCCCGGCGTGTAAAGATTCACACATACTACGTAGGTGTCCCAAATTCCTCAAAATGGATTACTGAACGCAGAGCTGTCGCCGACAGCTCAAAGCTGTGCTTCAATTGCTTGAGCACTACTCATACAGTTTCAACGTGCCTCAGCAACAAGAATTGCCAGCAATGTGGGCAACGCCATCACACATTACTACATACTCCATTCAATCAACAACCAGCGACTGCCAGTGGGGCTATTCCAAAGATGCAGCCGACAAATTCGCAAATTTTGGACATCCCACAGTCGTCAAATACTACGCACAGTGCAACTTATCATATTGGTCAAACAATCATGCCAATTGTGTCATATGCTTCTAAATTCACGTCTGAATCAGAAGTTTTACTGCCGACAGCGCTGATAAACATCATAACGGCCAACGGGCAATCCTTTGCACTCCGTGCATTGATCGATCAGGGTTCGACTGGAGCACTTATCAGTGAACGAGCAGCACAATCTTTGCGTTTGGAACGTCTTCCAATAACCTCTACAATCAAGCTGGCGGATGGACAAAAAAGCGTTGGAAATCACGTCACAAGACTAACCATTGAGTCGCGCATTGACCGTCGATTCAACTTTACGGTAGTCGCAGCTATAGTAAAAACGGTCACCGAAGAGTTACCATCCAAGACAATCGTATATCGTCGATGGACACACCTGCAAGGAATTGAACTCGCCGATCCAGAATTTTATCGCACATCAGCCGTTGATCTCTTGCTAGGGGCTGACGTGTTAGGTACCATTTTAATGCAGGGTATCCGAAAGGGGGGTTTAAACGAACCGATCGCACAACAAACGAGGTTAGGCTGGATCGTTTCTGGTGTGGCCTCCGGCGCAGAAGCAGAACAAAGCCAGTCCTATGCAACCAGCTGTGCTCACGTCTCGTTGGAACAACTCGATTCCTTAGTACGAAAATTTTATACACTCGAGAACGTACCACATGAGCATCAATACACTGCGGAAGAAAACTGGTGCGAAGAGTTTTTCAAACAAACACACAAACGGCAACTAAATGGCAAGTATATTGTGCGTTTACCATTAAAATCCATACTGGATCCAAATCTTCGCCTAGGTAAATCCAAGCAGACAGCTTTGAACCGCTTCCATTCCTTGGAACGCAAACTCAGCCGCTCTCAAACCTTATCGGATCAGTACTCTTCAGCCATTCAAGAGTATTTCGATCTCCATCAAATTGCGGTAGCTGAGACCTCAGAAAGTCATCATTTCACTCTGAATCGCCAAAACCAACCAAATTATACCTGCTGTACCTTGCCACATCACGCAGTCATCAGGGAGGACAGTGCCACAACGAAATGCCGTGTCGTCTTTGACGCTTCAGCTGTCACGTCGAGTGGAAACTCACTTAATGATTTGCTGTGTAAAGGACCTCCACTGCAAAACGATTTATCAGCAATTTTACTCAACTGGAGGCTACACAAGTACGTCATAACCGCAGACATTGAAAAAATGTACCGATGCATCGACGTCCGTGCTGCAGACACTCAATACCAACGAATTCTTTGGCATAATAAGGAAGGTCAGATTGAGGAATATCGTCTTACTACAGTCACCTTCGGCACAGCGTCAGCACCGTACACCGCCATTCGAGTCATGCTGCAATTAGCTGATGATGAAAAAGAAAGATATCCGCTGGCCGTCAAAGTACTAAAAACCCAAATGTACGTGGACGATGTGTTCATAGGAGGAGACTGCATTAAGCAGGTGCTCAAAATTCGCAACGAGACACAAGGGGCACTAGGCAGTGCAGGCTTCAAACTTCATAAGTGGGCGACAAATTTACCCATTTTGTTAGATGGTATCAAGTCTGAACGCCAAGATACTGCTTGTGCAATTCAGTTAAACCTGGATGAGATCATCAAAACGTTAGGGATGTGTTGGCAGCCAAGCAGCGACACGTTTCAGTACCGCCTAAAGTTTGAATTGAATTTCAATCTGATCACTAAGAGAGCTGTCCTGTCAACAATAGCCAAATTATTTGACCCATTGGGACTAATAAACCCAGTAATTGTCTCCGCCAAGATTTTCTTGAAGCATTTGTGGTCTCTCAACCTCGATTGGGATGATCCCTTGCCGACAGAGCTGAGTGAAGAATGGATACGGTTTCTAGACGACCTCCCTACTATTCACAGTATTCAAATTCCTCGATGGCTAAATGTTTCCGAAATGACCAGCAGACAAGTCGAACTTCACGCATTCTGTGATGGCTCAATGCAAGCATATGCATCCATAGTATATTTACGTATACAAGATGAAAACAAACAGTTCCACACCAATATTCTTACCGCAAAAAGCAGGGTCACACCTAAACCACCAATTTGTATTCCACGAATAGAGCTGTGTGCAGCAGTGCTAAGCATCAAGCTGGTTCAATGGGTGCTAAAACATCTAAGTTTGTCCAAAGAAAACGTTCCAATTTATTACTGGACCGATTCAACCATTGTACTTTCATGGATTCGTGGAGATATACGGCGATGGCCTGTTTTTGTTTCCAATAGAATTGGCCTAATACATTCAGCATCCGATATAAACCAGTGGCATCATATTTCCACGCACGAAAACCCAGCCGATCATTCTTCGCGGGGTTTGACAGCAACTGAGCTACTGCATTGCACATTGTACTGGAAAGGACCTAAATGGCTAGGTGAATCACGGCAGTACTGGCCGCAAACGGATTGGACCTTTTTGGAACCGGAGCAACTAGTCAACACCATTGTACAGTCCAGAGATACATCATTCATTGCACGATACTCATCATTTTCGCGCCTAAGGCGGATAACTGCATGGATACGTAGATTTTGCCATAATTGTAGACTCGGCAAAGGCGAGCGTTCAAAGGGTCCCCTTACAGTGATCGAGCTGCATCAAAGTCTCTTCAGATTAATTCGCTTAGTACAATCCGAATGCTTCATGTCAGAAAAACGAAGTCTATCTAAAGGAGAGGGGGTTCCACATAAAAGCCCACTGTTTTCTCTAAATCCCTTCATTGACCCTCAGGACATCATACGAGTTGGAGGCAGATTGCAGCGATCTCTACTCTCGTATGATGAAAAGCACCCGATCATATTACCAAGAGCACATCATTTTACAAAGCTGATAATTGAGGACGCTCATGTAAACACTTTGCATGGTGGAATATCGCTTACGTCAAGTTTCATTCGAAAAAGATTTTGGATTCTCAATGCAGCAAAAACAATTCAAATGAAACTCAGAACCTGCATAAAATGCTTCCGAGAAAAACCAAAAATATCACAACAACTCATGGGAAGCCTCCCTATTGCACGCGTCACACCATCCTTGCGACCATTCATTTCAACCGGAATAGATTTTACGGCAGCAATTGAATTGAAGGCGTCTCGATACCGAGGTAATACCACTTATAAAGGCTACATAGCTATTTTTATATGTTTATCAACAAAGGCCGTACATTTGGAAGCAGTGACAGGAATGTCAACAGATCAAATGCTATGCGCGCTACATCGATTCATAGGAAGACGTGGTCTCTGTCACGATATATATAGTGACTGCGGTACAAATTTTATTGGAGCAAATACGGTGTTAAAAACAAACGCAAAAACGTTCAGAGAATCATTCGAGAATCACATCATTCCACAACTGTCTGAACGAGGGATTCAATGGCATTTCAACCCACCACATTCACCTAACTTTGGCGGACTATGGGAGGCGAATATTAAGTCGGTTAAGTACCATTTAAAACGAATCACCACTGGCACACCCATGACGTATGAAGATCTATCCACCGTGCTAGCGAGAATTGAAGCGTGTCTAAATTCTCGGCCACTGTGTCCCCTCACGGCGAATGCAGACGACCTTACCGTGTTAACGCCAGGACACTTCTTAATTGGGGACTCTCTATTAGCTCCTCCAGAGCCACCGGTGCCGGAACCAGTACCCCAACGTCAATATTTAAAGATTCAACGAATGATTCAACAATTTTGGGCAAAATGGTCATCAGAATGGCTATCACATCTGCAATCACGTCCAAAATGGTGTTCTCAACAGGTTAATCTGCAAATAGGGGACCTTGTCCTTATAAAAGAAGACAGGCTTCCACCACAGCAGTGGCAGCTAGGAAGAATAGTAAACACGCATCCTGGAGAAGATCAACTAGTACGAGTTGTCACGATTCGAACTAAATCTGGAACTTATCGGCGCTGTGTTTCGAAGGTTTGCAGATTGCCAATAGAGACCCCATACGAAGGGACTACTGGTGAAGTCTAAACCCAAATAGTATACTCAAATACAAATAGGTAAAATCCATCAATGCCAGAGAAGGCATAGGCGGCCGGCATGTCTAAAGTCATACAATTCAAGAAAATTAATAATCACAATAGATCCTGAATGCAGCCAATCACCTAGACAACAAAAAAAAAACAGCAGCAATCAAGTTGACAGTTAACCATAAGAACATAGGAAACTGCAGTCATAAAAAACGCAGTTTTCAGCACGACCGCAACAACAACGATTAAGGCTTGACAGTAAAATAAGTCGAAACGCACGAGGAGTTTAAGTTTAAGTCGAAATAAAACAGAGAGTAATGTAATTTTAACCCAAAAATCAAAGAAAATATATATCCAATGCACAGTCGTGCACAAACACCCCATGTGAGAAGAAATCGCGCAATTAATTTATTCCTATACAGCAAATTGATTTGTTAACTGTAGTGTAGTCTTTGAGAAAAAAAAGAAATTTGTTTTAAATAATATCCAATGCACATTCGTGCACAAACATTGAGCAAAAATATTTGTTAGTGTATTTTCTATATAAGAAATGTCCCTGCCAGGAGGACAACCCTTGTAAATATTCGAAAAATGAGCTAGCAGATATTGCAGTTTTTCATCGTTATTTTCAATATCGACGCCGTTAACTGAAAGGTTTTTTGCTAATGATTTTTTTTAGCTCCTATTAAACTATAGATTTGTTTATGAGCCCTTGGGCCTGGCACAATTTTTCTCAGTTTATCGATAAAAATTTTGGACTGTTCAATTTGTACTTGTTTTTTAATAATAATGCTCACCAGTTGAATTTGCTTAGACAGGAGTAAGTAGCTTGGACTTGAACGGTTAAAATTACCATGATAAATACGCTTCAAATCCCTCTGCCAACGATGCTTGATTTTGAACACATATTTTATATTGTCAGAAATAGTAATTTTATTATTTTCTCTAACAATTCTTTCAGAATGAAGCGCAACCAATGAATTTAAAGAATTAGAAAACAGTGTTATGAAAGCATCAATTTCGTGATTACGGGGAAGGAAAATGATTTATTATTTCATTAACGAAATCATTTCTAAACGTATTCCAATTGGTTCTTCTGAAGGAGGTGAAAAAATGGGGGGAATGGAGAAAAACTCTAAGTCAGTGAATTTAATATGCAATTTAAGAGGGAAATGATCAGAAAAAGTAGGAAGACTGGAAATTCCAAAATTTGGATTTGTGGAGTTTAAAAGATTTGAGCTGATTAGGAAGTGGTCAAGAAAAGACGTCTAGTCTTTTAGTCTTCGGCTCACTTCAATTAGTGACCTAACATTAAATGAAAGAACGTTAAGAAAATCACGGACCATAGGAATCGTTAACTTCTTGTAAAAGAGACATGCAACGTTTCTTAGCTTCCACTTTTGACAGTGATTTGTAATCTGATAAAAATAACATAATATTCTTTCTTTATTCTAAAATAAAATCCATTAAAAAAATAAAATTTGTCCGTCCTATGTCCGTCCGGATTGTGCCATTTCTTAACAACCCTCTTGAAAAATCTGACAAAAGAGTCTAACAATGTAAAAGATGCGGTTCAATTTCAACCGCCATTAAATCCAAACCAAGATAAATGAAGATGAAATGTTAATATCGTTTGACGTGATATCACTTCTTCCAGGCATACCCACAAACCCAGCAATAGAGATTGATTAAAAAATGGGAGAAACTCACAATTTTTACAGATATGACCAAGGAATTATTTACAGAGGTATTAAAGTTTTGCATAAAATAAAGTAGATATTTTAAATATGGGAATAAAATTTATGAACAACACAAAGGAATGCCCGTGGGATCGCCTCTATCACCAGTCATAACAGATATTGTCATGGAGGAACTTCTGGATAAGACCATGGAAATACTACCCATAAAACCACGAATATTAACAAATATGTAGACGACCATTCGCCATAATTAAAAAGAACATGGTAGAAGAAACGTTAAAAAGTTTGAACAATTTTCACAAACAAATAAAATTTACATATGAGATAGAAACAGACAAGTCAATTGACATATGAGCCGTTTATTTTGAAAGTGGCATAAGTCACTTTGTTTTTAAGTCTAGATATTTAAGGGTTTGCGTTTTTTTTTAACACGTTTAAAAATATGGATGCTAACTTTTGAGAAGATTTTCTTGTATTTCTTATCTCATGATACTGGTATTTTGCTCAGTATAAATAATTTCGTATAAACATTAAAAAATCACCACTTTTAATTTCGGTAAAGTGACTTAAGCCACTTTCAAAATAAATAGTTTAGAAAAATGACTGACGTATATTAATTTTGTCCGACGTATTTTACTGAAGTGATGTTTTGAAAGCGCAGAGATTTACTAAAATTGTTGAATAAATTACATATATACAAATAATAATAATTCATACCATCAACGCATTTAATATAAAGGTTGGATTGAAGTATTTTTTATTTTATTATTCATAAAATACAAAAATAATTAGTTCATTTTGAAACATATGTAAGTATAAGTAATTTATATGAAAATACATCAGTTCAATTTAATTTTCATCAATAATAGAAGTGATTAAGTCCCCGGAAATCGTGTTTTGTTTCAAAATTTTAAAATAACTGTGGTATATTGGGGGTATATAATTAAGCAAGTCCATCATGTCTTTGTATTTTGCTGAAGAAACAGGACGAGATCCAGCGTATAACGGATCCATCTCTATTTGTGACATAATAATGCTAATTACGTGTACTATATTAGATCTCACTATAATATAATTTACAAAACTGCACTATTCTTTCGCACTTCTAAAAATAAGTCCAATGATCACAACTTTTTTAAAATACTGAAAATAATTCAAAACAATACTTCACACACACTTATCACATGTTTCTATTTCTTTCACACTAAGCCCCGTAATTAATTTCCTGAGTACAACGACTTATAGTATTTTCGCACTAGACCAAAATTAGGCAATTTCGCTCCTTACCACAATTTCGGCTGAAATTGAGAATAAAGTCCACAATTTCGCCATACAAAAGGACGTCAAACGAAATTGAGGTGGTGAATAAATTTATCTCAATTTCAACGAAATTGGAAGCTAAATTGACTACAAATAGAAAATCAATTTTCAATAGATTTTGTAATAGAATGTTTTATAAATTGATATTGAACTGGCAGCACTGAGTACATTTGACTAGTACAATTGTTGTATTGAAGAATTTTTCGAAAAATTAAAAGAAGCTATAAAAAGCGAAATTTGTGGGGTGAAATGGCTGTCGAGTTACTAATAGAAAACTGGTCAAACAAAATTTACCAGCTACTAGGGGCAAGGCGCAACAGCCATATTTACATGGAAATAGCTTAAAATTTAAATGAATATGGCATAAGCGTCAGTGGTGAGGAAGTCAAAAACAAAATTCAAAACTTGGCGGCCAAGTACAGGTATTATATACATATGTTTATATATACACTACCGGCCAAAACTTTCGAAGCACCACTCCTGTTCATAGAAAATCGTGTGGCATTTCTATATTACTGTATAAATTTTGATTTTTTCTTTTTTAATAGAATGGTTATTAAAGTGATAACTTTAATATGGAACCCAAAACGGATTTACGGCGTTCATTGTTTAATTGCATGCTCAAACAATGCACTAAGTCAAGAAATTGGGTTTTTTTGTTTATTGCACTTGCCATACAAAATCGAGAAAAAAGTTATAAAAAACCTTTTTCAGGTACTCAGGGTAATTTTTTTTTATGGGGTAATTACTAAAGGTAATTATGAATAATTATTACCATCCATTTTTTACCCTGGGTCATGTATAAAAGGCTGACCTAGAATATTGACACCTTTCTTTGTTCCTCAAGATTCAAACTGACCAAACGTTAAAAAAACCGAAGTCATGCCAAAAAATAAGATTGATATAAGATCTGCAGTGATAACTCTTCACAAGGAAGGCAATTCCGAGCGGATAATAGAGCAAAAATTAAAAATTTCGACTAGTTTTGTGCATCGCACCATACAAATGTACAAGGATTGTTGAACTCTTGAGGTCCTTCCGCGGTCCGAAAGGCCAAGATCGACAAGAAATCGTGAAGATAGAGCAATGAAAATATCAAGCAGACGGAACAGAAGAAAAACGGCTCCAGAAATACAAGCTGAGATCAATAACAGTCGATCAAACCCGGTGTCATTAACAACTGTAATAAGGCGGCTAGAGATGCTGGTCTTTGTGGAAGGATTGCTAAAGAAAAACCCTTACTTCGAACACGAAATAAAAAGAGAACACTTCAATGGACTCTAACCTATAAGAAATGAACCGAAGAGGACTTAAAAAATGTTCTTTGGAACGACGAATCACATTTCGAGCTGTTTGGGTCTAATCGAAGAATTTTCTTCAAACGTAGTGCCCAAGAGAAGATGCTGCCGGAGTGTGTAATCCCAACAGTGAAGCTGAAGGCGGTTCCGTTCTGGTCTGGGGATGTTTCTCAAGCAATGGAGTAGGCGATTTAATCCGAATCGATGGAATTATGCGAAAGGAGGTGTATAGAAAGATACTGCGGCACAATGCCATACCATCAGGCCTACGATTGATCGGCGTAGGTTTCGTGATGCAACAAGATAACGATCCCAAACACAGTTCCAAATTGTGCAGAGGCTATTTAGAGAACAAACAAACATCTGGAATATTAACAAATATGATTTGGCCTGCCCAGTCACCCGATCTCAATCCAATAGAGCTTCTATGGGTTGAGCTGGGCCAAAAGGTGCGAGAAAAAGCGACTACGTCGACAGAGGAAATGTGGAATGCATTGTTGGAATCATGGAACAATATACAACAGGAAACCATAAAGAAATTAATCGCCAGAATACAAAGAATTGTAGCAAAAGTTATTCAGTGCAAAGGGGGCTTTTTTGATGAAAAATCGGCTTAGAGGTTTTTGTAAAAATTTTGATAATAAAAATTATTCTAAAATATAATTTTAATGTAATTTGAAAGGAAATATAATAAACTTTAAAATTTACAATTAAACTTTTTATTTTTAAAAGCTTTGGATAACTATTGTTAAGATTTGTGGAAATTTCAAGGGTGCTTCGAAACTTTTGGCCGGTAGTGTATTATAATAGAAACATATAACTTATCTTATACGTACTCTTTCCAGAAAAGAAAAAGCATCTGTTGGGCATTCTGGTCGTTCGCCTAGCGACTGGGAGCTATACCACAAAATCCATAAAATTATTGGAGGGCACACTATTAACAACTTTTGTGTAGAAAGTAGCCTTGATGGTCTGTATACAAAACTTATATTTATAGAAAATGGTAATTACATATGTCTCCCTGTTTTTATATAGAAATTATAATTACGCCGTCTTTGCCGCCATCAACCACACCAATGCCGCTACTCGTAACACCATCAACAACATCATTGACGTAGCCAGCAATACCATCATCATCATTATCGGAACCAACCACACCAACATCATCGCCCTTTCAGTTACCATCAGATTCGACAGCATCAACGTCAGCATGCAAAGCTAAAAGAAAGAACATTCAATACGAGATTATAAAAACATTTGATAAATGCAGCGAAGACATTAGAAACATTTGGAAAGATGTAAAGAAAGACGAAGAGGAGATACTATTATTTGAAAAAAAAAATGTATGATTTGGAAAAAGAAAGAAATGAATTACTAAAAAAAAAGCGTTAACGATACGAATGAAATAAAAGATGCTATTTTGAAATATTTAAATAAAGAAAACAAATAAAAGAAATGAATTACCCAAAAATGAAGTAATAGCTCTCCTTATATGTTGTGCTTGCGAATCGTTGTCCCAATAATCGTTGCTTCTTCTATATTAGGACGACTCTCATCAGTGCTCTGCTGAGCTACAATCCATTTCAGGTTAAGAGAGTCATTCTGCTCATTTAAGAAATTGTGCAGCAAACAACAGACTTTGATAATACTTGAGGCGTTATCAATATTGTTATCAATGCCTTTTCCAATTCGCCGAAACCGAGCTTTCAGATGACCAAAGGCATTCTCCACCACTCTCCTGCTTTTGGAGAGCACATAGTTGAACTGCTCCTCTGGTTGCTCAGGTGAATACGGGTAGTGCTTCATTATTTGCCGAGAAAATCTGAACGCAGAGTCCCCGATGATATACACAGGGACTTGAATATCTGCTATATTTTTGGCATGCTGCTCCAGCAACGGACACTCATCCAGATATTGCTTCAATGAGGAAGACTGATATATCTGGGAGTCATTACACCGCCCAGGGCTTCCAACATTGATGTACATGAAACGATACCTAGTATTTCTCCTATTACAGAATATGTATACATTAATAACAAAGAAAACATACCGATAGTCAACCAAAGCCAAAAGAATAGTGGAATACCACCCTTTATAGTTGAAGAAATCGGGGGTGCACTTGAATGTGACACCCATCTGGTGGAAGATATGCATTTTTAAATTTGCAAAGAATAACTTCATTAATATTATATTTATACATTACCAAGAGCTCCAAGACATTGTGGCTCCAAGGATTGGAAACCATGCACATTTTCATGTAGTTTTTTAGCAGTTAGCGGGAGTGATTGAAAATACTGGTGCCTCAATGAGGACCAAACTTCTTTGCAAAAGTCCATGACAATTTCGCACACTGTAGATTTTCCTACTCCGAAAAGGTTTCCGATACTGCGATACTCTGAAGAGGAACCTAATGCATATAATGCAATAGCGACCCGTTTCTCCAGCGGAATACATCTCCGAAATTTTGTATCCTGCTTCTCCAGATTTCGAAGCATTTCACACAAATACGTAAAATTGCAGCGGTTCATACGGAAATTGCTTTTGAAGAAGTCGTCGTCGTTTACTTGGCAATCGGACTCCCAGAATGAACTCCTTCGATTCTTTAATGAAAATAATGATTATTTGCGGATATAAATGAGCACTTATTTTCCCTCACCACAGTTGATCGTAGTGCCCCAAATGAAGACGCCAAAGCTAGCAATACTGTTTGCCTTGTCATTAGACTGGTAATCTGGAGTTTATTTTTTCTGATTCTTCTTCTCTTAGAAATCCACTTTCTCCGTAGCTGTAATTATTTGTAAAACTTGGACAATTTCCATAATTTTCTAATGTTAACAAAACTCTCGCGCAGTAAACAAACGAAACGTCAAATGAAATTGGGAACGCCTAAACCGAACACTGTCAATTTCAAATGAAATTGTATCCATTTCGAGGGCAAGTTCGACCTAGTGCGAACAAACTATTACGCCACTTTCAAAATAAACAAGTTTGTTATACCGTTATTTACCAAAACTTCTCTCGAACAAATCTCAATAGTTCTCAACTTGTTGAGTGCACATTTTTCAAACATGAAAAGATACCTTTCAATTCTATTTAGTGTTGCCAATGCGAATGCTCCTCCAGTGAGGTCAACGGTTGCATGGAAAAGGTAAGTTGCATTTGTGTTCATATGCATACGTAATAGATAATAAATAGTTTTTGCAATTGCTAGGTTTGGAGTGACTTGAAGAGTCGGTGCAAAAGAAGTTGTCGGAAAACGCAGCCGAATTGAGAAGGACGGGGGGCGGGCCATTCTGCGCTACACACCTTACCCCGCAGGAGCAGGAAACAGTGAAAATATTACATTTGGAGAGTAGCGTATTGCCCAGCGGAATTCAGTTTGGGCTTCCGTATGAGAGCACTGGCAAGTATTTGTTCGCAACTGCAAACAATTTATGATAAACTTTCTTGCAGCCGTTCCAGATTGGGATCGAGATGTTTCACCGGATATTGGAGGTGGTGGTGCTTCATCCACCGAAGCTGCTGCTTTGACCAGTGGAATTCCTGCATCTGCATCAAGAAAAAGAAAAGCCTCCAGCGATGTCGTAGCGTTAGATTGGGATCGAGATGTTTCACCGGATATTGGAGGTGGTGGTGCTTCATCCACCGAAGCTGCTGCAGCTTCGTCGGGCGGAAGTGCTAGAACTTTGCTCAGCGGAACGGCTGCAGCTTTGACCAGTGGAATTCCTGCATCTGCATCAAGAAAAAGAAAAGCCTCCAGCGATGTCGTAGCGTTACTCCAGCAGCAGTTGGATATTCAAACAAAGCATGCCACAGTTGTTGAGGATGGCATAAGGGAGCACAATGGACTGCTGGCGCGAATAGCTATGTATATCGCTGGAAGAATTGGTAAACGAGCAGAAACGGAAGAAAGCGGCAGACGCCCGCTATAACGTCCTTTCGTTATAAATATTTTAATTTATTTTTAATGCATGAGACATTTTTTCCTTTTTTCATGTTAATAATTTAAGTACATGTTATAAACAAAACAACTGAATTCATGTACCTCATGAGACTGAATATTTTTTTTTATTTTTTGAATGCTAATTTAAGTTTACTAATAGTAAATTGGAATAAACAATATTATTTAATTTGGAAAATGTGGAAATTGAATTTCATGTTTAATATTATTTACAAAAGAAATTAAATTTTAATGTAAACGTTTTCCAGAATTATATTTCCTTCTGAAATATTCCCCAACAGAACTCATCCTCCAAACGAGTCATGGTCGAAACGAATCACCATGTCGAAATCACAAATCTGCAATAGAACAAACATGCAAATATCATATACATATATAATACTTTGTAACGATTTTTATTCTTAGGCTGGGATAAAACTCAGCGGTTCCAGGGTTCACAAAGGGGTCTCATAACCCTCCGTTGATTTTTATGCCGAATTATGCACTGCTGGCTCGTTAGTGCCAGCAAAATTCACCAATCCCGAAGGATTTGGCTAGGACGGAAAAATCGTTTATTTATTTATTTATTTACTTACAACTAATTTACAATAATAAGTTTTTCCTATAATAAGTGGCAGCAGCGTCGCTAGTGTACACGGTTTACGAGCGAAGCTGCTGGTGTTAAGCTACGGTTTGCGTATTCGGGTATGAGAGTCACGGTTGACTAATACAATGCACGCTACGGTTTGCGTGCTCGGTTATGACGGCACTACATTTCGGTTGACGTGTGACGGCGGTAATGATAACTTGCGGTCGGTATCAACGGAAAAGTCGCGGTTGACTTAATAAGGTTTGCGTATTCGGTGTTGTAAGTCGCGTATGACTAATACAAGTTACGCTACGGTTTGCGTATTCGGTTATAAAAGTCGCGGTTGACTTAAAATGTCATACACTGGTATGGCCGAAGGCAGGGATTTGGTTGCTTACAGGAGTGCCACCTATTCGCTGCGATTCGGGTACCGAGTGTTCGGTATGCGGTAGTAGCGCCGCCACTAAGGGTTTACCTGCTTACATTTCTTGCAAGTGAACCACCAGCGGTTGGTTTGGCCGGTGCCGGGGAAAAGCCGAAGCTTGGTGACCGTAGTCGGGAAAGCCGGAGCTGGTGACCGTAGTCGGGAAAGCCGAAGCTGGTGACCGTAGTCGGGAAAGCCGAAGCTGGTGACCGTAGTCGGGAAAGCCGAAGCTGGTGACCGTAGTCGGAAGGAAGAATGAAGAAGGAAAAGAAAGATAGAGAAAGGTAGAGAAGGATTGCACAAAGTGCAAAAAGAGTCAAAAGTTCGGTTGGGTAGGTGTCTTAACTTAACAGTTAACACCAATGCTTTTTGACTGACCTGACTTTGCAATAATCGCACCTTATATGAACCGGTGATTGCAAAGTCCCCGTGAATTATATTGGTGTGTGGAATCATAGAGAAAGAATAACAAGAGGGCGAATCTTGAACAAAAATATTTTCCATGGTCGATCCAGTACTGAATCGAGTTTTCACTCATTGCTGAGTGATCTGATCATTTGTTTCCTATCCACTACTGAATCGTTGATACATTACTGAATGCTTCGCTCTCTTGTTATTTGCTTCTCATTGCCATTGCTTTGTTTTTGTATAAATACAACTCGGATTTGCTTGTTTTCGTTCATAAATGATTATTGGTAAGAAGAGTTGAGCGATGGGATCTTGTATGTCAAAGGAGGTGAGAATGAATCGGTTGATCGATTTCTAGATAAAAGCAGGGGTTGAGGGAACAAGGGAATTTGACTTCTTTTTGGTTCCTTTACAATAAAAAAACAGGTGCTTACGTCTGTCGGTCTCATAAATATCAATCATAAATATTAAAAATTTTAGTCTAATTTAATTTTAATAATAGTTTTGAACACTACAATAACTACAGGAAAATACATAGACAGTCAGACAGCAGCACTACAGTTGTTAGTACCAAATAACAAATACAAAGTCGATCTTCCGATTCCTTCATACTCATAAAAAATGTTGTCGAGTTGCTATATAATATAAATATTTTCTCTGAAATGTTTCCATTCTTTTATTTTTTAATTTGGCTTCCATTTTTATTTTTTTTATTTTTAACTTTTTTTATTTAACTTTTTATTTTTACTCGTATAAGGTATTAAATTTGTTGATATGCCGACTAAAGCCTATACGAATTCTTCAAGAGCACGCTATGCTCGGAACGAAGATCGTGCCAGCGCTTTACACAGCTTGGACATCGAACAAGAAGCAGAACAAAGCTACGAAGGCAAAAATTCTTTCAAAAACCATAAAATGCAAAATTTAAAACGATTCCAGACGGACGGACGGCTGCACATGCTTTGTTATTGTAAGAGAAGCAAAAGAAGACGAATCGCACCGTTCTTCTTATCACCTGCTGTACTTCACAAATTGATCGATTCTTTCTTTCGCACTTTACTTGGCATACGAGTGTTGGATCGATCTCTTCTTACGCATATTCGCTTGCATTGTTAGTGCAAAATAAGAGAAGCAAAGTCGATCTTCCGCTCCGAGATTTACAAAAAAAAATTACACACTGACTCACAAAGTCATCATGCATATGTAGATCCGAATAATGAGAGAAAGACACAAAGCAAAAATTAAGAAACTGAAATTGGGTGCTCTCTGCTTGTGGATTCATTTCGCACTCAATTCACTTCTTCGTTTCCCTTGTGGACTGCCCGCTTCCATGTAGCGAATGAGTAAATTTGTCTGATTCGGCCTCTTGTTATTCTTTCTTTATGGTGGAATGGATGTGCCAGCGCTAATTTGTCACTCAAAATAGATCTGCAAAATAGCCACTATGTGTGTTTGGTGGGCCAAGGTTTTTGGTTAGGGACCACTATCGTATGTTCATAGAAACTAAGAATTATTACTTGGGATAATGTAAACCAAATGCTTAAAATTTATGTTTTCTGCGCTATAATGACCCCTGGTCATGATATGGTTATAAATATGAATTGTCAGAGGGTCGCTTAATACTAAGGATAAGACTTAATATATGAATCCTTAATCTAAGGCACTATAACACAAATTTTGTGTTATAATTTATAATTTTTTAAAATATACAATATTAATTACCATCATCACATTCCTACGATAAAAACCTTTTATGTTGTAGTCCAAATGTTTCAGCTCATTTCCTGGTGACATTATGCGGATGTGCGTTCCATCAACACACCCAACGACACCAGGAATTCCATATTTATCGAAAAAATTTTCCTTAATCTCACATTCTTGGTCCGCGTTCATCATAAGGTTTATATATTTTGGGCATAAATACTTTTCGAAAATGTCCAAGAATTCAACAATGTTCTTGGGCACTCGCCCTTGCGACAAAGTCGCGAAATGTTCATTCCCTACACCTCTCTGGTAGCTTCCGCCTGTTGAAAAACTCAAAAATGTTAATTTTAGTATTGGCGTTATCGACGTTGCTTTTTTATCTGGTTTTAGCCGTGGCGCTACTTCATCTAACAGCTTCATGAAGCAGGCCTTATTCATTCTAAAGTTGTTAATGAATCTGAAATGTTTTTGGAAAGTTTAAACTGTACATATTGTACATACATACATATACATTTATTTATATTTCATAATTTCCGGCATCTCCAACATATTCGAAGAATTCCTCAAAATTCTGTTATGGTATGTTGGTCATCTTCCGAGTCACTCTCATCCGCTGAAAACATGTTTTCCCCTATTTTTTTTGTTTTTTAAATCTATTCTTTTAATAATATTTTTTAACTTTATCACTTTATTTCACTAAATAATTAATTATAATTTTTACACTTTTCACTTTACTCAGCTGTCAAAACGAGTAATAAAATTGCAAAGCAATAAAGCAATACGAAGAGAAGAGAAATCCTATGATAAAATCATAGTAAAAATGTAAAGCGATGCGAAGAAAAGAGAAATCCGAGTAGACCTTAAACGAACAACGTAAATGGCTACGAGAAGCAAACGACTGGCTTCGTAAGAGCTTAGGAATCGCTGTTTTTCTATCACGGTGATTAGAAGCGAACAGTGACTATTGGGAATCAGGCTATTAATATTCATTATTGTTATTTTTTAGCTAGAATTATGTGGAACTTTGTTATATACATATAAATATATGCGTATAAACTTAAGTTATTAACAATTTTGTATTCGATACCTTAGTATTTTTATCTTAGATCTATCAATTATATCATACTTTTTTAATTATATATGTATATTTCCGTTGTTTTTACACAAACGTGCATACATAACAATATATTCGTTATCTTTTTCTTCTTATTTCGAATTTTAACGACTTAAAGTCGTTCACGCTACCTTTTTCCGTTGTTTTCTGTATTTTGAAATATTAACCGTATGGTATTATTTTGATAAAAACGCTGACACCGCATTTGGCTTGTTCTGTTGTTTTATATATATATGTATATTGCTACATTGTTGCAGTGCTTGCGTTATCGCTTAATTCTCCGTTTTTATTTTGTGTACGTCGTGAACGTGATTTCGTTAATTGCTATATTTTGCATTTATTTTTTGCTAATCTGAAATATGTTTTGAGTATGTGCTACATTTTGTACTAATATACCTTTTTAGTGGGGTTGGGTTTAATTTGGTGAAGTTGGGAAAAAATTCGTTAACATGGCAACGGCTGGAGATGCCAACTTGCTAACAATATTTAATTCAATGTAATTAACCCTCAAATGCCACAATTTTTATTTGACCTCAAAAAATTAATTTAAGGTAATTTAGGGTGGAGAAAAACGAATATGAAGTCAGTTTTAAGTTTTGATTATTTGTTTAGCTGCTACAAGTAAAAGTGGTTACCCCGCCTAAAGGCGGACCTGGGCATTTATGAACAAAATAATATAAACAATGAGATTTCGATTAATTCGAGTAATTGCACGGAGTGGTGTATTGCCCTTTGAAATTTGAAAGTTTCACGTCTATTTCTCCTAATCTTTTTGAAATACCAGTATGTTATTATTATCGTTGAAAACGTAATCGAATTACCTTTCATTTATGTAAACTATAATTTTTTGGAGTGAATGTTACTTTTAGAGAAAAATAAAGTTTAAGATTTTTTATATATTTTTTTTCTATTCAATAATTTTTTTCTGATTAGTGTATAAATAGTCAATAGTCAATTTTAGGAGAAAACCAACAATTGTCTAATTTTTGTCAAACATAATTTTTTTTTTTTTTTTGCAGACAAAGAAACGCCTGCCAAATCTAAAGTTGAATGTTCCTTGAAAAACAAACGGTTTTCGATAAAAGATTGGTTAACATAAAGTATAGGTAATTTGAATACCTGCCCAATGACACCAATAAAGTACAGTTTAGGACATACATATATTGTCCCAAGACAATTTTTTTTAAATTTCATTCCTTTATCCCGTGAAAGCAAACACTATGAAGCTAATAATATATTTTTCGAGTTTAAACATAAATATTTTCATATCACTTTTAAGCACTTAACGCTGATATGCATTCCGTTGCCATAAAAAATTTTCTTAATACTTTATTACTGAGCACGTTGGCACTTTAATTTAATGCGATTCCAATGTTTAATTGTTGAATAGTTGCAATAATACCGCGGAAAACTTTTTTTCTAACTCACCGTTCAATCTGTTGCCTTTCGTCGGGAAATAGTTGGTATCTCTGGAGACACAAGCGGTGGTGAGCTTAGAAGCAGAACAAAATATATGTCGGGAAGCGAAAAATCATAAAGTTTTATTCTAAATTGGTTTTAAATAACAATAGCGATACCTAGTAATTTGTCAAAAAACGGTGCCTGAAAATTTTTGAACATTTTGTATACAATTAATTAAGTGGACATTAAAGTGCATGTGCTCATTTTGTGCTGTGAAAAATCCATCAAAATCCATCCATCCATATCCTATCAATCCTATTCTATATTAATTTATTGTGTCCTACTCCTAATAAGGTGGCTATTGTGATTAACTTAATTTAATTTTCTCCTAAACCTATTTTCTTATGTACTATTATATAATTTAAGTAAGTTAGGGTTTTTCCCTTCCCTTAATATTTGAAACTGTTGTAATCGGACTTTTAATCTTTGCTACCTTATATCCATATAAGGATACCTACCTACCTATCCATATTGGAGAAAATTTATTTTTTCTAGTTTGATTCTTGATTAATACACTATCTCTTACCTTAACTTCTACTATATATAGTTTATTGTCATATTGGTTTTTGGCAACTTGTTTAGCCAGCTCTTTTTTTCACTGCTTCGTGAGCTCTCTATATTTGAAATTTTAAAACTTTAAAACTCTTCGGCATTATACATATACCGGACTACGCTTTCTTTTTAAATTAGTTGGCATCTCTATATGAAATCCGAATAGAGTGCGAAATGGTGTTTGTTTCGTCGTAATGTGGGGTGTGTGTTATGAACATGCATAGCTGCTGTTAACCATTGATCCTAATTTGACTCGTGTTCTTTAGCAAAACTACGCAAATATTCTGCTAAAGGTCTGTCTTCTCTCTAGTGAGCCATTAGCTTGTGGATGGTATGGCGTTATATGCAATTTTTTAATGCCTAGTAATTTGCATGTGTCCGAGAACAATTTCGAAATGAAATTAGTTCCATTATTCGTAATTAGAATTCTTGGAACAATTTATCTGAGTTCAAAATAGCACATTTTAATTTCATTAATTGATAGGGATAATTTAAGCTTGATAAACGGAATTTAATTGTTTCTCGAGTTAATGTACTACGAGTATAAAAATTAAACATTTAATAAAACGATGGAACATTAATTGGCGGCGCTAAGTAGTCGTTTTACAACATTCTGAATCCAACACTTCAAAATGAATTTAACTTTTCAACATTAAGAAAAATAAAAACCCACTTAATTATATGTCGTTCTTTTAATTAATGGCCGAGTCGTTGCAGGTACAAGAATTACATAGAATTAAATAGAACCCATAAGGAACTGAAGCGCCAGTTGGGGGAGTTTATATCTAAAATTTGCGCTATTTTAAAAGGGACAGTAGGCAACAAAGAAAACTTAGAATTGATAAAGTCTAGAGTAGGGGAGCTAGGAGATTTTACAAGTGTAGAAAGAGCAGACGCGATAGTCGAGGAATTGCTCATATTCCTAAACCAGATAATAGAGAATAAGACGGAAGATTCAAAGGCGTGGGAATCAGAATTTAACGCACTGAAGAATAGGTACGATAATTATTTAGAGATAAAGTGTTTCAGGAAGATATTCTAAGTAGAATAGAGGGCGAGAACGAACAATTAAAGGAATTATTGAAGAGAAAGGGGATAGCTGAAGAAACGTTGAATAGAACATTAGAACAAGGATTTGCACAGAAATCAAGGGAAGACTGTAGTTCTTTAGAAGAGGCAAATAGAAGAATACAAGAGCTAAAGGAGCAGAATAGACTTCTAAGTCAGGTTACTCAATCAATCAGTCACTCACAATCAGTCACTCTTTCATAAGGAACCAGCTCAGTCCGCAGTTAGTCCGAGGGACGGCAACGCAAAATCATTACAACAAATTAAGACAACAAAAGATCAAACCAAACTGGGTATGGGAGAGATAGCTAAAATTACAAATAGGCTGGATTTTACAATGGAAATTACAAATACCACTCTTTTCTGGAACAAAAGACTTACGCGGCGAAGTGTAAAAATTCATACACGGGTGCGAATGCCGCAAGAGATGTGGGTAAGGACAACATTCAGGACTATATAGACTGCATTAAGCAGAGATTACATGGGGATGCCTATGATTTAGTTAGGTCACAACGATTCAATAGCCTCGAGGAATTCTACCTCACAATAAAAAGGGCATATTTACCTACGGTCTCCTTAGACTCAGTGATAATAGGTATCCAAAGTTGTAGCCAGTTACATACCGAAGATATACGACAGTTTGCAAGACGCCTAAACGCCCTACGAACACAAGCAATAAAGATAGTTCGAAAGGATTATAAAGGAGACGGAGATAGGGCACTGTTGAGTATGGTGGAAGGGGCCGTAGAGAAAGCATTTAAAACAGGATTAAAGGACGCCGCATTGAGAATTTACATGCTCAACGTGTCGAATGAAACAATCGATCAAATGGTAGAATTAGCAGTGGAGGCACTCGAAACTATACAAAGCAGTAGCCCCCTCCACACAGACCAGTTAACCATTAACATGAATGCACCATTTCTTGCCACCATGCCGCATAACATACAAGAGCAAATTCAGCAGGGAAGCCAGGGCAGGGCTTCAGGAGGAAAAGTGGTAAGGCAACCAACCACGATACACAATACTCCACAAGGAGCGGCGGAGAGAATAATCTGATCATTTTGCAACAAGCGAGCTCATACTACAGAGATGATTGCTTAACGCGCAAGAACACGCCATATTGCCACAAGTGTTTAAAATATTGACACGAGCCAAACTGGAGGTGTGACCAAAAAGGAGGCCAGAAAAATGTGGTAAGGAACACATATCAAGGAACTAATTATCGAAATCAAGGAATTCAGCAATGGAATCCACGCCAGCAGAATTGGCAGTCAAACCAAGTCCAACAAAACTGGCAGACAAACCAACCACAGCAGAATTGGCTTCAAAACCAATTCCAGCAGACGGGGAATCAGAAAGGGTCAATAAACCCTAACCCAAATACGCTTAACGGGTTACAGAGGAATCAGCCGAACAGAGCAAACCAAACGTTATGTCATTGGTGTAATAGACCAGGACATATGATAAAAAATTGCGAGGCAAAAAGAAATTGGGAAGCATTGCAAAGTAATCGTCCGGGAAACTGTCAAGGGCCCAGAACAGGCCAATAATCTGGGAACCCAAGAATATTAGTAACTTAAGACCAAATGCAGGAGTAACAGTAATTCATACATCCGAACCGATTGTGGATATGTTACCAACTTTAAGAAATAAAGTGGTAACCGTAAGTCCGACATCGGAAGCGATTGTTGAAACGTTACCACCTTCAAGAGACTTAAAAATTAATATCAAGTTAAAAGGAGAGAAATCAACAACGTAACAACGTAACAGAGAGAAATCATACGTTTGGAGAAACAGTTGATTTAGAGATGCCAATTAAGTTGAAAGAGGAAAACCAAAATTTAAATCGAAAAATACCGTGCTCAATGAATAAGTTAGCAAATAAAAACAGAAATACAGAACCAGGAGTATCTAACTGCACTCAAACCCAGCTGAATGACGTGTTCATCGAATTACCTTGCGAAGAGGCTATAAATGGAAAACTCATTTTACTGGTAGATACAGGAGCTGATACAAGCCTGATAAAGAGGTGTGCGATAAAAGAAAGCACAATAATAGACAAGTCGAATAGGAAAGACTTAAGCGAAGCATTTGGAGGTTGTGTGACCACAGAAGGATCGACTACTATATGTCATAATGAGGTACAGTCCTTACGTTTAACGCTACACGTTGTGTCACTTAAACAAGGAGTACCAGCAGGCGGCATATTAGGAAGAGATAATTTGTGGAACAACTCCATTATAAATACAATGGAAAAGAATTTAACACTCTTCAATGAAAGGAAAGAGGTTATTTTACAATTACCGATAATAACTGTTGAGCAGATAGAAGAGGAAAATTAACAACATTATATACCAGTTGATGCTAGAAAAATTGCGATAGTACCATTAACAGCCTTGTATATTATTGAACATTTATTATTTCTTATTTTGTATTCATTCGAACATAAAATGCTATTCGAACTCTGTACTTTAATACTTTGAAGCCTTTAAATACTTCTCTTAATGTTTGTTAATTTTTTCATACGATTTTTATTAACTTCCATGATATTAACTATTATATTATTTTTACAATTTCCATTATTTATTGATATCTATTCGCTTGTATTATTAATAAATTTAAACTAACGTAGTTGTTGCATTTGTAAAAGCAACTAACTAAGACCTTTATAAAAATGTTATGCTGTAAACACATAGAATGTAGCTCAGCTACAACAGTCTCAGCAAATTGTCAAAAATCTGCGCTGCTGAGACGCCGCAGAGAACAGAGGGTTTAATTTTTACAAAATCAAATCTGCAAAATCCATTCTAAAATAAAAAGTAATAGATAAATAAAGCTTAATTTAATATAATTATCATATAAAAACTCACACAGTACGATTTTGTCTCAAAATATTAACTCAAATGTTAAATACCATGTAAACAATCATAAAGAGAAGGAGAACAAGAGCAGCGACAGCGACAAAATTGGAAAATTTTCCAAAATTGTCGCCGTCATTGGCAGAGGCAGCAGCTACCTTTTATTTTTTTCTCGTTTTCCATAAGAGCCTGTGTAACTTTGACAAGATGCAGCTACAATGTCGCTGAGCTACATTCTATGTGTTTACAGCATTACTGATGAGAGAAAAAGAACTGCCAGAAGTTGGCTGTGCTTCCAAGGCGCTGTCAACGATGCAGGGATGCTGCGGTCATTTTTCTTGGCGCTGAACATCCTCCCCCCGTTGAAGGGTTTGGCCTTCAACCGGCAGGATACATAGCTTTGCCACTGCTCGAGTTATGAGTCCGCTCTCCGTTTTGACTACAGCAATCCTTACTATGCCATCCTTACCCTTGATGACTTCCGACACTCGGCCTAATTTTCACCGGTGGGGGGGGGGGGTAAATTTTCGTCCTTGAGAACGACTAAGGAACCAACCTCCAGATTTCTAAAAGAAGATCGCCATTTTGTTCGCTGCTGCAACGTTGTTAAGTAATCGGTGCTCCATTTTTTCCAAAATATTTGCTGGAGATAGCAAATTCTCTGCCATTGCGTAAGACGATTGACGTTAATTTTTGTGACATCAGGTTCTGGTAGGGCGGTAAGCGAGGCCCCTATTAGGAAGTGTGCTGGTGTTAGAAATTCCAAGTCATCAATGTTATCTGAAATTGGGCAAAGGGGTCCTGAATTCATTATAGCTGCTATTTGACAAATTAAAGTTCTTAGTTCATCAAAGTTGAGAGACATGTTGCCAACGGTGCGAAGAAGATGCAGCTTTGCAACTTTAATTGCAGCCTCCCAGAGGCCGCCAAAATGAGGAGATCTTGGTGGAATAAATTTCCAGTCGATTCCCTCGTCTAAGCAGGCTGAATGAACTGCTTCGTTGAATCCTTGGCTCAAAAATAACTGCTTCAATTCAGCTAATTCGTTTTTTGAGCCAACAAAGTTTGTGGCATTATCGGACCAAATAGCCTTAGGCTTGCCTCGAGTGAAAATAAAGCGTTTTAGTGCTGCGATGAACGACTGCGTAGATAAATCCTTCACCAACTCCAAATGGACAGCCTTGGTGCTAAAACATACGAAAAGAGATATATAGCATTTCATAGGCGGTCTTGACCTAATGTCTTGGCGATAAAATAAAGGACCACAGAAGTCGACACCTGTTACAGAGAACGCTCTGCTAATTTGAACTCTCTCTTTAGGTAGGCTTCCCATTATGTGCTGCACCATCTGAGGCTTGGTCCTATAACAACGAATGCACATGTTAACGATTCGGCTTACTTCTCGCTTTCCACCAATTGGACAATTAAGGGTTTTTTACTAAATAGAAGCTTATATTCATTAGAGAAATGCCGTTTTTGAATGTTGCGAATAAGCAAAAGTGTGCCTAATTGCACGTCATTGGCAGTTAAAGGTCCTCTATGGACGGCTCCCTTAGCGCCAAACTTATATATGTATGCATATAATCTACAAATTTTTCGAAAGGAGTTTATATACTTGGTATAAAATGGCAGTTCACCGTAGTCTGCTGACACAATCAATGCCTTTTTGCGCCTTTCTGGTAGATCACATATCGATCTATGCTGAGGAGGCCATTCTTTATCCTTTAAGAAGGCAGGTCCATGAAGCCATAATGTTGATTGGGACAGATCTTGGCTTGAGAGTCCTCTCGATAAGACATCGGCAGCATTCAATTTAGATGGGACGTGGCGCCAACACATTTTAGCTGTAAGTTGCTGAATTCGACTGATTCGGTTGGCTACAAAAATGCTGAAATTTGATGATTCCTCTAGAAGCCATGATAGCACAATGGTGGAATCAGACCAACAATAAAATTCACCCTGAAAGATCTTCATCTGGGATATGGGGTATACTAATTCGGCCAACAACAGTGCAGATGACAATTCCAATTTTGGTACAGTAATGGTTTTCAAGGGTGCCACTCTGGACTTCGAACAAAGCAGCTCAGTTTTGATGTTTCCAGCTCGTTCGCTTCTTATATAAATGCAGGCACCATATGCGTTTATACTTGCGTCGCAAAATGCATGGACTTCGATGCTCGAATTTGGAAGAAAAACCTGACGAGGAAACCGTAAATGTTCGACGAATTCGAGCTCCTTGCGAATAGAAAGCCAAGCGGATGCAAGCAATTGCGAAAGGCTTTCATCCCAGTCTACTCTTTCTTTCCATAAAGCTTGAAGAAATAATTTTGCCTTTACTGTTACAGGACCGATTAATCCAAGTGGATCATAAATCTTGGCGACAGTGGATAATACCGATCGCTTTGTAATGCCTTTTCCTTCAACCGGAGGTGTAAATGTAAATATAAAACAGTCTCTTTTAGGGTCCCAAACTAGTCCTAGAACCTTAGTGATGTCACCTGTATCGCTGAACTTTAACAAAGTTTCTTTATCCTCTTCTGGGATTCCATGCAGAGCTAGAGAATCACTTGAGCACCATTTACGAAGTTTAAATCCTCCCTTTTCGAGTAGACGAGAGGTTTGTTTAAGGATTTCAACGACTTCTGGTACTGAATCTCCTCCTGTGATCAGATCATCAACGTAAAAGTCGCGAAGAACTATCATAGAGCCGAGGGGAAAGAGGTCCCGCTCATCGACCGCGAGCTGTTGCATTGCCCGAATGGCAAGAAATGCTGCAGATTTAGTACCATATGTCACAGTATCGAGTTTATAAATTTGAATTGGTTCGTTAGGTTGATCCCGCCATAAGATACATTGTAGATAGTTATCAGGATGGGAAACCTTAACACAGCGATACATTTTGCATATGTCTCCTGTGAGAGCAATTTTGAACGAACGAAATCTTAGCAAAATGTTGTATAGATTTTGGTGTATGGTTGGCCCGCACATAAGAATATCATTGAGCGACAACCCGGACGAAGTACGTGCGGAGCCATTGAATACAACACGAAGTTTTGTTGATGTGCTATCTTCTTTGAGCACACAATGATGAGGCAAGAAGTAAACCGAGATACCTTGTGGTAGCGAGTCAATACGTGACATGTGATGCAGATCACAATACTCCCTTAGAAATGCAATTTTTTGCGCCATGACCTACTCTAAGGCAATTTAGGCACAAATGCAATTGCTTGGCCTTCTTGAATCTATCTCCACATGGCATTGCAACAAAGGATTGACACGTGTAAATAGTATGTGCGCTAGATTGACAAATTACGCAATGCTTTGCTGAATTAGAAGTGACCACAAGAGCGTTCTTTCTAATCAAATTGGTTTGAACAGGCTTACTTGGTAACGGCTTGTTTGGTGGTTTGTGTAATAAACCGTTCTCAATATTTTCCAATGTTTGACATCTCTTCTGCAAGAATGAAGCCATGGATTCCCACGTTGGTATCTCGTTAGCGGATGTTATCTCTTCCCATTTGGTTTGTGTCGTTGCATCTAGTTTGCTTTGCACCATGTGAATCAATAGACAATCCGCAATTTGCTCCTTGGAACCCATGGTTAACAACGCCCTCAAATGTGTATTTACGCTGTCGCTTAAACGCCTGAGCCCTATAGCTGATCTACTTTCCACGTTGCTCATCATAGCGATGTCCTTAATATGTGCCTGAAAATTTAAACGTTTATTATCAAAGCGCCTTTTTAATAATTCAACAGCTTTGTCATAATTGTCTTCGTTTATCTCAAGCGATCTTATGGTATCTAAAGCTGCTCCGGTAAGACACGATCTGAGATGCTGCAACTTTGCAATTCTCGCCAACTCCGCATCGTTTCCAACAACCGTTTGGAACATCGAAAAGAAATCAGGCCAATCCGTGTATATGCCACTAAACTTTGGCAACTGCAGAATTGGAAGTCGATGCTTTACAGCGAGCATGCTGGAGCTAGGCTGGATATCAGCTAGAGTAGACTGCCTTTGGAAGCTATGAAAAGCCGCATTATTGGTTGAGTTAATAGACAAAATCTTACGCGTAAGGATTGTTTTCGACAAACGGTATGCTACTTCCACTTCGACCGGAATACTACTTTCGATTTCATCGTTATTTTCCTGTTCCAATTGGAACTGAACACTTTCAAAATCCGAAAACAATTTGTTTAGTTGTTCTAATTTAACAGTTAGAGCTGCTTCGTCTACATAAGCGAAGTTTTCATCACTTATGGCAGAAGCTAGTTGCTCCAAACGCTGCTTAAGGAGCAGGCTCTTTCGTTTATAAAATGAATTACTTTCAGCTACGCTCATTGTTATTTTCTCCAATTGCAATTTGTTTTATCGAGACTGCACCGCGCGTAAACTAATTTATTACTACTGTTATCAACCAAGCTAACATATAAAAAGTTTCAGCGTTAGACACCGCAGCCGTTATGAAAGGCTGTTGTTATTTAACTATTATAACCGATATGTATATGCTTATAGCGAGTCTTTAGGAATTAAGTTTTATGATGACTGTACCGCAGATTCGTCGAAAAATATGTACATGACAGCCATACGATTAACCGTTGATGCATGCCTTTGTTCTTAGGCTGGTGCATATATGTACATATGTAGGTACGAGTAAATAACTACCGTTCCCACAATGCTGTTGTTGTGAACATATCACCCACCGTATACCGAATTTTAATATAATATGAAATATTCAATTTAATTCTATTTGTTTTTCGAGCACGTACATTTGATTAAACGAAAAAGCGTGGAGTTGATTCTTTCAAGGCCAAATTCCGATTTTTCAGACTAGAAAGAAAACTCACGTGACCAGCGAAATCCGATCACGTCGGGGTCACCAAAATTATGTATATTATTGAACATTTATTATTTCTTATTTTGTATTCATTCGAACATAAAATGCTATTCGAACTCTGTACTTTAATACTTTGAAGCCTTTAAATACTTCTCTTAGTGTTTGTTAATTTTTTCATACGATTTTTATTAACTTCCATGATATTAACTAATTTATTATTTTTACAATTTCCATTATTTATTGATATCTATTCGCTTAATTCGGTAAACAAACTTTACGTAGTCTTGCGTAGACTTCCCCTGCTTGCAGAGCACAAAGAGTTACCATGCATGAAGACTTTTTAGCATTTTAACAAGTATTTTCAGGAATCCCAATGAATTAGTGCTATAATTGATGTATGGCAACAATTAGTACAACAAAAGCAAATCTGATAATTCCCACACAATGTTTACATATTGATATTGTGTTTATTATCGTGTGCTCTTTATGTGAGAGTGAATATAGCAGCAATATTCCTCGTGCGAATACTAGAGCGCAGCGTCATAGCGTGGAACAAAATACGGGGATACTCAGAAGAGGGACAATTCGGATCTTTTACATATGTCGGAGCTTCAGTAACTCTAATATTATTTGTTATGTATGTGCATTATTTTATTTTATATAATGGACAGGTTTATGACGAACTACGCATGAAAAAAGAAGTTTTTCTGGATCTTTTGGAGAAGGTAGCGCCGTGCATAAAAAAAATTGTATGAGCCACTGTTCAGAATCACACCAAACGCGAGCATTTTGCGATCGTCTGGTTTGAGAGACTTTTTCCACGAAATAGCTCATCCATCATGCCACAAATACGTTGTGAAGTCTGCTAATCATGTAAATTACCAACAACTCTGCGTTTGAGTTTGGTTTCGAGTTTCGATTGCGTTTGAGAGGTTTACAAATTTTTCTCTCTCAATTCTTCGAAAAATACGAAAAGCACAAAACAAAACGCGAAATAAACGCAACGCGAAAAGATACACGATAAGGCTGTAAAACTTCGTACAAAATTTAATAATGTTGTTATTTATAAAGAAGAAATAGATCCAGGAATCTATATAGCAGACACATTAGTAAATGTGGTAGATAATACGATTTATGCTCCGATATTAAAAACAACACAGTATGATTACGAAATAGATAGCGAATTTAAACCAAAATTCGCAAACTTCGACGAGTACACAATACAAAGTACTGAGTCAGTTAATAGCATAGGCAAAATAGATGCCAAAAGAAGAATAAATTAATTGCTCAATGAAATTGAGTTAGATAAAAATTTAAATATGGAGGAAAAGAATTCCATAGAAGAAGTAGTAAATTCGTTTCATGACGTCTTCCTATTAGACGGAGACGAACTCTCGTTTACAAGTGTATTGAAACACGAAATTCCAACAGGCGCAGATCAGCCGCCCATAAACAGAAAACAATACACATTACCCCAAATACATAGGGAGGAAATAAATAAACAAGTAAACAAACTTTTGGATGATGGCATAATCACACAAAGCACATCACCGTGGAACTCACCGTTACATTTAGTGCCCAAGAAAAGTGTCAAGGACGGCGAGAAAAAGTGGAGCCTCGTAATAGATTACAGGAAACTAAATGAAGCTACAATCAAACAAGTTTTTCCAATTCCGCGCATCGACGAAATTTTAGAGCAATTGGGCCATAGCAGATATTTTACAACGCTAGATTTGGCAAGTGGATATCACCAAGTTTTAGTCGATGAAAGGGACAAGGAGGAAACAGCATTTAAATAACAAATTACTACGGAAAGACGCAAAATTTATCAGGACAGATGGCTGTCAGCGAGCATTTGAACGGTTAAAAGAAGCAATCGTGTCACCGCCAGTGTTGGCATATCCAGATTTCTCAAAAGAGTTTCTGTTAACCACCGACGCAAGTAACGAAGCGTTGGGTGCAGTACTTTCACAAGGAGAAGTAGGCGAAGATAGACCAATAGCGTGTGCTAGCCGAGCGCTGAGCGACACAGAAAAGAGATATTCAACAATAGAGAAGGAATTCTTGGCGATAGTTTGGGCAACAAAAAACTTCAGATCATATCTCTTAGGGAGGCATTTCAAAATTTTTACTGACCATTAACCACTAAAGGGAATAGCCAATTTAAAGGACCAAATCTCAAGACTGGCAAGGTTTAGACACAAATTGTCAGAATACGATTTTTAAATCTTATATAAGCCAGGCAAGAAAAATTTAAACGCAGACGCACTGAGCAGAATTCCTCAGGAAAACTGCAAAACAATAGGAGCCGTACAAACACGGTCAAAAACAAAAATAGCGAACCAAGGCCAACAACGAGGAACAACCGTTGAAGTCGACAAGGATGATGAGGAACCGGGAAACGGAACAACTAACACAGCAACATTGCTGTCCGACCCGAAACAAATAGAAACAGTGATTAAAGACTTTCACAATTCACCACTGGGAGGACATCAGGGTGCGGTGAAAACGTATTTAAGAGTCCGGAAACAATTCAGATGGCCAGGAATGCAAAAAAAAAAAATAAAAGAATTCATCAGAAACTGTCCAAAGTGCCAAGTGAACAAAAGTTCGAAATTGACAAAAATGCCCATGGTGCTAACGGGTACACCAATGCCGCCATTCGACAAAGTTTACATGGATATAGTAGGATTCTACCAGAAACCGTATCCGGCAACAAATATATTTTAACATTTCAAGATGATTTTTCAAAGTTTATGGCATGTACAGCTATCCCAGACGCGAAAGCAAGTACTGTCGCCAGGGCCTTTTATGATGAAGTAATTACGCGTTATGGAATTCCACGAATTCTAATTACGGACAACGGAACTAATTTCATTTCGAAATTATTCTCGGATACATGCAAGTTGTTACGTATTAAAAAATTGCATATAACGCCATACCATCCGCAAGCTAATGGTTCATTAGAGAGAAGCCACAGACCTTTAGCGGAATACTTGCGTAGTTTTGCAAAAGAAGACGGGTCGAATTGGGATCAATGGTTAACTGCAGCTATGCATGTTCACAACCACACACCTCACATTACGACGAAACAAACACCATTCCGTACTATATTTGGATTCGATACGGAAATGCCGACTAACTTAAAAAGGAAGTGTAGTCCGGTATATAATGCCGAAGATCCGAATAAAGTGCTGAAATTTCAAATACAAAGAGCTCACGAAATCGGAAGAAAGAATCAGTATTTAGCAAGACAGGTAGCTAAAAGGCAGTACGATAACAAACTAAATTTAGTAGAATTTAAAGTAGGAGATAATGTACTAATTAAGAATCAAACTAGGGAAAATAAGTGTTCTCCCATATGAATAGGGCCATATAAGGTAGTAGGAATTAAAAGTCCAATTACAACAGTGTTAAATATTAAGGGAAAGGAAAAGCCATTCCACAATAACTTACTTAAGTTATATAGTAGCAATTAAATAGGAAAATAGAATTAACTAGACAATTAGGTTGGAATACATTAGAATCACTTAAAATAAGGAAATAGGATAGAATCACTTAAAATAAGGAAATAGGTTTAGGAGAAAATTAAGTTAATTTAACCATAAGAGGCAACTTATTAGGATAGAATAAATATATGTATATAAAATAGGATTGATAGAATTTAGTACAAGGGGCACTACTTATATTTCTGGCCTAAGGTACTACTAGTGTTACTCGATGCAAACTAATATGACAGCTGAAAAGTTGGACATTTTTAGCATAAGTCTCTTCAGACAACTTCTGCCAGGTCACATGACAACATTGTCTTTCGTTAAGACAATTATGTGGACAAGTAATAAATAATATTATGAATGAAAAAGCAAATTAAAACAAATAATTATAAAATAAATAAAGTGAGGTTAAAGTGAATAAAGTGAGGTTATAAACGGTTTTGATTTGGCGAAATTATAAAGGAACACGAATAGAATAAAGTGAGGTTATAAACGTGCGTGATTTGGTGAAATCGCAAAGGAACACGCAAAACTCCTGCTAAAATTCCTACATTGAGACAGGAGAGAAGTATGACTCTGGACAGCGATACAAAGTTAAAAACGAAAGTGGGAGGTGGCGGTGAAGCAGCCAACAAGAAATTGGAGATGGATGTCCCGGCAGTGGGGGTGGCAGTGGTCAATGATAATAGTGCTAGAGTAAAGAAAAAAGAAACAATTACGGCCGATAAGAAACAACACTATCCTAGGTGCTGCAAAAGGGCAAACGGTGAGCATGTACTAAGGTGTGACATGCCTGTCTTAAGTGGTTTCACAAACAATGTGCTCAGGTGGATGACAAAACGCTGGAAGTGCTAATCGAACTGGGAAAATCCTCGGCATGGTTCTGCCCAGAATGCACTAAGGATGACCGGGACCCCAAGCTGTCAATGAAACGCCTTGAGGATGCGGTCGCTGCTGTCCCCAACTGTGTTTCAGACATTATAAACAATTCAATGGAGGCGATCGCCATACAACTGAAAGCAGATCTTGGGTCTTGGCTGTCTTGGCTGACTTTGGTGATGTCGCTAAGAGGGTAACCAGTCTTGAACAAAATGTAGTCGACTTGGCGAATCTTAGAGGCGAGCTTGACGCAATGAAAACTGCTGATGTCGATGCTCTTAAGAAGCAAGTTGAGAACCTATGTGCTCAGATGGCCAGACAAGTAAATGTGACAGTGGCCTGTGATCTACGGCTAAATGGTATACCATACTCCGAAGGTGAAAATCTACGGGGTATCTTATCACATATCTACGACTCTGTAAACATCAAGCTCCCAAACATTAAAAACATATTCCGCCTCAGCCATAGCAGACTTGAGCTCAATGGTAATAGGGATACTACAATTATTATAAAATTTGAGACACCGTACGACAGAAACTGGCAATATCATTGGAACCGGTGGAGTTCGATTAAATGATGATCTTCTACTGTGTGAGTCTCTATTATAGCAATTTTGCTGCAGTTCTCTTCCGCGGAAGGATGGAGAGAATTTTTTGTGTAGCATTTCTTCTTTGGGTGATTCTGTAAGCTGCATTTGTAAGTGTATATCTAAGTGTATTAATGAAGTTACTATCCCTACTTTAAGCAGTACTTTTATATGTTTCCATGGTAATCCCTTGTACGTTATAGAAATTAATAGATTTAACAGTCATATTACGGGCGTGTCACATAGTTTTGTTCTTGCGGTTTGCAATAAATCATGCCAGAAAATTCTAATTCTATAAATTGCCGTTCCAAAGACTGTAGTTTCAATTTAATTCGGATACTTGCTAAACAGAAGAGTGGTTTCAGGGTTTGTCATATAAATGCACAAAGTCTTACTAACAAGATTGATGAGCTGAGGTACGTTTTTGAGGGTTCCGGTGTTGACGCCATATGTGTAAGGGAGACATGGTTTAACGCAGATATACCAGATTCTCTGGTCAGTTTGATGGGGTATAAATTATTTCGTGTGGACAGACTGGGGCATGCAGGTGGGGTGGCAATTTATGTTAGAAACTGCCTGGCATGCAAGTCACTGTGTACGTCGTTACCTGACAGTGAAAATGAGTATATATTTGTTGCAGTTACCAATGCTGAACAAAACTTGCTTTTGGGATGTGTCTATCGGCCTAATCGGACCATTGATTTCACCCCACTTTTAAACGTGCTTGAAACTGTCTCACTACCATACACGGAAGTCATTATAACTGGCGACTTAAATAGTAACCTGCTAACAGATAAATTCTTGACGAACAATATGGAAGGCTTGGGTTTGCTCCCTGTAAACGCAGCCATGCCGACTCACTTCACAAAAACAAATAATACTTTACTGGACCTTTTTTTCGTAAATTCCAAACAAAAGTTCTCTTGTTTGACCAACTATCAGTCCCAAACTTTTCCAAGCATGACTTAATCTTTCTAACATATGATTTTCAGTTGGTTGATAAAGCCAGTTGTTACAGATATCGTGACCTTAAAAACATAGACTATTATCGATTCGAAGTAGCCGCGTCAAATGTAAATTGGCCGCAAATTTATAACATGATCTCGTTTGATGAACAAGTTCAATTCCTGCAAAACAACATTAATATACTATTCGATGAGATCGTCCCTGTTATGTGCAAGCAAATAAAGCACAAACAGTGCTTATGGTTTAACAAACATATTGGAAATATTATATGTCAACGTAATAACGCGTATAATAGATGGAAACGTTTTAAGACTACAGCTTTATACCAGGAATTCAAGAGTCTGAGATCTCAGGTCGTGAAGGTAGTTAGAGCAGCTAAAAGCAATTTTTATAAAAGCGAGTTTGAATATGCGGTGGGCAGTAAGCAGAAGTGGCGCATAATACGTAGTATTGGTATAGGAAAAAAAAACGATAATGGTCATGAGAATGTCGATGTTGAAGACTTAAATAAGAAATTCATTGATATCCCGGTGCCGTCAATAGGCGAAAATGCCTACCGCAGTGTTACTGGACTGGGTGATTCAATACAATACTTCAATTTTGAATGTGTTGACCAAGCTGACGTACTAGAAATCAAGATTAGATCAAGTCCAATGCTGCTGGATATGATGAAATTAGTCCTATCTTCCTTAAAATCTTGCTCCCCCTTATACTACCATATCTCACTCACATTTTCAACACGGTGATCACTTATTGATGTGTGTGAGGAACTGAGGTTAAGTGTAGATGACAATGAGGTTAGCTTCTTGGTTTTGTTGGATCACTCTAAGGCCTTCGACACAGTTGACCATGATATTTTGCTGGCAAAATTAAGCCGTATGTACAAGTTCTCTGTAACTGCTGTTAATCTTGTCCTGTCGTATCTTACAGGTAGGCTACAAGCTGTCTTCTCCAATAATGTTATGTCAACATTTCTACCCAACACTAAGGGAGTTCCTCAAGGGTCGGTTTTAGGGCCACATTTATTCTGCATGTACATAAATGACCTCCCCAGTGTTTTGACTAGTTGTAGAATGCATATGTATGCTGATGACGTTCAAATTCATGCTACATTTAAAAAAGACAGCCTGAGCAGCGGTACGGCTTGCCTTAATGTGATACTTGAAAATGTAAGTAAGTGGGCATCAGAAAACAGATTAAGCCTAAATCCCGATAAAACCAAATGCTTGGTGATTTCTAAAAAAATCATAGATATTTCTACTGTTCCTCAACTGACACTAAATGGATGTGTTATTGAATATGTTGATTCGTCGAGAAACTTGGGAGTAATCTTTAACAGAACGTTGACTTGGCACAATCATATAAGCAGCACGGTCGGGAAGGTGTATGGTATGCTGGGTGCGCTCTGGACAACCCAGTACTTTACGCCGCTAGGCATCCGGCTTCTTCTTGCCAAAACATACCTTATTCCAACACTGCTGTATGGCTGTGAAATTTGGGCGAACAGTGACTGTTCTGATAAACGTAAATTAAATGTTCTATTTAATAATAGCACTAGATACGCCTATGGTTTAAAAAAGAGAGATCATATCTCTCCATATGTAAAGAAAATCTATAACATGTCCTTTGACAATTTATTGAGCTATCGCACACTTGTATTGTTGCATAAAATAGTCTACACCCGGGAACCCACTTATCTATTCACAAGATTAACCTTTTCTCGCTCTAGTCGTACAAACACAATTAATTGCACTCAACACACTTGCATAACATCGGAAAGGCAGTTCTATGTCCACGTTATTCGTCTCTTGAACGCGCTTCCCAATAGGTTACGTTCCTGTAGTAATGCTGTTCACTTCAAAAAGCAATTGTCCTTATATTTCTCACTATTATAATTATAATGTTAATAATAAATAAATAATAAGTAAGAGATTACCCATTTTGTTAGCTAATAATAATATTTAATGCAATCCGTTAAGTACTGTTAGGCTACTAATAATAATAATAATAATTATAATGATAATAATAATAATAATAATTATAATGTTATCATTGGTATCTATGTCAAAATATTAAATATTAAAATGTTACTTTTACTAAATATTAAAATGTTACTTTTAAGAAATTATGTTAAACGATTATAAATGCCACTGATTATAAGATTGATGGCAACCTTGCTGTGCTCGTAATGAATGTATGAAATAAATAAATAAATAAATAAATAAGTTGAAAAATTCAATTCATTGAAAAAATGGAATTATCTGAAAATTTTCGTTAGATTTTTACGATTTTCGAAAGGGGCTGACTCGACAACAGTGTTTTGAATCACTTAACTCAACTTTTGGCGATGAAGCACCATCCTATAGCACTGTGAAAAATTGGTACAACGAGTTCAATCGTGGTCGTAAGTCGCTCACTGACGACCCACGAGAAGGTCGTCCAAAATCGGTTGTTGTGCCAGCAAACATCGATGCTGTGCAAAAACTGATTCAGTAAGATCGTCATGTAACATATGTCGAGATAGAGGCAACCTTAGGCATATCGGCGACTAGCATACATAAGATTTTGCATGAACATTTGCGTGTGCGGAAGCTTTTTACGCAAAGGATTCCACATAAATTGACTGACGAACAAAAAAAGATGCGTGTCGATTGGTGCCGAGAAATGACCAGAAAATACGAGAACGGTGCTTCCAAAAGTGTCTACTACATCGTCACAGGTGATGAATCGTGGATTTATGCGTATGAACCCGAAACAAAAAGCCAATCGACTGTTTGGGTGTTCCAATCCGAAGAAAATCCAACGAAAGTTTTGAGAGCGCGAAGCACTGCGAAGCAAATGGTAGCGTTTTTTTCTCGAAAACCGGCCATTTGTCAACTGTGGCTCTTGAACATCAAAAGACCGTAAATTCAGCTTGGTATACGACCATTTGTTTGCCAGAAATTTTCGGGAAATTGAGAGAAACCAATCAAAAACGACGAATCACTTTGCACCATGATAATTCGAGCTCACACACATCCCGTGAAACGAAAGCGTATTAGGATACCCAAAAGATCGAATTGATGGGTCATCCGCCGTACAGCCCCGACTTGGCACCCAATGACTTCTATCTGTTTCCAACAATCACAGATAAACTGCGTGGTCAACGATTTTCATCACCTGAAGAAGCAGTTGAAGCGTTCAAAAAACATGTTTCTGAAATATCCTCTTCGGACTGGCAAAAGTGTTTCGATAAATGGTTTGAACGCATGCACAAGTGTATAAATCTTAAAGGCTAATATTTTGAAAAGCAATAAATGCATTTAAAATGAAAAATTTCTTTTGTTTCATTGTTAGGCCAGAAATATAAGTAGTGCCCCTCGTATAGGATAGTAGGAAACTAACATTTTTAATTTTACTACTAATAATTTTAATTTAACTTCAGTCTTACGGCTGAATAACGAATGAAATATTGAAAAATTCAACAAGAAAGTAAATAGAAAATCAGAATAGCGTTTCAGTAAGCAACAACTTGTTTATTTAAGCGTAAAGATATAAGAAAAAGAAAACTCATAATAAAGTAAATTCATAGTTAATATTTGAGTAATTTATTTTGTAAATTTTGAATAGAACTTTTTAGGTTGTATTAATTTTAATTGATAATATACGGTATATGAAAAGTAGCTGTTCCGTTAAATACACAGCCATACCTATTGCATTTGCAATTATTTAGAAATAAATGCACATGAAATCTATGCATAAAGACTTAGTTTATGCATAACAACAATTTAAATATCAAATCTGTACTACGATGCAGACATAGATATAAAAGTCAAATAAATCTAAGACAAAAATAATTGCCTTAAAGATTGTAAAATATACTTCTTAAACCCATAACATAAAATTATTACAAAACATGTAATGTAATGTACGGTCCTATTAAATGTAGTTCATTAAGGTTCCATGTAAAATAGTAATGACACCGCGTTAATAACAAACAAAGCAAAAGCTAAGAATTGAGCGATTAACACAAGCACTGCAACAAAGCAGAGCAACTGAACACGAGCAGAATGCAGTGTCAGTTTTAAAACAGCTAATGAAAAAAAAGAGAAAAGAAAAATAAAAACACCAAAGGTGAACAACTTTAAAATATGCGAAAAAAAAATATATTAAAAATATATTAAAGAAATAAGAGAGGGAAAAAATATTTTTTTTAAAACACATGTTACATGTGAAAACATATGTTACTACACTATATGTCATTCTTATACATAGAACTAAAAAACTATTAATAAAAACTAAGAATAAAACTAGTAATGATAAAGGGCATAAGAAAAGAAAAGAAATAAGAAAATTAAAAGGAAAGAAAGAATATCACTATAATAACGTTAGAAAGAAAAATAGATATAAAATCGTACATATTAAAGTAAAAGGGAACATATCTAAATACTTGTACGAACTTTTTAAATACTTTCGAAGTTAACATTTATAATGAATAACCTAACGAATTATATTCAACTAGAATAAAGTCGATATTTATTGTAAGAATTAAGACTTGTTTTGAATTAAATAAAATATTGCTAATTAATTGATATTTCTAACTTAAAGTTATATACGAATATGATTTCAATTCTTTTTAACTGAAAACAAATTATAAATAGAATAAAAAATATATTGTAAGAGAAAACTGAAATTCATAAAATTGATAATAAATTAAGTGTGATAACAAAGAAGACAGCATGCAGAGAAGCTGACCTGAAGGCCGATGTACACCCAAGAGAGCAACAGAAGACGCACTCATATCCTAACAACACATGACAACAGGGTGACAAGAAGCGCCCAGCCAACTCGAAGGGGGAAGGGTAGCTGGAACAGCTGATCAGCGTAGCGACAACAAACATCGCAACGAAAAGATGGGATAGTTGCAACAATCAAACATATCAATGCAACAAAGCAACAACATTCGACAGAAACACGAAAATACCTTCAAAGAGATCCGACAACAGCAACAGTTGAGCATCAAGATTATCGAGTGATAGTGGTGACAAATACACAGTACCTTGGGATCACGTGGAGACCAAAACCACCGCAATGAGACACGCAACAAAATAGAGACCTAACTCATCTGCAGCAGCTAATTACAACCCAGTGCCTGCGCAAAAGCGAAATCCTCATGAATCATGATGGCAGTCTAGCAGCTTAACTTCAAGCGAAAGTTACGTTAGACAACTACTAATGCAGTCACAGTTAAATTTACGCCAGTCATTCACAGTTCGCCAGTTAAATTTACGGTACATACGGTCCCGTGGCACAAATCACACTCTACAACATTACCTCAAGAGATATCGATTTAAAACGCATCACCACTATCGACAAGAAAAATGTTGAAGATGTTTACCAAGATGTTACAAATGACGATCTTGGCAACATCTCAACCATCAACTACCGTGAAGCGAAAAACAATTGATTCCAATTGCGGGACAACGATACTACCGACAACGAACATCTGCATCTGATCATCAAGCATAGCACCTACCACGTCAGCTACCCCGCAGCAACATTCCAACCGCACATCGAAAAAAAAAACATCGGGAGAACGGGGTGTACATTAACAGCCAAACCATCATCAACAACAACAAGAACATCAACGTCAAGATCAACATCAAAATCATTCTCAACCTACACACAGATGACACCGAAGAAATGCAGTTACCGCTTGTATTATTGCATTATTATTGTAATTAGCTTTATTGTAATTATGATGAACAATTTTTGTAATTATTGTAGTTATTACTAATAACTAATTATAACATACATAACACGATATTCATAAAAAGAAAGAAAAAGAAAAACACAAACATGCATAAGTAGACGATAAGCAAAATCAACCCACCCACAATTCAACAAACCATAAATGTTCAAGAAAAATTTAATATCGTTTTGGACCATACTAAATTTTTCTTCCTCGAGGGTGGAGGGATGTTGTATGTCGCGATCGCAATTTCCAGTTCCGGGAGATAAGAACTTTCAAGGCCAGTATTATTGTTTTTATAATACCACTCCGCGAGTGAGTCAAGGCCAACTTCCCATTAATGCAAACACAGCACTTTGCTTGGTAACCCCGAAGCTTTAGTTTAATTTGGTTTAGTCAAGCTTTGGTTTAATGAACTTCCCAAGCCAAGGTAGCAACCAGAACACTTCGCATGGAATGGATTGTGGAAGCTAGCATTTAGTAGCGAGCTGCCAAACCATGAAAACCAAACCACTTTGCAATTGAAGTGGACTGTGGAAGCTAGCTTTCAGTAGCAAGCTTCCAAACCATAAAATCGCTTGGTTTGAAAAACAAACGATCGGAACCCACACGCGCAAGAATTAAATTGGGAACGATTTTCTTCCGCGTACTGATTCTGCGAATATTACAATTTTAATATTGCGAAATAATGGAAATTGCGAAACACGGCATACACGGTCGACGGGTGTGTCAACCGAGCCAAGGTGGAAAATAGAAAAGATTCCAACGGGAGTCTTGTAAAAATCTTTAAACGACGAGGTCGGTTAACGCGTATAAAGTCGCGTGTGAGTTATTGTATTAAGGAGTGTAAATAAACGTAGTGTTAAGTGTAACAGGGACAATTGCTAAATTTAAAGTAAATAAAATAAAAGTAATATAAAAACCGTCGAAATAAATAAAGTATTAAAGAAGCCCAACGCAAGGAGTTTTACTGGTTTTCCCGAGGACAACTGAAGAAGAATAAAAAGACCACCCTATAACGAAGATACAACAGGTTACTTGTTGTATATTGTTCCAGGATTCCAACAATGCAATCCACATTTCCTCTTTCGACGTAGTCGCTTTTTCTCACACCTTTTGGTCCAGCTCATCCCATAGAACCAATCCCAATCATATTTGTTAATATTCCAGATGTTTGCTTGTTTTCTAAATAGCCTCTGCACAATTTGGAGCTGTGTTTGAGATCGTTATCTTGCTGCATCACGAAACCTCCGCCGATCAATCGTAGGCCTGATGGTATGGCATTGTGCTGCAGTGCCTTTCTATACTCCTCCTTTCGCATAATTCCATCGATTCGAATTAAATCGCCTACTCCATTGCTTGAGAAGCATCCCCAGACCATAACGCAACCGCCGCCGTGCTTCACTGTTGGTATTACACACTACGGCAGCATCTTCTCTTGGGCACTACGTCTGACGAAAATTCTTCGATTTGACCCAAACAGCTCGAACTTGGATTCGTCGGTCCGAAGAACATTTTTGAAGTCCTGTTCGGTTCATTTCTTATAGGTTAGAGCACATTGAAGTCTTCTCTTTTTATTTCTCTTTATATTTTAAGAGTAATCACTGCAGATCTTATATAAAAAGGATACAAAATGGAAGGTAATAACTATTCATAATTACCTACAGTAATTACCCCATCATAAAAAAATTACCCTGAGTACCTGGAAAAGGTTTTTTATAACCCTTTTTTGAATTTTGTATGGCAAGTTCAATAAACAAAATCATGACATAGTGCATTGTTTGAGCATGCAATTAAACAATGAGCACTGTAAATCCAATCCAATCCAATCAAATCCAATTTGGGTTCCATATTGCAGTTATCACTTTATAACCATCCTATTAAAAAAGAAAAATTCAAAATTTATACAATACTAAAGAAATGCCACACGATTTTCTATGAACAGGAGTTGTGCTCCGGAAGTTTTGGCCGGTAGTGTATATATGTATATAAAATTCAAATTGACCACGGATTCATTTAGTTATGAAATTATTGTTTGCAATTGTTTACAATATGATTAAACCGATTAAAAGTCTATAAGTAAGCTGATTAAAGCAACATAAGATATCTGGAATGGAAATTATTTGAGGCCTCTAATACACGAACCTAATAAGGTGTTTCCATAAAATGGTTTTTCCAGGTTTTTGGAATAAACTGTTTTAAGCCCCAAAACCACTCGTAAACTGTTTTAACTCCCGTGAAATTGTTGTTGCTATTCCTGCGCTAAACCAAAATGCGTTTGGTTTTTAGCCTCATTTTTTAGTTTGCAAGTCTGTTTCGAAGTTCGGAATTGCAGACACACTATCTTTCTCCTTTTCTAGTGCCAATAACTTATAAAGAGATAATTTATGTCACCAAACTATTCTGCCAAATGCAAAAAAAAACTCGACATACTGAGAGGAATTTGTTATTTATGATGTACGATTTTTCGCTTTCCAAATCCTGTAAACTTGCGAATTTCATCACCATACCAAAATACATTTCAACAATTTTGAATATTATTGTTATTTTATTCACTGTATTATAAATTAAAGCGATGCACAATTTTAAAAATAGCTGCGTAAATATACAAACAAAACAACAGCTGTTTATTTCTTCTTTTCGGTTTGACAGCCCGGACCGGATTATGTATGGAAACACTAGATCAGCTGATCGATTTTCAAACACCTTAACCGGATTAAATATTTTTATGGAAACAGGATATAAGGTATGGTAAGACTGAGTGTAATTTTAATAAAATCACAAACAAATTAACTAATTTTATGCAGATTATGAAGACATGCCAGGAGAAAGAATACATGATAAAAGTACTGCAGATGATTCAAAACTATTGCTGCAGACTCAACACAAAGTAATGTAAGTAATAATCAATTCATCTGGATTAAAAACTGAAAATTTATTTGCTTCATATTTAAGATATAAGCCCAAGCACGACTTCTCGAGCAAGCAGCGAAAGACATGAAGAACATACAGAAGAACATTTTCAGCGTTTAGTTGGAGAAGATAGATGTAGCGTTCCTTGTCCCTGTCGGTGCTGTATTTGCTTCACAAGCTGGTAATTCAAAAACAACCATATGAGAATGTGTCTTTGGTAAGGGACGACTGGAGGAAAATTCACTGACTCAAGAGAAATTCGTTTGTCACGAGGCATGTTTGTCGATTCTGCATTTTTATGAACGACAGTCAATCGAATATGGATCAGCATGTGGTTAGTTATTTACGTTAGTATCTTTAAACTATTGTACATACAATCAAATACGATTAATTTTTATAATTTCTTTAACCACAGGTCGTTGACCGATTTTCAATACCAACCTGCACACCACAACAAAGAATATTTCTCGAAAATTTCATTATGATATCTTTACCGATTCTCCTTTGATCGTGATTTCAACAGACAGACAGACGGACGGACATGGCTAAATCGACTCAAGAGGAAACGCTGATCAAGAATATGCAGGGTGTTTCGCATAAGAGTGATCAAAATACTAGGGCGTATAGGGTGGGTCGACACAAGAAAAAAATCCTATGGGAGTGGGGGGTTAATTTCCCCCCGTTTAGGCGGGAGGGGCCATTTTATAAAAATCCGACTTAACACCGGAAAAAATAATATTAAAAAATAATGGTTAGACCTAGATAACTTTTGCTTGCTGATTTTTAAAGCCAAATATACGCTTCTTAATATCCTTTTTAAATTAGGTTCCTACGTCAAACAGTTTTTGAGAAATTTAATGACAAAGTTAAAATTTGGGAAAAAAGTTCCAAAAAAAATGTTTGGTCGCAATTTTTTCAAAAAATTACGGTATTAAGTATAAAAATTTTTCAGACCATAAAATTCTCTATTCAATTATAGAGAGAATGCTTCAAACCGGAAGGATTTATGTTTTGTAGTTTCCGAGAAAAATGGAAATTGCGAAGTACACTCCTTCCTTTTTCCATATTTTTGCACCAGTACTAAAACACAAGTAGCCAAAAAATTGGTGTTTGAAAGTATGCTTCGTAATGTTCATTTTTCTCGGAAACTACAAAACATAGATCCTTCCGGTTTGAAGCATCTTCTCTAGAATTGATTAGAGAATTTTATGGTCTGAAAAAAATTTATACTTAATACCGTAATTTAAAAAAAAAATTCCGACCAAAAATTTGTTTTCGGAGTTTTTTTTCCAAATTTTAACTTTGGCATTAATTTTCTCAAAAACTGTTTGACATAGGAACCTAATTTAAAAAGGATATTAATAAGCGGATATTTGGCTTTAAAAATCAGGAAGCAAAAATTATCTACGTCTAACCATTATTTTTTAATATTATTTTTTTCGGTGTTAAGTCGGATTTTTATAAAATGGCCCCTCCCGCCTAAACGGGGGGAAATTGACCCCCCCCCCCCCCCCTCCCATACGATTTTATTCTTGTCTCGACCCATCCTACTCGCCCTAGTCTTTTGACCACTCTTATGCGAAACACCCTGTATATACTTTTCTATATCTATCTTCTCTATTTCTATGCGTTACACATTTCGTGACAAAACGAGGGTATATTCACTGTAATTATACCCTTTAACCTTAAGACGTAGGTTACAGGTAGATGTAGGTGGATAATTACACAATTAAATTGAAGTTAGTGAAATAATAGTGTGAACTATAATAAATAATTGCCTGTTTCCATAAAAGTATTTAATCCGGTTAAGGTGTTCGAAAATCGATCAGCTGATCTAGTATTTCCATACATAATCCGGTCTTGGCTGTCAAACCAAAAAGAAGAAATAAACAGCTGTTGTTTTGTTTGTATATTTACACAGCTATTTTTAAAATTGTGCATCGCTTTAATTTATAATACAGTGAATAAAATAACAATAATATTCAAAATGGTTGAAATGTATTTTGGTATGGTGACGAAATTCCCAAGTTTACAGAATTTGGAAAGCGAAAAATTGTACATAAAAAATAACAAATTCCTCTCAGTATGTCGAGTTTTTTTGACATTTGGCAGAATAGTTTGGTGACATAAATTATCTCTTTCTAACTTATTGGCACTAGAAAAGGAGAAAGATAGTGTGTCTGCAATTCCGAACTTCGAAACAGACTTCCAAACTAAATGCTGAGGCTAAAACCAAACGCATTTTGGTTTAGCGCTGGAATAGCATCAACAATTTCAAGGGAGTTAAAACCAGAGATAATGAGATAGGACACTTCGAATTCGCCGCTTCAAAAATCGGTTTGACGTTTATTTTTTATAATCTGTTGAATTCATGTACACTATACGTGAGAGCTACCATATTGTTGTTATTGTTTTCTGTCTTTCAGTATGTTTGCAAAAGTTTGGAGCTTATATTAAAGCAATATAAGATATCTGGAATGGATATTATTTGAGGCTTGTAATGCACAAACCTAAGGTATGGTAAGACTGAGTGTAATTTTAATAAAAACACAAATAAGTTAACTCATTTCATACAGATTATGAAGATATATATGTATACTGCAGATGATTCATAATTATTACTGCAGGTTCAGCACAAAGTAATGCAAGACAATGTGCAACGTTTCCAATCACTTGTCGGCTTTTGGAATAATGTTTTTGGGTTAGATATGTAGGTTGAAAAATTAGGTTGGTGTCTATAAATTACATACAGTGAAATAAGATGAGTTTTTATACTTTTTTAATCGCAGGTCCACCTTGCTACAGCTACTGATTATGTAGTTTTGTGCTTGAATTAGGCACGCACAATGGAAAGTTGTTGCAACAAAATCAAAATACTTGCAAAGTGCAATTGTTGAATGTATCTCACATTAATGACTTAGAGAAGCAAGTCAATTAGTGGAACATAAGAAGCATCATAGTCAGAATGTACCGGCGACGCTGAACTCGGAAATTTCTTCACTTCGCGTGGCATTGCATATGGATGAACTGTAGGCACAATTAAAAGAGAAGGAATCGGAGATAGCTGGAAGTGTTAATTCCTGCTGAGCTTGACTTTACCTACTTTTTTAATAGGCTCTTACAGCTGCAATCAGTGATTCATTCCAAGGATAAGATTATCAAAGAGAAACGTGGTGAACGGATCAAACAAATGAAAAACCAGAAAGAGTGTTAACTTCAGCCTGGCCGAAGTTCATATACCCTACACACGTTTACTTAAAAATAAGTCGTGGCAATTGTCTAATTTGTTTCCTTTTCAATCTCAAATAGCCTGTGACGACAGAGAATATTCGTGCCAAATTTGGTGAAAATATTTCTATTCGTTCTCCTGTAATCGAGTTTTATTTAATTAGTGGGCGGACCACGCCCATTTTTGGTAGTCTGTTTTGGTCAAAGACAGTTGATTTGTGAATAAAATTTCAACCTCAAATTCATATTACAAGCTGAAAAATTGAGCTATAAGCATGGATGAGTTTATATTCACTATAAAAAGTAGGCGTGGTAATGGTCCGATGTTGGCCTTTTTCAATATCAATAAGTTTCTGATGATAGATAATATTCATACCAAATTTGATGAATTCGTTCTCCTGTAATCGAATTTTATTTAATTAGTGGGCGGAGCACGCCCATTTTTGGTGATCTGTTTTGGTCAGAGACAATGGACTTCTGGACAAAATTTCAACCCCAAATTCGTTCTACAAGCTGAGAAATTGAGCTATAAGCATGGATGAATTGATATTCAGTATAAAAAGTAGGCGTGGTAATTATCCGATTTTGCCCAATTTCAATAGCGATGAGTTTCTAGTGATATACAATATTCGTGCAAAGTTTGATGAAGATATATCTATTCGTTCTCTTGTAATCGTGATTTCCACAAACAGACAGACAGACAGACAGACGGACATGGCTAAATCGACTCAGGAGGTCACGCTGATCAAGAATATATGTATATACTTTTCTATACCTGTCACGCCTCCTTTAATGCGTTACAAACGGAAGCAGTAAGTGAATATACCCTATTCACTTCGTGTGTAGGGTATAAAAACAACAGGATGTTGCTAAAGTGCCATCCGAATTGCTTGCTAGCAATTTATGTAAATTTGAGAATATGCATATACAAATCTGTAATTTCAATTTTCTTGTAATGTATAAAAATGGTATTTTTTCTTATTCTTTTTGTAATGCCTATATATGTACATATGCAAATACATTGGTAATATGTTGTAACGAAGAGAAAATTAAAATAAATTATGTAAATGTACACAATGCAATTTCTATATACTTAATATGGAAAAATCAGGATGACTGAAATAGAACCAGAAAGAGTGTTAACTTCGGCTTGGCCGAAGTTCATATACCCTACACACGTTTACTTAAAAATTAGGCGTGGCAATTGTCTAATTTGTTTCCTTTTCAATCTCAAATAGCCTGTGACGACAGAGAATATTCGTGCCAAATTTGATGAAAATATCTCTATTCGTTCTCCTGTAATCGAGTTTTATTTAATTAGTGGGCGGACCACGCCCATTTTTGGTAGTCTGTTTTGGTCAAAGACAGTTGATTTGTGAATAAAATTTCAACCTCAAATTCATATTACAAGCTGATAAATTGAGCTATAAGCATGGATGAGTTTATATTCACTATAAAAAGTAGGCGTGGTAATGGTCCGATGTTGGCCATTTTCAATATCAATGAGTTTCTGATGATAGATAATATTCATGCCAAATTTGATGAAAATATCTCTATTCGTTCTCCTGTAATCGAGTTTTATTTAATTAGTGGGCGGACCACGCCCATTTTTGGTGATCTGCTTTGGTCAGAGACAATGGACTTCTGGACAAAATTTCAACCCCAAATTCGTTCTACAAGCTGAGAAATTGAGCTATAAGCATGGATGAATTGATATTCAGTATAAAAAGTAGGCGTGGTAATTATCCGATTTTGCCCATTTTCAATAGCGACGAGTTTCTAGTGATGTACAATATTCGTGCAAAGTTTGATGAAGATATATCTATTCGTTCTCTTGTAATCGTGATTTCCACAGACAGACAGACAGACAGACGGACATGGCTAAATCGACTCAGGAGGTCACGCTGATCAAGAATATATATACTTTTCTATATCTGTCACGCCTCCTTTAATGCGTTACAAACGGAAGCAGTAAGTGAATATACCCTATTCACTTCGTGTGTAGGGTATAAAAACGCAGTGCTTTACGCATCTGCGCTTTCCAGCCATTAGAGAAGAACATGTTATAAGATGCTTATTTTCTTCTTGATTTTCATTAATCAAAAACAAAAATAAATCATTTATTTTAAAGAATTATATTATATAAAATAAAATTACATTTCACAACGATCAACTTCTGATTGGTTTTATGAAATTAATTTTTCACCATATGTAAACAAAGGTGGTGAAGTTTCTCAAATATACAAGCAGTAGGTGCTAAAAGGGAATTTAAGTCCCCCAGATGGATCAACAATAGATAATTTTCAAATATATTGGAAAATAAAAGAAAATATATAAATGCGACCATTCTGGAGTTACTAACCTTAATTTTTTTTTGTGAAAATTCTAACAACTCTTCACTGACAGCCAAATATTCGCACAACGACAACTTTATACCAATTAAATATAAACAAATAAATCAACAAATACTATGTAAAATCTGAAAGTATACATTTATTATAATTATAAGGAACTGGTAGATATCTTATGTATATAATGTGAGCATAAATAAAAGTTTAATTTCTTAAATATGTTTTTGGCGTTTCTAAAAAGACACCCCGTAAAACCAATATTGCATGCGATACAGCGGCGAAGTACAGTTCGTGCGGCGAAGTACACCTGAGAGGACAAAGCACACGATTTTGTGCGATTTTTGTTCAGCAAAATGCATATGTATTGGAACAGCGAATTCGAAGTGTCCTATCTCATTATCTCTGGTTAAGGCTGCTCGCACACTGCATGCGTTTTTCGTTCGTGCGAATTCTGACGAAAACGATTCGTCCGAAGTCTTATTTAGAGTCCGCACACTCTATCAGAACTGGTGCGTAAAATTATGAGTAAAGCAAAAATGGACACGGTTGATGACTTTTTTTTATTAGAAAATTCTTATCTAAAAGGAAAATTTTTCAAAAGGAAAATTTAAGTTCGTGATGTTTTCGCGAAAAGAAGTCATTTTGGTGAATATTTCATCACCTGCATAAATAATTGAACAAAAAAAAAAACACTTCGTCCGAAATCCCATTCAAATGGGATCGTTCGCAATTCGCAACTTTTCGCAGCAATTCTGACGACGGAACAGTGCTTCAGGCTCCTCGCACACTGCATGCGTTTTTCGTTCGTCAGAATTCTGACGAAAACATGCGAACGATCCCATTGCATGTTATTGATTGTATCCGTACAATATTTATAATATAATATACAAATATACAATAAATAATATACAAATATACAATGAAGGCTGCTAATTGGCTTTTAAAATATAAATTTCACCATATATAAATAAAGGTGGTGAAGTTTCCTAAACCTAAAATGGTAGGTGCAAACGGATGTTTGACCCCTTAAGAGCATCAACGATGTATAACAATACATAATTTTCAAAAATATTAGAAAACAAATGAAAAAATATAAATACGGCCATTCTGGAGTTATTAATCGTAACAACTATGCATTTGAAAAGAAAAATTAACACAACGACTACTTTATACCAAAGTAAAAATCAGAAATAAATAACTAATACTAGGTGAAATATGAAAGCATACATTAATTACCATTATACGGAACAGTTATGTTTTATATATATTTTACACATATAAAAACGATAATATTTTTAATTATTTGTTTTGACGTTTCATAAACGAACCCCCGAAAAACAGTTTTTGCGAAGTACAAATTTTTTGCAGCGAAGTACAAGTTTTTACAGCGAAGTATAAATTTTTTGCACAAAATCACAATTTTTTATGGTAGTGTTAGTGAAAATGCCTATGTGTTTTGCATCGAATTCGAAGTGTCCTATCTCATTATCTCTGGTCTTTGGTCCAGAGATAATGAGATAGGACACTTCGAATTCGCCGCTTCAAAAACCGGTTTGACGTCTATTTTTTATGATGTGTTGAATTTATGTACACTATACGTGTGAGCCACCATATTGTTGTCTTGTTTTCCGTCTTTCAGTATGTTGAAAAAAAACAGCTGTTCAGTATGTGTTTCATGTTTCACCACGTTTTCATTTAATTGTGAATTTATTGTTTGCAATTGTTTACAATATAACAAAAACTGATTAAGTAAGCCGATAAATAAGCTGATAAAGCAGCAGAAGTATTTTAGAGTGGGAGAAGTATTTGAGCACAAACCTTGGATAAGTTATGCTAAGATCGAGTGTAATTGTAATAAAAATAATAAGTTAACTCATTGTACGCAGAAGATATATGAGGAGAAACAGTAGAAGATGGTAAAACTGTTGCAGAAGATTCAAAATTGTTATTGCAGGCTCAATACAAGGTAATGTAAATATCTGGATTAAAAACTGAATTTTTATTTGCTTCATATTTAAGCTTCCAAGCATGACTTCTCGGTCAAGAAGGGGAGAACATGAAGAAAAAGCAAATTAGATTTTAGCGTTTAGTAGGAAAAGTTAATTGCGGCGTTCCCTGTCGATGCTGTAGATATTTACTTCACAATCTGGTGCAAACACGGGCGCTGTCATTGATAATTCCGAAATTATTTAACCTGTATTTTACCGCCTTTTCTTTAAAGAAACACTAACTTTAAAAAATTCCTTAAATTTATTGTTTCTTTTTTTAAAAAAAGGATTAGCGCTTTTTGATACATTGGTTTGTTTATTATTAAACTGCATAAATTTTTTTTAAAATTTTACGGTTTTACTTGGTTTAGCAATGAGTTAACCAGTTACATCTTTTTAGCCCTTTTTAAAACTATATTTTCTAAATACAAAAAAAATAGGTGTCCATATAATTGATGTTAAATCTTAAAATATATGTTTGAAATTATACAAAATTTACTATAAGTATTAGGTTTTTCAGGTGTTTATAAGTTTTTTTATTGCATAAAGAAAGCTGTTGCTTTAAAGCAACATCGGTCAATAACTAGAACTTCAGTTATCTTGGCAGTTGTAAACATTTTCAAATATGAGTAGAGAAGGTGGCAAGGTTTACCGTTATACTGTAGTTATAAAAACAGACGCTTTTTTGAGTTGTGTGTGCATCGTTATCAGTCTTTATTCAGTATTGATAAAGTACTTTTAATAAAATCAGTACTATGTACTTACCAACGTTGCTTTAAAGCAACACACTACAAATATTTTTTTAAAATTTTTTTGAGTATGCAGAATTTCTAATTTGTTGTCCAATAGCCTACCCTGTAAAAATTTTCTACATCGGGGCATGGATTCTTGTATCGGTAAAAGACAGTTTAAACATATAAAACATATAAACATATAAATAAATTGGTATTGCAAGGTAAGCTATTATTCAGGGCAATGGTGAACAGGTATTTCCGTCGGAAATTCTCCGTTTTTCCGTTACAGGTATCGAGAACAATTATCGAAAGGGTTAAACAAAATTCTGCAGAAAATCTACCTATCGCGAACAATTTTTTTACGGAAATATTTTAGGGAATTTCTGTAAATTTTTCCGACGTTATTTTTTTTCCGCGGAATTTTGAAGTGACATTATCTAAATGTAAAAATTATCACTTGAAAAAACAGGCAGAAATTTTAAAACTTGCAATTTTTTAATTGACCTCTTTTTGAAGGACAAATCTAAACCAACTTGAAAAATTGGTTAATTTAATGGAATAATTTAAACCAAACGGACCGTTTAAACACCAAACGGACCAAGGAGAAGGTTGGAAAATTTTGGACTACGGTAGAAAAGCAGTAAAATGTTACTGGACCACCTGTAAAATCTAAGTTTGAATGGAAAAAGGTATAATTATATGGTAAATAAAGGTATAATATACATACATATATGTATATACACATAGCTATTAGTTAAATTAAAAGCGAAATTATACTTTAGTATTCGTCACTGATTTGATTTGATTGCTTAAAAATTATATACATATATATTTATATAAATTATATATAAAAATTATATAAAAATTATATACATAATATACACAATTATATATACAGTTGATAGATTATATACTAATAATTGCTAATTTAATACAATAATAATATACATACATATGTATATACAGGGGGGCGCTTAATGACCGATATGGTTTGAATGTTTAATAACTTTTTAAATTTTTTATTTTTTTTTATTTTCATTTCAGAATTTTGTGAAGAACACTTGGGGAATACAAAACCATCCACAGTTGTGGTTCCAACAAGATGGAGCCACAGCCCACACAGCAATGGACACAATGGCTCTGTTACGGGACCTCTTTGGCGAACGCATTATTTCGCGCAGAAGCGATTTCAATTGGCCCCCACGTTCACCCGAATGATTCCGCCGGAAAACTGCTCCGATGGAAATTCACGATAGAAGGAATTTTTCCGGCGGAGTTCCCGATTGCCCTGATTATATAAAGCGCATCAAATATGTTTTGTTAATATGTTATCTTGTTTTCTGAATGGATGGGTTATTTTTTGTTGGTATTTATAAATTACATACAATCAAATATGATTAAAATTTCTTTAACCGCAGATCGGCTTTGCTACAGCTACTTATTATGTAGTTGTAAGTTCCGCTTTAAGCTACATATTTGTCAAATGCAAACAAAACAGTATCAATACGAACAAAAAAGAGCGCAACAACATATCTGACTTTATTCCAAATAAATATATGAGAAATAAACAACAAGTACTGTGTAAAATAAGGGAGCATAAATTTATTATCATTATAGGAAACAGGTAGATATGTTTTATATATATTTTGCACAAATGAAACAATATTTTTAATTGTTTTTACGTTTCGCGAAATGAACTACCTCGTGCTTGGTATTTCAATACGTATAAATTTTTTTATGTTATTAAATTCATTGAAAGGGTGAAATATTCACCTGGCCTAGGTATACCAGATAAATCAATCACTTTAGAAAGAGGTGGACCATATGCTGCAAGAACCGAACTTAGATGGGTAGTCTTCGGTCCAAGTAACGAAAACGCATCCTTATCGTCATGCTTGATGGTAAATAACATTCGCGATGATGAACTGCATAAATTTGTAGCTGACTATTTTACAATAGAACGTTTTGGCGTACGACCAGCTCCAGCAGTAGAAAGCGAAGATGACAAACGATCGCGAGACATACTTGAAGCAACTTCCACGAAGGTTAATGGGCGATATCAAGTCGGGTTGCTTTCGAAATATAATGACGTAAAATTGCCAAATACCTTTACGATGGCTAAGCAACGTTTGTTGGGGATTGAGCGTAAAATGAAGAAAGATGAAAAGTTTGCGGAAGCCTATATAGTAAAATCGTACATTGAGAAAAATTACGCACGGAAGCTCACACGAGAAGAGGCAGTTATTTGCACTCCGAGAACGTGGTACGAGGGCGGATTGATATTGAAGCTACCTAAGTAGGAAAAAAACATATTTTTTTTTTTCAAAAACCATTTATTTCTCAACATAGTCTCCTTTTAGCTCAATACACTTATTCCAGCGATTTTCCAACTTCTTGATCTCGTCCGAAAAGTAATTTTCCGGAAGGTCTGCAAAATACTCCTCCGTGGCGTCGCGTGAGCTGAATTTTTTATTGATGAGCCATCTTTTGAGGTTTGGGAAGAGATAATAGTCCGAGGGAGTCAAATCGGGCGAATACGGTGGATGCGACAGTTAGCCGTGGTTGCGATGCTCTTGTGCGCCGACGCATTGTCTTGCAAAAATAAAATTTTTTTCGCTTCATGTGAGGCCGTTTCTTGAGGCGATTTCGGCCTTCAATCGCTCCAATAATGCACAGTAATACTCGCGCACCTTCACTTTCCGGTCAACCAACACCATTTCATGTATTTTTTTGACATTGTCCTCTGTAATCGGAGGGTCTGCCGCAGCGGACTTGATCGGTAGTGGAGCTGCCGCCACCACGAAACTCTCGAAACCAATATTTGACGGTGTAATCTGACGGAGTATTAGCCCCATAATGGTTATCCAACTTTCTCTTTCGCCGTTTTCCCTTTCAAATAATAGTGTTTTAGTGTTCCATTTTTCAAGAAACACAAAATTTGCTTACTTCAAACGAATATAACAAATAAACTAATCGATGAATTCGACTGAAATTTTAACAGCTGACGTTTGACAGATCGCAATTTCTAAAAAAAAAAGTTTTTGTGTTTGTGCTGTCATCTAGCGCTAGGTAGCTTCGATATCAATCCGCCCTCGTATATACCTCATTTTGCTGTCGTGAATCCCAACAAACCTGGAAAGTTTCGTTTAGTGTTCGATGCCGCCACTAGCGTTGACGGCACAAGTTTAAACTCGTATTTATTGAAAGGACCACTTGAATATCAATCGATGCCATCCATTTTATTAACAATTCGGGTCCGTGCGGTAGCGGTTTGTGCGGCCAGAGGATCGATGTTCGCAGAGGTCTCTCTGGCAGGATGGAGATCCTGCAAACGCTGTGGAAGTGTATGAAATGGTAATGATGACTTTCGGGGCCCCATGTTCGCCTTGTGCAGCTCAACATTAGAATTTTAAACGCGCAAAAACATCATAATTGCGATCCTCGAGCAATCGAAGCAATTTTGCAAAATCATTTTGTCGACGACTTCATCGATATCTTTGATTCTTCCATTGACATCGCTAAACAAGTTCGCACAATACATGGTGATGCTGGATTCGAGTTACGCAATTTTAGCTCCAATTCGCTGGAAGTTGTAAACGCTATGGAAGGTAATGTCGTTTTGAGGCGTTAGCAGGAAAACGATCCCACCATGGAAAAAATTCTTGGAATGTTCTGGCAACCACTTAGCCTTTAAGTACCAAATAATATTCCATAAAGCCCATACCGATGTAGCATCTGGAAACAGGCGCCCCGCAGAGAGAGAACTGTTAAGTATCGCTACGTCGGTCTTCGTTCCTCTCGGGTTTCTCTGTAATTTTATGATCGTTACGAAACTAATAATGAGAGAAGTTTGGAGGCACCAGGTTGGTTGGGTTGAAAGCCTTCCAGACCATATTTTTGACGCCTGGGATAGATGGCTAAATTATATCTAAAAGGTAACAAATATTGCAGTTCCTCGATATTATTTTGGAAAAGGGCCGCCGAAGGAACTTCAACTACACACCTTCGTAGATGCAAGCGAGGATGCATTTGCTGCTGTTTCGTATTGGAGATCAGTTAGTGATGACGGTACAATCGAAGTCAGCTTTGTAAGCGGCTAAACTAAATGCGCGCCAATAAAGATCATCACAGTGCCGCGACTCGAACTTCAAGCGGCATTCTTCGGAGTGCGATTGGCTCGAACTATCCTAGAGGGACATCGTTTAAAGGACTTATATAGTGTGGAGTGACTCTAAAGCCGTGCTGAGGTGTATCGCGTCCAGGCATTGCCGATACAAACCATTTGTTGCTCACAGAATAGCAGAGATTCTGGCTTCGAGAGATAAGTCAAACTGGAGATGGATGCCGTCAGCAGAAAACGTTGCAGATGAATCGGCGAGATCAAATTACCGGACGGATTTTGAATCAACAGCACGCTGGTTAGAGGGGCCAGAGTTTTTAAAAAGGCCCTTAATGCAGCTTATGGTCGACCACTAAAGTCCATCTGAACGAAGGAGACGACGAGCAAATGCTGCCAAGAAAATTCGGATTGCTAATCGTGAGTTATTCATTAATATGCTTTCATCGTTTTTCCTCAATGGGCTGGGTCTTACGATTTGTTAATCGATCCCGTAAACAACGAGACGCCCAAGAATGTGGGCTTACTGCAACTGAATTAAGGAAAGCCGAGTAAGTATTGTGTCTTCAGGCTCAATATGAAGCGTTTGCTGATCATATAAGGCAATAAAAAACCACGGTTATGTAAAAAAGGGGAGTGAATTATACACTTTGTCACCTTACATCGACGATGAAGGCGTTCTTCGTTCAAAAGGCCGAATAGATGTTGCCAGTTGTTTACCGTACGATATGAGACGACCAATTATATTACCGTAAAAACATACCTGTTCAATTCGTCAACAAATCAGCGACCAATGAACTAGCCCAAACATACGACAATGTCGAAATATGCTGTGCAGACATTCTGCATATTGAGGTCGCTGATCTTGACACCCGATATATCGCACGGTAGTTGCAGTCGCCGTTGAGTTCAACGCCCAGGTGACGGAGCATTATTTTGCCCAAAGCAGAGAACGAAGCCAGCTGCGACTGCAAAATCAAATTGTATAGTAAGCATTAAATTATATATATAAAACCTACATTTTAGTTAATAAATTTAGAATAAGTTTTGACGCAAACAACCAAAGTATTTTCATTCTTTTCTCCAGCAACTGTTCATGGCTCAAGTGCCTGAACAGCCACTTTAAGTTTCAACAGCAATTGTCTACGGTTGAAGTGCCGAGGCAATCCATCATTTTCCCTACTGTTGTCACTGGTTTATGTGCCGTGGCAACTAATTTCATTGGGAACTCTACAATACCTTTCTTTCGAGTTCTAAATTACTCGTGTTTTACCAACATTGCTTGATGCGACATTCAAATTACGAAGCCACGATATCTGAGATTCGTCGCCGTTTCTGGATACCCGGCATTAGGAGGCCGAAAGGTGATCGGAGGCTGAAACATATGCAAAATAGCGCGTGCATCACCTATGCAGCCAGTAATGAGTCCCCTCCCGGAAAATCGTTGCAAACCATTTGTTCGTCTGTTTTCATATGTTGGTTTAGATTATTTCGGCCCACTACAAATCACAATTGGGAGGCGTAAAGAAAAACGATGGATAGCACTGTTCACCTGCCAGACAGTAAGAGCCATTCATTTGGAAGTCGCTGCCGACTTATCAACAGACGCTTGCACACTAGTTCTAATGAATTAGATGAATCGACGAAGAACTCCTGTGAGAATACGGAGCGACAACGGTAGAAACTTCTTCGGTGCAGACCAAACTCCAGACAGAAGTTTCATCGAAAGGGGTCGAGTGGCTGTTTAATTGCTCTGGCAATCCCTCTGCGGGTGGTGTATGGGAGCGGATGGTGCAATGTGTGAAACGAGTCTTACGCCATGCCCTCAAAGAAGTCGCTCCATATGAACACGCTGCAATCATTCATAATAGAGGCCGAGAATGTGGTCAACTCTCAACCGCTTACACACCTTTCTGTAACCTGTTGCGTGGCGCTCTTCGGCTAAATGCGAATTGCCTGGAAATTAGAAAAATGTCATTAAATGTATACCAACCTATTTACTCACCACCTGTGCGGCAACCAAAAGAAGCCTGAAATAAAATAACACCATAGAATTTAATGTTGATATGCTGACTTACCGACATCATGTCAAATTCCTGTAAATTATTTCAGAAACAACCACTGATAGGCGGCCATTGTCGAAGTCGCTCTCCCTCGTTATCATACTCTCAGCTAGTACTAAAAATTTGTAAAATAAGATAGCGGGGTCGTTTGTACTCTAGGGTATTACCAGTTGAGAATTAAGAAAAGGGAAAAGAGACTAATAGCCTTATTCCAAAGCAACGCAACGGAACGTAATTTCGTTACGCTTCTACCCACCCCGCTTCATAAATTTGCATTCGAAAACTCTTACGATGATTTGCGTTTAGAGAATTGAGCTTTACGTGTTTGCGTTGGGTTGTCAAAACTGGTTTTCTGGGGTATACACAGACTACACTCGGATTTCTCTTTTCCTCTTATGATTTTATGGCTTTCCAGATTTTGTTGTGATTTGTGTTTTGTTTCTAACTTTGATATGCATACCAGCGTTGATGTTTTGAAAAGTTTGTAAAATAAATTGATTTTTAATTCTTTTTAAAAGTAAATAATATTAAAATTTAAAAATGTTTTTCGCGGAGTTAATTTTGAATTCCTCGGACGATGAAGAAGAATCGACTATTCTTCCAGCGAAGGTTCGGAACAAGGCATTAAGGCATAATGCAAACATTTTGGAGATGCCGGATAAGGAGTAAGTAATTCACATTTTGGTGTAATCTACAAAAACTTTTTGATTCCGATAATTTTTATCTGTATTATAATTTTTTCAGATTTCGCACCAACTTCCGCATGAACAAAGAATGTTTTATGCAGCTTTTGAGTGAAGTAGGTCCTAAATTTGCAACATCGAAGACTTCCGCTGCCATTCCTCCGATCTTTAAATTAGCTACATTTTTGCGATTTCTGGCATCCGGTAGCTACCAGAAGGGTGTGGGCAATGAAAATGCAGCATCTATGTCATAAGTTAATGTTTCGAAGACGATTTTGGAGTGCCTAAATATTTTCGAACAACATTTGTGTCCAAAATGGATCCGATTTGCAACGACGGTGGAGGAAGAGTTGCATACAAAAGAAAAATTTTTCAACAAATATGGGATTCCTGGTGTTATCGGCTGCGTAGATGGCACCCACATAAGGATAAAATGTCCGGGCCAAGAGCGAAAGCATTTATATTTCAATAGGAAAGGGTTTTATAGCATCAATGCTCTTGTGGTAATATATTAAACCTTCCTAACATAATTAGGTAAACGTGTTTATATGTTTCATTTTCTTTTTGCAGATTTGTGACTATGATATGGTCATCCGGTATGTCGATGCACGACATCCTGGTGCAAATCATGATGCCTTCGTGTGGAGGGTGAGTGCGGCCGAAGGACACTTGGGGTCGGAATACAACGCTGGAAAACGGAACACTTGGCTATTGGGTAAGAAGTTTTGAAATTTGGCATTGAAGTCAGTAATTAATACGATGTTATTTAAGGGGATGCCGGTTACCAGGTGTTGCCCTACTTGATGACCCCTTACCGAGAACCTCTGCAAAGATATGAAGTCGAATTCAATGCTAAGCACTGCAAAGCACGAAATCTCATAGAACGTTGCTTTGGGGTGCTAAAAAATCGATTTCGCTGCCTGCTTGGGGAAAGGGGCTTACATTACTCACCACAGGCAGCAACAAAGATTGTAAATGCATGTTGCGCCTTGCACAACATTTGCATTTACTACAAGAATGAGTGGGAAATGGAAGAAACGGGCAACGAGGAGGCCGACAATTACAACGTTTCCGAAGAAAGTCCAACGGGAGCAGGTACCGCAGTGCGCGATCAATTGGCTACCGAATTAGCGCGTACAGTTCTCTCTCGTACAGTTGTCGAGTTACAGCCTATCACGAATTGAAATTCTTCCACATCTCCTAAACTGTTAAAACTATTTAGATAGAATAAATGCTGTTATAAAAAAATTTTACATAGCTTTTATTTATATTAAGTAAAATTTCTTCGAAAGGTCATTAGTTTTAGAGGAAAACGATTTTTTATAATTTTAGTACTTTTTTCCCCAGTTCATTTAATATTAATCGCAAATATGTTTTTTCTTAAGGAAACTGTATAATGAACCTATATAATTTTCTAAATTTAAGGTATTGGTCTAGACTCTCTGAAAACTAAAAAACTATATAGGTTAATTATGCAGTTATCTTAAGAAAAAACATATTTGCGATTAATATTTAATGAACTGGGGAAAAAGTATATATACTAATAAAAAAGTAAAAATAGTTAAATTAAAAACTAAGGATAATGAGATCTAAATGAAACAAAAACATTAACATTCCAATTTAACAAACTTAAAACGTTCAAACTTCAATTATAAAGTAAGCAATCCCTCCGCTGGCTCTTTGCGTTTAAGTGCCTCCAATATTGCAGCAGAGATTTGCTGCAGCGCCATGGTATTGGCCTTAACAGCGTTGCTCTGCTCGTGCAATGCGTTGCTTTGCTTCTCCAACGCTGTCTCCAATAACTGGTTTCGCTCCTGCAACGCCGCGACAATTTGGAGCTGGGTCGCGTTTTGCTCTCGGAGCATGGACATATAATCGTCCCGACGCTTCCTTGATCTTTTCTGCTTTGAAAAGCATGTAGTTTGCGCTGCAGTGTGGGACGAGACCGGTGCGGAAACTGCTTCGGCAGTTGGCTGAATGCTGGCTACCGATGTATGCGCTGCATCGTTTTCCAAAACCAATTGGAGTTCCTCATCTTCTAGAGGCTGCACAACAAGTGCAATGTCGTCAGCTTCAACCACAGATAGAAGAGGAACGGCTGAAATTTCCAACGAAATATTAAAGATTTTAGAATATTTACATGTATGAAAATACTTACATGGGGGGGTTACTTAATGGTTCTGCGGGTGGTTTGGTTGCGAACCCGAAATCAAGGCCGTCTGGCATAGCGGCCGTCGTATATCCCATTATTTCCACCGTTTCCTTTTCAAAAACGGTGAGGTTTATCTCTGTGAACGGTCCTCCCCCAGTTTTCCTCCGTTCCGCCGCTCTTTCAGCCATTTTTTTTTTGGCCCTCACCTTCATGTCTGACCAAACCTAATAATTATAAATAATATTAATAAGAACATATTTATATTTCAAAGTAAATTTACCTTTTTCCATTGCTGGGTTGACCTAATGGGAGGGCCGAGTGCATTCAACGCTGCACAAATTCGCTCCCATTCTGCATCGTTCGTGCTGCGGTTCGAACCAGAAACGGGAGCCCCTCTCGCCAAATATGGTTTCAACCGCATTTGTTGCAGTAATGCGTAAAACTGCTGGTTTGTTGTAATTCTAGAAAATAAAATACACAATATATACGTGTTCAAAAATTATAGATATACTAAAAAAAACTGCACATACCTTTTCTTGCTGGCATCCATTTCAATTCTTATTATAAATTCTATATTATTTCATTTATTATCACATATTATTTTAATATATTATCACAAATTATCACATAATTTTTGGAAACTGTATGCCAGCGAATGGTTTTTAGCTACCGCTAGATTTGACAGTTCAACTGTACGCATTTGCGTTGGTTTTAAGCTTTCGAATACACATTTTTGCCGTAACAACGTAAGCAGTGTGGAAACTATTGTTGTAAATTGGTATGCAGCGCAATTTACGCTACTGAGTGGAAGCAGCACGGAATTTGCGCTGTGCTAGGCATTTGGAACAGCTGTTAAGCGAATATAACAAAGCATAACGGAAATAACGTTGCGTTGCGTTGGTTTGGAATAAGGCTGTAATACACCCAGTATGAATGAAAAATATAGTTTATCAATGAACTGCGGAAGAGGTAAGGGCAGATAGCGCAACAATACTCGACGCGCTGAAGTTCATGAGCGCCGGATACCAGCTCCGTATAGCGAAATGAAAATAAAATGAAAATGGTAAATCGCTAGAGCGATAAACGAAAATTCTAGAAAAACGTCATGTAATAGAAAATGGGAAATGTAATAAATAGGAGAACGTTTTTTTTTTGATTTTCAAGGCAAACTGGTAGGAGTTCAGAAATGAGAAAAAGTGGGGTAGAAAGTATAATCTGGAAAAGTTCAAGGCCATTAAAGGAATGTTGGAAAAGGGAACCGAAGGTTAGAGGAATGGTTGGAAACGACAAATAGGGATTAAAAAAAGAGACGTTGAGGAGATTAGAGGCTACAGTATAGATCGTCGAAAATATCAAAGAATTCAGTGGAAAAGTTAAAAAATTTAAGTAGTGCAGGAACAAAAAAATCAATAAGAGAAAAAAAAACACGAATTGAAAAGAAAAGATCCGGGGGCTGCATTGGAGGATTGTTGGCGGGAATCACGACCAGGTGCTCCAGAGATGTCGGCCGAGGCCGCAGTTCATGACAGGAACATTTATCGCCAGATTTGGCTAATAAGCTAAGTGGAGAAATTATATTATATATATTTCAAAAAAAGAAACCAAAATATTAAAAGAATTAATTAAACAATCAATTAAAAATATGCATAGAATTAATTGAACTTGAATCTTATTAAGGGAAAGAAAATATCAGAAAGAAAATAAAGTAAATTCCTTAGCCTTAATTCCTCAGTAGAAGTGAGGTGCTTAAAACTATCAAAGCTAAAAAGCACCAAGTGTACAAACGACAATTTTTAAGCGAATGAAAAGTTGTTAAAAAAGTAGTTTCCAGTGTATATGTTGATTATGTTTATGAGAATCCTTAGCGTATTTATGTAGGTGAATAATTTATTTATTTATTTATAACTATTATAAGTTTCGTTTGTTCGTTCAAATTAATAATGCCATTAAGAGTTTAATTTAGTTCTTTTTTGTTGTAAAAAAAAGAAAAAGACAGAAAACAGTAACTTGCGAGCAATTGTAGAGATTGTGATCCAAACCAGGGTTGGAGACTCGCGCATTTCCGTCCGGCAATACAAAAGTAAGCGTCGGCGCCAAGATTTGGTTTGGTTCCTTTTTGTCCGACGTTAAGGTACAAATCCACTTCGGGAGCTCTCCTAGGTAGGAAGGGGGAAGAAATCTTTGAGGGAAATTGTTTTCGGTTTTCGGGGTAACTGCAAACTGGCAGAATCACGAAGGGTTCCGATTTCCTGGTACGGAAAATAAGAAAGCACACAAAGCTGTAAAAAGCACACGAAACATTAGTAACACCATCTACAATCTATTTTAGAAAACATACCTAAGCTCGTATCAAATTGTAACGTAATTTTAAGAATTAAATGTTTCTATTTTTAATTAAAATCATGTATGAAACGATGCAGTGAGTTTTAAATATAAAAGGGGGAAACACTCGGGGTGAATTGGAAGGAGGCATGGTAAGATGACTGACTCCGTCACCGGAGTTTATTGTTGTGCCTGGGTCATGCGCCGGCTGGGTTGAGAACCGCCCTGATGCTCGAGCTAGCTAGTGGCGAAAAGCCGGTACATGACGCGACGAGACCAGGAAACACAACAAACCATTGATCAAGAGGAATCACTAACGCCAAACCATTTTTTGCTAGGATCATCTAACACAGCGCAGACTCCTGGAACAAAAGACATTTCCGAGAAGCAGTGCACGTTACGAAAGCAGTGACAAATTGCGCGACAGTTGCTTGACAGGTTTTGGAAACGATGGGTGGCTGAGTATTTACTAACGCTGAGAAGAAGAACGAAATGGTGCCATTCCACGAAGCCGTTAAAGAAGGGAGATCTACATAGTTTTTGTGTGCGATGCCAATGTACCCCGGAGGCAGTGGTGCCGAGCTATAGTCGAGCAAATATATCAAGGAGCTGATGGAATCATCAGGAGTGCTGACGTGCGTACAACGCAGGGAAGACTGCGTCGCCCGACTTCGAAATTGACCGTTGTTGAGCTAGAAATGAGTGAATCGCTGGAGTCGACTCACGGAGGCTGTTGTTGTTTTTGGTGCTGACCCCAACAATAACTACAACTTTTTCTGCTCTCTTATCGGTCCAGAGTTATAGCCCTTTAAAGTTTGAAAAGTTCAAGCCTATATCTCCTAAACCTCACAAGATATTTATATGCTATTGATATAGCTGGAAAGGTAATTGAATTATCTGTCATTTATGTGGAATAATATTTTGTCGAAAACCGTTCAGTTTTGGAGAAAGTGAAATTTTAGATTTTTTGTACTATTTTTTTCCATTTATTATTTTTTTTGTATAATGTATAATTTAATTTAATTAGTATAATGTAAAATTAACCCACATAATTATGCCAATTATAAGAAAGTACAGCCATTTACCTTTTCATAGACGTATATATCTTTGGAATCAGTGTAGGATCTCAGGAGAAAACGCATATTTGAAAATTGCAATCATAAAAGTGAAAAATTTTTCTGAAAAATCGCGCGATGGACTGGACTGATCGCAATGAAAAAAACATGTGTCGAAAGCTAAAAGCCTCTACTTTCTTATTATTGGCATATTTATGTGGGTTAATTATACATTATACTAATTAAATTAAATTATACATTATACAAAAAAATTAATGAATGGAAAAAAATAGTACCAAAAATCTAAAATTTATTTTTCTCCAAAACTGAACTTTCGACAAAATATTATTTTACGTAAGGTTTAGGAGATACAGGCCTGAACTTTCAAACTTTAAAGGGCTATAACTCTGGAACGACAAGAGAGCAGAAATTATTTAAAAACAGTTTTTTATGTGTATTTCATTATGTGTTTTTTTTTATTAATTATTTTTTATTAACTAGGAATTTATTCGTTTGGTACAATTTAATAGGTTTGGCTGCGCCAAACCTCTAAACCAAAATTATGCCATTTTAACTTTTATATGTATATTATATACATATTTTAACAGTAGGTGTACAAGCGAAACTTAAGTCCCCCAGATGGATCAACAATAGATAATTATCAAATATATTGGAAAATAAAGGAAAATATATAAATGGAGTTACTAATCTTAATTTTTTTTTTGAAAATTCGAACTATGCACTAACAAAAATTAGCACAAGGATTGCTAATTCGTGCGACGAAGTACACCTGAGAGGACAAAGCCCATGATTTTGTGGGGTGAAGTACACATGAAAGAACAGCGTACACGTTTTCTTGTCATAAGCTGCTTTCACACAGTAGGATTTGTTGTACAACTTGGTGGTGCTTGACGACTTGTAGTATGTGTGAACGCTTTATACTTCAAGTTGAAGGTCAAGTCGTATGAAAATCAAACAATTTTGATTTTTGACATCCAATTTGCTCTGCTTGACGACTTGCTTCATCGTGTGAACGCAGGCAAAACGACTCGGTGCAAACCCCATTTGAAAAATGTGCTCGAAGTGTTCGGACGACATGAATACGGATCTTTGGAAGGAGTTTTTAAACCTCTGCAAAAAGAAACAGACAAAGCTTATGAATGTCTTCTTATGAAATATAGAGAAATCGATAAAAACGCCACTTTGGACGTTCTAAAAAAATTAACAACTTTAGAACATGCTATAAGAGAGAACTAAAAAAAATAAAGAAATAATAAATATAAATAAAAAAATTTTTGAAATCATCTCGGGAAGTTAACTAAATTTTTTTTGCCAAGCGAGTGTGTTTAAATGTGTTTCTTTTTTTTTTCCATTCTTTGATCCATAATCTTTTCCTTCTCTTTTCTTTTCTTTCCTCTTCTCTTCATCAACCTTATCAATTATAATGGTTGCCAGAATTGCGCTATCCATTTCGTTGATGTTTATCAGTCGACAGCAACGAAAAAATGAAATCGTACAACTTGCTCGAACGTGTGAATGCTTGACAATTCAGTTCCGTTATTTATCGTTTCGTATCGGATTTCTGAGAGCAGCAAGTTGTACAACAAATCGTACTGTGTGAAAGCCGTATAGATTTACAGCCTTATAATGTAAATAGTTTCAAGGCGTAAACGAAAACGAAACATATGTTTTTCATGAGTTTTGTTTTGTGCTTTTCGTCATTTTTCGTTTGTTTGACAATTGCGCATAATAAAACTCGAGTGAAATCCACGAAACGAAAAAGGTGCTTGTTATTAGTATTTTTACATGCTTTGCAGATTTTATCAGCTACGCGAGCTATAATGGTTCGGCAGTTTCCAGGAAAAAAGTCGAGAAACCACGCGAAAGCAAGAAGGCTATCGTCTAGTGTATAATTGTTTGTGTTTTGCAAGTTGTCGAATTGTATGTGTCGAATTTGTATGTGTATATTGTTGTGTATAGTGTTGCCGACACGCATTTGCACTGAATTCTACCCGAAATCTTTGCGATTCTAGAAATTACTTATAAGAATGCTTCAAATATTGTACACATGGCAACATTTTCTGTCTGCAATAAAGCGAATGTCTGCAATACGAACGAAAAGCTTCTATTTTACTAGTTTGGCTCGTTTCGTTTTCGTTTTCGTTTGTGTTTTCGTTTTCGTCTTGAAACTATTTACATTATAAGGCTGTTAGTGAAATTTCAGCAAAATGCTTATGTATTGATACAGCGAATTCGAAGTATCCTATCTCATTATCTCTGTCTTCAATATCAGACAGAGATAATTAGATAGGACACTTCGAATTCGCCGCTTCAAAAATCGGTTTGACGTCTATTTTTTATGAGCTGTTGAATTCATGTACACTATACGTGAGAGATACCATATTGTTGTTTTTGTTTTCTGTCTGTCAGTATGTTGAAAAAATCAGCTGTTTCATGTTTCACCACGGATTCATTTAGTTATGAAATCAGCTTGGCTAGACGCAATATCTTTTGGAACGGTTTCACTACTGGTATGTCGATACCATCGGTGGCTACACACTGTGATTTCTCATATGGTTTCAAAAGTTGTAAACATGTGATGCCAAAGTGTGTGTGAAATTTACTGAATATCCAAATGTTGCCAGAGTGAGAGAAAATATGAACACGAGTTCGGCAAACTATGTTTCTCTTGTTTCCTTTGACAACTGCTTTCTTCTGTGCGTGCAAAGAAACTGAGAAACATGCCTTGAACACAATCAGAGACGCAAGACGCAGATCCAAGTTAGGGACGCAAGAAATGGTTCGGATTTAAACAGATTTCGGATTTAAATAGCAGAGAAGCATTTTCGGGAAGCAGAAGTATGAAATGTCAAAAATTTGACAGTAGAGAACAATAGATTCATTCTACCCCAAAACTCTCGAAGTTTATTATTTTTATCTATATTAAAATATATTTAAAATACATTTAAATAATATGTTATACAGAATAATAATAAAAAAAGCAACAGACAAACACTCAGATAATTTTACAGCAGCTGAAATAGAATAAAGAATGAAATGTAAACCAACACAAACAAATAAGAAGAACAAAAACGCTTCTGCGTCCGCCAAAATTAGAATTAGCTCGGTGCGGGACGCAAATTTCGGCAGCAAATTAGGGAAGCAAAATGGAAAGCAAACTTTTTTCTCGATCTCCATAAGCGCCCGTGTAATTTTGACAGTTAAAAAATGAATCTGCGTCTTGCGCCCCTGATTGTGTTTAAGGCAGCAGGGTCCATTTTCATTTCAAAAATTCTCTACACTCGATACTAGAGTATAGACTTTTGTCCTTCTTCCTATCTCTCAAACGAACTGATTGCAATCGTTTCACAAGATACTGCGTATAGCCAAGGCCATTGGCTTTTAAAATATAAATTTCACCATATGTAAACAAAGGTGGTGAAGCTTCTCAAATATACAAACAGTAGGTGTTAAAAGGGAATTTAAGTCCCCCAATCGGATCAACAATAGATAATTTTCAAATATATTGGAAAATAAATGAAAATATATAAATGCGACCATTCTGGAGTTACTAATCTTAATTTATTTTGTGAAAATTCGAACAACTTTGCACTGACAGCCAAATATTCGCACAACGACAACTTTATACCAATTAAATATAAACAAATAAATCAACAAATACTATGTAAAATCTGAAAGTATACATTTATTATAATTATAAGGAACTGGTAGATATCTTATGTATATAATCTATGCATAAGCAAAAGTTTAATTTGTTAAATATATTTTTGACGTTTGCAAAAAGACAATATCAATAAAAAAATCAATATTGCATGCGTGCATGTGATACTGCGGCGAAGTACACTTCGTGCGGCGAAGTACACATGAGAGGACAAAGCACACGATTTTGTGCGGCGAAGTACACATGAGAGGACAACGCACACGTTTTTTTCTCATAGGTTTAGTGAAATTTCAGCAAAATGCATATGTATTGAAACAGCGAATTCGAAGTGTCCTATCTCATTATCTCTCATATCAGATGAAACAATGCAATGCCATGAAGCAATGATTGATCTTAAACACATAATAAACAAATTAACGAATTTAAAATATTTACAAGCTTTACTAGGTGAAAACTGCGTGATACATACAAAAACTCTTGAGAATGGAAAATGTGTTGGTAAAAATTTGATAGAAGAATGGTTAAAAAGTAATGAGTGTGTTGACAGAACATATATTTCAGACATAAAATACGCATTAAACTCTGTAAATACATCTCCACTTATTAATTCCGATGAAATTATTAAGACTTTGCTAAAACTGAAAGAAGCATCTGTGTTGTTTAGTCCTCTTGTGCTTAAAAAACAAATAAATATATCAGGTTCTTTTAATAACAACGTACATTTTTTAAAGTTTTGCAAATATCAACAGCAAACGAAACTGGTGTCTGATTATATTATTAAATCGTCTTACGGATTGCAACACTTTTCTTGTATTCAACGTTTAAGAAAAATATGGTGGATGAGATATATAACAAATCCAGGTCGTTGCAACCTTGGACCTAGATCTGAAAAAGGCACCAGAGGAGAAACACGCACAGTTACAATAAAATCTATATTTCCATTTGCGGAGCTAGATATAGAAGATATAACATTTATACCCTTGAAAGAAATATCAAAGTTTTCCAACAAATATTTTCTGTTGGACGAACACACTGGGAATATGGTTCAACCATCAGTTGTGAGATCTACTATACATTTGGAAACAGCTACTTGCGGTAGGTTTAAAACAGATTAGTACTTCATACCTAATAATGTTTTTTACAGCTTTGCTGTTGGATGCATGTATTAACACTCGTAAAGACACACTCTCTCTTAACAAAAAGTTGGCTCCATATCAATGCCTTATAGTCTGTTCCTGCAGTGGTAAGGAAAAATATTGTATTTTGTAACCAAAGACTACAAGACTGGAAACTCCTCTTATTTCGTGAGAGAGATCAAAAAAATGTACGTCCGCATGCTCACATACAGTGTATGTGAATTTTATGGTGAAATTGTCGACTTGTTACAAGCTAAAATGGGCTATCACAAAGCATGATATCTGAAAAGGTAAACCGTTTTGCTTTATTACCACACCGTCACAAAGTGATGGGGTGAGTTAGTGGCAGGGATACCAATGACACAACTTTATTACATATTATTTGTTTGGCTTTTAAGTAAACATTAATAGAAAAACTACTTTGCATTTATGCATTCTCGCAGTTTTGACGATTTCTAAGCTGTATAGAAATATTAAAAAATAATGTAAACTTATTTGTTTTTGTAATTTTTCATTTCGCTTTTAATTAAATTAAAATGTGTTAACATAAAAAAATGTACAATTCATTTATTTCAATTAAAATTAAATAAACATAAACAAATTCTCACTTTATACATTTAAAATTAAATTCATTCAAAGTAAAGACCAAAAGAACTAAAATCACAATTAAGTAAATATTAATCTAAATCACAGATTAATATTCAACAAAACATGTTGAATACGTTGCCATCTCTTTCGGCTCAAAATACGCGTAGTAGGTTAAAGACAGCTGACTAAATTTGTGAAATCGGCAATTTTTATAAATTTTAACTTCGTGTTACTTGCAAAATATTCAATATTGTGCAACTATATGACTTAAAAAAGGTTACATATACATTTCTAGAAGTATGCATTGGTTTTAAAACTGGCTCCTTGGTCTTTTTTATGTATTTAAAAAAGCATATTTCTGGCTTATTGCTATGAAGAAGAACAAGAGTTGCATTACTTTCTCTCAAAATATACTTCTGAATTTTTTAACCAAATTCCCGAACTGTCAAAATTCATTCCCGAATTGTCAAAATTACATGCGTTTTGTTTTTGTAATCTACAACACCTAAGCCTGATTTCACCAACACATTCAAAGCGAAAAAAGAGTTTCCAGTCTTGTAGTCTTTGATTGTAACATACTTACCAGAGATAATGATATAGGACACTTTGAATTCGTCGCAAAATACATAGGCATTTTCACTAACATTAGAATAAAGGTGATTTTGTGCAAAAAATTTGTACTTCGTTGCAAAAAATTTGTACTACTCCGAAAATAAATGCGTTCATTTAATCTGTTTTTCGCGGATTCGTTTACGAAACGTCAAAACAAATAATTAAAAATATTGTCAAATATATTATAATAATATTACACAAAGTTACTTCTATTATAAATAATTTATCTTTTTTTACAAATATTTTATATAATCAATGATGATGATAATTTTGGTTTTCGGCAATTAACAGCCTTATAAACTAAAACGACACGTACACGGAAACGCAAACTGAAACCACAGAATAAACAGTATACAGATTGCGCATCTCATACAAAAAAAATTTTGTTCCGTGGTCGCAATATTACGACCACTGTTAACTTAACATTACGTCCGCTGTTAATAATATTACGACTAGCATTTAACAGCCTTTGTTTCTGTAAAGTTCAACTCGTTTGGTGTTTCTAACAGAACCGAGTGAGCTGATTAACATTTCCCGACGGCAACTTCGTCATCATTCGGTATCATCGTTGCTCAGTCGACTTTTTCCTACAGCATTTCTATTGTACTATAAATATGTACACACATACTCGTACAATACATATGTTTGCACAGATATATATGTTTACACAAGGAAGATGTAGGAATGTGTTTCGCAGGCATATCAAGCCTTTAAAAAATTCTCGACTAGCATTTTTTTTCGTTTTCTAAAACAAAACTACTGTGTAAAAAAAGAAGAAATCATGAGAAAAATTCATAGAATATTGATAATCTATGAATTGTTATGTCTAAAGTCATACAATTCAAGAAAATTAATAATCACAATAGATCCTGAATGCAGCCAATCACCTAGACAACAAAAAAAAACAGCAGCAATCAAGTTGACAGTTAACCATAAGAACATAGGAAACTGCAGTCATAAAAAACGCAGTTTTCAGCACGACCGCAACAACAACGATTATGGCTTGACAGTAAAATAAGTCGAAACGCACGAGGAGTTTGAGTTTAAGTCGAAATAAAACAGAGAGTAATGTAATTTTAACCCAAAAATCAAAGAAAATATATATCCAATGCACAGTCGTGCACAAACACCCCATGTGAGAAGAAATCGCGCAATTAATTTATTCCTATACAGCAAATTGATTTGTTAACTGTAGTGTAGTCTTTGAGAAAAAGAAATTTGTTTTTAAATAATATCCAATGCACATTCGTGCACAAACATATGGTGCCTCCTGTGAGGATTGATTGATAACTCACGATTTATAGTTCACAACATTCAAAGAAGATACATAGCAGTTTCATAAAATTTCACAATGAACAAAGCGGAATCGCCTGAGATACCACCGGAGCGTGCAGAAGAGCTCATAAGGCTACAGAGTGATTTGTTTCAGAAGGTTACAAATGCTTTACGGAACTTCAAAAAAGATAGTTCAGAGCGTCAGACTAAAGCATACTTCGATATTCGGCTCGAAAAATTGCAGAAGATGAGCATCGACTTTAACAAACGACATGTGTGCTTAGTCCAAGCTCTGAAGGATGCCAACAACAAATACTTTACTGAGGACATCGCCGACAAGTTTGAAGAGGCGTATATTAATGCCATTTCTATCATTACAGAAGCGTGCAACATAAAGTTTCCCGAAGTTCATGAAGAGGGTGCTAGTCTAGTCAGAAGCGAAGCGATGCAGAGCTCAATATTAGCAAGGGCAGTGCGACTACCGAAAATCGCAGTGCCATCATTCTCCGGAAAATATACGGATTGGCCCACTTTCTATGACTCCTTTTTGCGACTTGTACATGAGAACTCAGCCATTGTTGAAATTGAAAAGTTTCATTACCTCAAGCAATCAATGCCTAGTAACTTTGATAGCGATATTCGTGATATTCCGCTCACAGCTGCCAACTATAAAGAAGCCTGGAAGGTGTTAGTTTCCAGATACAACAACACACGAGTGTTATTCACGCATTACATGAACCTTCTTTCGTCACAAGCACCGATTGTCAAAGAAAAGGCATCCAACATCAAGCATCTTCTGGACACGTCGCGGTCGTGCGTTAGTGCATTACGGCACTTAAAGGTCAAAATTGACGAGTGCGATGAAATAATCGTTCATTTTCTTACATCTAAGTTGCCACGCGAGACTCGTCAATTATGGGAGCAGAACTTAGGACAATCAATCAGTATTCCGAATTTCAAACAATTCACTGAGTTTTTAGAAACGAGATACCGCACGCTAGAAGCCATGGAGTACCAACATAGCGTATCGGTTCCACATTATACTGAACACGTCAAACCTCAAGCAAGTCTTAGTCGGTCTTTCACGAAGAATTCTCCCCGAGAAACGAAAAATCATCATCTTACCACGTCTCCCGGCAATCAGTCATTTAGATGCCCGGCGTGTAAAGATTCACACATACTACGTAGGTGTCCCAAATTCCTCAAAATGGATTACTGTGAACGCAGAGCTGTCGCCGACAGCTCAAAGCTGTGCTTCAATTGCTTGAGCACTACTCATACAGTTTCAACGTGCCTCAGCAACAAGAATTGCCAGCAATGTGGGCAACGCCATCACACATTACTACATACTCCATTCAATCAACAACCAGCGACTGCCAGTGGGGCTATTCCAAAGATGCAGCCGACAAATTCGCAAATTTTGGACATCCCACAGTCGTCAAATACTACGCACAGTGCAACTTATCATATTGGTCAAACAATCATGCCAATTGTGTCATATGCTTCTAAATTCACGTCTGAATCAGAAGTTCTACTGCCGACAGCGCTGATAAACATCATAACGGCCAACGGGCACTCCTTTGCACTCCGTGCATTGATCGATCAGGGTTCGACTGGAGCACTTATCAGTGAACGAGCAGCACAATCTTTGCGTTTGGAACGTCTTCCAATAACCTCTACAATCAAGCTGGCGGATGGACAAAAAAGCGTTGGAAATCACGTCACAAGACTAACCATTGAGTCGCGCATTGACCGTCGATTCAACTTTACGGTAGTCGCAGCTATAGTAAAAACGGTCACCGAAGAGTTACCATCCAAGACAATCGTATATCGTCGATGGACACACCTGCAAGGAATTGAACTCGCCGATCCAGAATTTTATCGCACATCAGCCGTTGATCTCTTGCTAGGGGCTGACGTGTTAGGTACCATTTTAATGCAGGGTATCCGAAAGGGGGGTTTAAACGAACCGATCGCACAACAAACGAGGTTAGGCTGGATCGTTTCTGGTGTGGCCTCCGGCGCAGAAGCAGAACAAAGCCAGTCCTATGCAACCAGCTGTGCTCACGTCTCGTTGGAACAACTCGATTCCTTAGTACGAAAATTTTATACACTCGAGAACGTACCACATGAGCATCAATACACTGCGGAAGAAAACTGGTGCGAAGAGTTTTTCAAACAAACACACAAACGGCAACTAAATGGCAAGTATATTGTGCGTTTACCATTAAAATCCATACTGGATCCAAATCTTCGCCTAGGTAAATCCAAGCAGACAGCTTTGAACCGCTTCCATTCCTTGGAACGCAAACTCAGCCGCTCTCAAACCTTATCGGATCAGTACTCTTCAGCCATTCAAGAGTATTTCGATCTCCATCAAATTGCGGTAGCTGAGACCTCAGAAAGTCATCATTTCACCCTGAATCGCCAAAACCAACCAAATTATACCTGCTGTACCTTGCCACATCACGCAGTCATCAGGGAGGACAGTGCCACAACGAAATGCCGTGTCGTCTTTGACGCTTCAGCTGTCACGTCGAGTGGAAACTCACTTAATGATTTGCTGTGTAAAGGACCTCCACTGCAAAACGATTTATCAGCAATTTTACTCAACTGGAGGCTACACAAGTACGTCATAACCGCAGACATTGAAAAAATGTACCGATGCATCGACGTCCGTGCTGCAGACACTCAATACCAACGAATTCTTTGGCATAATAAGGAAGGTCAGATTGAGGAATATCGTCTTACTACAGTCACCTTCGGCACAGCGTCAGCACCGTACACCGCCATTCGAGTCATGCTGCAATTAGCTGATGATGAAAAAGAAAGATATCCGCTGGCCGTCAAAGTACTAAAAACCCAAATGTACGTGGACGATGTGTTCATAGGAGGAGACTGCATTAAGCAGGTGCTCAAAATTCGCAACGAGACACAAGGGGCACTAGGCAGTGCAGGCTTCAAACTTCATAAGTGGGCGACAAATTTACCCATTTTGTTAGATGGTATCAAGTCTGAACGCCAAGATACTGCTTGTGCAATTCAGTTAAACCTGGATGAGATCATCAAAACGTTAGGGATGTGTTGGCAGCCAAGCAGCGACACGTTTCAGTACCGCCTAAAGTTTGAATTGAATTTCAATCTGATCACTAAGAGAGCTGTCCTGTCAACAATAGCCAAATTATTTGACCCATTGGGACTAATAAACCCAGTAATTGTCTCCGCCAAGATTTTCTTGAAGCATTTGTGGTCGCTCAACCTCGATTGGGATGATCCCTTGCCGACAGAGCTGAGTGAAGAATGGATACGGTTTCTAGACGACCTCCCTACTATTCACAGTATTCAAATTCCTCGATGGCTAAATGTTCCCGAAATGACCAGCAGACAAGTCGAACTTCACGCATTCTGTGATGGCTCAATGCAAGCATATGCATCCATAGTATATTTACGTATACAAGATGAAAACAAACAGTTCCACACCAATATTCTTACCGCAAAAAGCAGGGTCACACCTAAACCACCAATTTGTATTCCACGAATAGAGCTGTGTGCAGCAGTGCTAAGCATCAAGCTGGTTCAATGGGTGCTAAAACATCTAAGTTTGTCCAAAGAAAACGTTCCAATTTATTACTGGACCGATTCAACCATTGTACTTTCATGGATTCGTGGAGATATACGGCGATGGCCTGTTTTTGTTTCCAATAGAATTGGCCTAATACATTCAGCATCCGATATAAACCAGTGGCATCATATTTCCACGCACGAAAACCCAGCCGATCATTCTTCGCGGGGTTTGACAGCAACTGAGCTACTGCATTGCACATTGTACTGGAGAGGACCTAAATGGCTAGGTGAATCACGGCAGTTCTGGCCGCAAACGGATTGGACCTTTTTGGAACCGGAGCAACTAGTCAACACCATTGTACAGTCCAGAGATACATCATTCATTGCACGATACTCATCATTTTCGCGCCTAAGGCGGATAACTGCATGGATACGTAGATTTTGCCATAATTGTAGACTCGGCAAAGGCGAGCGTTCAAAGGGTCCCCTTACAGTGATCGAGCTGCATCAAAGTCTCTTCAGATTAATTCGCTTAGTACAATCCGAATGCTTCATGTCAGAAAAACGAAGTCTATCTAAAGGAGAGGGGGTTCCACATAAAAGCCCACTGTTTTCTCTAAATCCCTTCATTGACCCTCAGGACATCATACGAGTTGGAGGCAGATTGCAGCGATCTCTACTCTCGTATGATGAAAAGCACCCGATCATATTACCAAGAGCACATCATTTTACAAAGCTGATAATTGAGGACGCTCATGTAAACACTTTGCATGGTGGAATATCGCTTACGTCAAGTTTCATTCGAAAAAGATTTTGGATTCTCAATGCAGCAAAAACAATTCAAATGAAACTCAGAACCTGCATAAAATGCTTCCGAGAAAAACCAAAAATATCACAACAACTCATGGGAAGCCTCCCTATTGCACGCGTCACACCATCCTTGCGACCATTCATTTCAACCGGAATAGATTTTACGGCAGCAATTGAATTGAAGGCGTCTCGATACCGAGGTAATACCACTTATAAAGGCTACATAGCTATTTTTATATGTTTATCAACAACGGCCGTACATTTGGAAGCAGTGACAGGAATGTCAACAGATCAAATGCTATGCGCGCTACATCGATTCATAGGAAGACGTGGTCTCTGTCACGATATATATAGTGACTGCGGTACAAATTTTATTGGAGCAAATACGGTGTTAAAAACAAACGCAAAAACGTTCAGAGAATCATTCGAGAATCACATCATTCCACAACTGTCTGAACGAGGGATTCAATGGCATTTCAACCCACCACATTCACCTAACTTTGGCGGACTATGGGAGGCGAATATTAAGTCGGTTAAGTACCATTTAAAACGAATCACCACTGGCACACCCATGACGTATGAAGATCTATCCACCGTGCTAGCGAGAATTGAAGCGTGTCTAAATTCTCGGCCACTGTGTCCCCTCACGGCGAATGCAGACGACCTTACCGTGTTAACGCCAGGACACTTCTTAATTGGGGACTCTCTATTAGCTCCTCCAGAGCCACCGGTGCCGGAACCAGTACCCCAACGTCAATATTTAAAGATTCAACGAATGATTCAACAATTTTGGGCAAAATGGTCATCAGAATGGCTATCACATCTGCAATCACGTCCAAAATGGTGTTCTCAACAGGTTAATCTGCAAATAGGGGACCTTGTCCTTATAAAAGAAGACAGGCTTCCACCACAGCAGTGGCAGCTAGGAAGAATAGTAAACACGCATCCTGGAGAAGATCAACTAGTACGAGTTGTCACGATTCGAACTAAATCTGGAACTTATCGGCGCTGTGTTTCGAAGGTTTGCAGATTGCCAATAGAGACCCCATACGAAGGGACTACTGGTGAAGTCTAAACCCAAATAGTATACTCAAATACAAATAGGTAAAATCCATCAATGCCAGAGAAGGCATAGGCGGCCGGCATGTCTAAAGTCATACAATTCAAGAAAATTAATAATCACAATAGATCCTGAATGCAGCCAATCACCTAGACAACAAAAAAAAACAGCAGCAATCAAGTTGACAGTTAACCATAAGAACATAGGAAACTGCAGTCATAAAAAACGCAGTTTTCAGCACGACCGCAACAACAACGATTATGGCTTGACAGTAAAATAAGTCGAAACGCACGAGGAGTTTGAGTTTAAGTCGAAATAAAACAGAGAGTAATGTAATTTTAACCCAAAAATCAAAGAAAATATATATCCAATGCACAGTCGTGCACAAACACCCCATGTGAGAAGAAATCGCGCAATTAATTTATTCCTATACAGCAAATTGATTTGTTAACTGTAGTGTAGTCTTTGAGAAAAAGAAATTTGTTTTTAAATAATATCCAATGCACATTCGTGCACAAACATGTTAAAAAAAATGTTTATAAACGGAATTATATTTTCTTTCTATCTCGTGTTATTTCAAATTCGTAAAAAACATTCGTTTAACCCTATAAAAGGGTTTCCATTAACTTTTTAATGTTACTCGTATAACGTATTCAATATGTTGATATGCCGACTAAATTAGATCATCTGCCTATTCAAATTCTTCAACAGCACACTATGCTCGCAACGGAGATCGTGCCAGCGCTTTACAAAGCCTGGACATCGAACAAGAAGCAGAACAAAGCTACGAAAGCAAAATTCCTTCCAAAAACCATAAAATGTAAAATTGAAAACAAATCCAGACGGACGGACGACTGCACATGGTTTGTTATTGTAAGAGAAGCAAAAGAAGACAAATCGCACCGTTCTTCTCATCGCCCGCTGTACACCATAAATGGATCGATTCTTTCTTTCACACTTTACTTGACATACGAGTGCTGCATCGATTATCTCTTACGCATATTCGCTAGCATTGTTAGTGCAAAATAAAAGAAACAAAGTCGATCTTCCGATCCCTTCATACTCATTCGAAAAGATCTTCGAACGAACGTGAACAAGAGAAACAGCCCTCTCATACCATGTGTGTTTGTTGGTAGAGTGTGCACTGAACTCGCTCTTTTGATGAAACTTGTCTAACTAATAACAGCAGAGAACTTCGTCGCCCGACAAATTAACAGCAACAAAGCTCTGTTAACCAAATTCTGTTGCTTTCGGCCCGCACCCATAATTCAGATTGCTTCGTTGGGCGACATGCGCATTCTGTATACTGTTTATTTTGTGCTGAAACTCAAATTCAACTAAGCCAAACCCCCAAAAAATAAGCTTTTCGAGCCGACATTTGCGTGTACGTCTGAGTTTGCAGAGCGTTATTGTTTGCAGACAGAAAGGTGATGCCATATGTACAATATTTTAGGGAATTTTCTAGAGAATTTTTAAAAATCCAAATATTTGGTGCATGATTTTGTGAGAATCACAGAGAAATGTCGCGGTGGTGGTGTCGCAACAATCTGGCATTTATATGCTCATATTTTTTGTGTTATTATTGTGGAAATTATTTGTGAATGAATTACGTTTATATCTTCACACAGAACTGTAATTAAAATTGTATAATAACATTGAAATAATATATTCAGCAGAATATTGCAGCAACACGTACATTCACCATGTTTTTTCACTATAAAATCACTTTTCATATAAACATTTATCTCTTAATAACTTAAATGCCTTTATAAACGATACTTTCCCTTTAACTTTATCGATTTAATACATAATTTCTCATTTTGTATGCAAAATACAAATTATATTATAATAACGCACAATTACACTAAACGCTAGCCTCTTTGCTTGCGTCTGTCCGAACAGGGTTTTCTCTGGAAATTCGACATCCTTTATACCCCGTCTACGCGACAAAAGCTGCAAAGCATGTGGAAATACTAACAACAAACTTTCTTATCGCGTGGTGTGTTTCCATTCGTCATCGTTTATCCTCCGTCTGTCAAAACAACGAAAAACTACGAAAAGCACAAAACAAAACGGGTGCTAAACTGAAAAAGCGTTTATCGTTTATAAGGCTGTAAATCTTCAATGTGTTGTTTTAAGTGCATAATCTCCGATTCCTTCTCTTGTATTTGGGCCCATAGTTCATTGTGTGAACGCGAAGTGAAGAAATTTCCGAGTGCAGCGTCGTCGGCACATTCTGACTCTGAGGCTTTTCATTTTCTACTAATTTGGCCTGCTGCTCTAAGTCATTAATGTGAGATACATTTAAGGATTGCGCTTGACAAATTTCTTGATTTTGTTGCATTGTACTCCCTATTGTACAAGTACGTGCGTAATTCAAGCACAAAACTAGATAATGAATAGCTGTAGCAAGGCGGACTTGCGGTTAAAGAAATTATAAAAACTGATCATATTTGATTGTGTGTAATTTATGGACCAACTTAATTTTCCAACCTGTCTAACCCATAAACATCATTCCAAAAGCCGACATGTGATTGGATAAGTTCCTCATTACATATCCTAATTGAGGGTGCAAAGGTAGGATAGTAACGTGCTTCCTTCCTTCAAATGGTTCTCACGAGCGTAGATGACACTGTCCAGCATGCCTTCAAACAACAAAAAATAACCCATCCATTCTGTTATTATGTCAAATTTCTCTTGAGGCAGTGCAATTTCCTTCAGTCGTCCTTTTACCAATGACACATTCTTATATGGTTGTTGTTGAATTATCAATTTCATAACGACCGTGCCAGCTTGATGTGTTGATTATTACTTACATTACTTTGTGTTGAGCCTACAGCAATAGTTTTGAATCCTCTGTAGTAGTCTTATCTTCTTTCTCCTGTCATGTTTTCATAATCTGCGTAAAATGAGTTAACTTATTTGTGTTTTTAGTAAAATTACACTAAATTATACTATATCTTAGGTTCGTGCATTAGAGGCCCCAAATAATTTCCATTCCAGATATTTTCTGTTGCTTTAATCAGCTTAGGGAATTATTTAATCAGTTTACTCATATTGTAAACAATTGCAAACAATAATTTGATAACTAAATGAATCTCGTAATCTTCGATGTTTACTGTACTGTTCCGATTTTGGACTAAAATCTAGTTTCGGACCAGAAGGTCAATTTTGTTGTTGTTTTGCACGGTGACTTCAGCAACAACTACGGGTTTTCCCGCTCTCGTCAGGTTTCGGAGTTATAGCCCCTTGAAATTTAAAAACTTCGGCGCTATATATCCTAAACTATAGAAGAATCTGGTTGGTGTGGGCATGATTACACAGGTGTTTATATCTTTCATTTATGTAATATACCATTTTATCGAAAACGCAAATTAAAATTTTTAATACTTTTCCAATTGATTAATTTTTTCCTAAAGCAAATGCATAATTAAAACATATAATTATCGCAGCACGAAAAAAGTAGCGATCCTTAGCTTTCCTAAGAAATTTATTTCACCAGAATTGGTGCAGCGTTTTAGGACAAAACTCTTTGAAACGTAAGTATTCATGCTGTACTGTTTTACTTACGTGATTGTGAGTTTTGAGTTGCATTTATTCCTAAATACCTGCACCAATACTTAAGAGTCTCTACTTTGTTCAGATTTTTATAAATATATATATAATAATATATACTTATACATTTTACATACAACAAAATTAATGAATAGAAGTAAATCTCCAAAAGTAAACGGTTTCCAATAATATTTGGTTGGTCGAGAGTCCAACTCGCAACTGTTTTTTTTTTTTTTTAATATTTATATTTATTTATTTAGTTTGCTGACCATAGTAAGAACACATTCTTAAAAGTAATGGTAGCCTAGTAACAATAATGCTTCAATTGTACTTATATGTATATTAACAAGTAAATACGTAAATAGTAATATAAAATAAGAAGTAGTAAGATAGGAAGTGTATAGATAATATATTAGTAAGAATTACGAATGTAAGGCATGAAGATGAGACAGTATAGTGAGGAAAGATAGGAGGCAAGAGATAAATCACATAGCTTTCAAGTGATTGCACAGATTTTGCTTAAAATTGTAAGGGTTGGTAATCCTTCGTATATGTAGCGGAAGGGAGTTCCAAAGTCTCACAACACTCACAAAGAACTGTCGTTTAGATATTAAGCTAGAAAAGTTAGGAGGTACCAGCGTAATTCACCTTTGCGAATGAGCAAAAGTCAGTGTATTAAAAAGGTAGGCTGGTTGACCTGTACAAATTATTTTGTGCAAGAAAGTTAGAGTTGTTAACTTCAGTAAGCATATCGGTGAGCAATTGAAAAGTGAAAAAGAAAAGTTAGATATATGTATGTTCGCCTCGTTTTATATTAAAGATGAAACGTACAATGCTATTGTAGAAAACAATGAAAGCATTGGGAGCAGTAGAGCTTTAGCTAAGAGTAATTTCGTACCAATGGGTAAAAAGTGCTGAGTATTCCATAACAATCTGAGTTCTCCATAGACTTTACTAATGCTAACATTAACATGTGCTGATCAGGACAGTGTGTTATTGAAAATGATTCCAAGATTTCGCGCCGATAATGAATTGCATCTCCACCAATGAATATATTCGGCAAGTTAAGATGATCAATTGGTTTTTTGTATATGGGCAAAATTTGTGACTTTACCGAATTGAGGCTTAGTTTATTACAATCTGGTCAATTAAATGCGAATTTGCAAAGACCTCATTCCTTGAACAACTAAATATTATAATAATTGCAAGTCATCTGCATACATATGGAAAAAGCAATTCTTAATGATATACAATATATCATTTACATAAATCAGGAAAAGAAGAGGTCCCAGAATTGATCCTTGTGGGACACCTGAACGAACCAGGAGAGAACTGGACATTCTGCTATCAGCAACTAAACTTTGATATCTATCAGTAAGGTAGGATTGGATTAAATTGCTAGATTGACGCGAAAAGCTTGTATTAATTTGTTGTGCAATATAATATGATTAACCGTATTGAAAGCTTTAGATAAATCCAGAAGAATCAGGAAAGATACATACGTCTTATCCAAGGTTTATAGAATAAAAGGTTACGCCAGTAAACAAAGAAAAGTGGTCTCGTTCTGCGCATCTACGTCAATAAGTATTTCTAAAATCACTAGGGTCACAACACACGGTACAAATGTCAAACTTAAAAAGTCGTATGAAGAAAAGTTGGAACAGCTTTAATGTTACTCGAACGCCCCAATTTTGTTGTTGCTTTTTCGTTGTTGTAGTTTTATGCGGCAACTCCAACAAGAGCAACATTTCTTGTCGTTCTCGTATGTTTTCAGAGTTACATCCCTTTGAAATTTGGAAATTACGAGAGTTTATCTCTTCAACTATACAAAATACTTACATGTTCTTCGTGTCGTTGGAAAGGCATTTGAAAGACCTTTCATTTGTGTAAAAATGTATAATTACTGTAATAATTACTTTATGCAAAAATGTAAACTGTATAATTAACCAACAAAAACTGAAGCCTTTACGATTAAGCTTTAGTACTTTACGTTTAGCATAACCTAATTTTATGCACTTTATATAAATTGAAAGGTAAAAAAAATAATAAATTTACGTACCCATATTAATTTGCAACTCATTTTCAAAGCAATTTACATTAAAATTATCTTCACAGATGCCTGCATGTTTGGTTTTGAATTCTTTTTTTCGCTGCCAAAACTCCGACAAATTTTTGATAAGCGAGCAACTGATTGAAATTTGAAAACCCTTACCACTAACATTATTGCAAAAATTCACAGAGCACTACATTATTGGTATTATTCAATCACCAAAATTTTACATAAAAAATTATTGTTATAACCCGTGTGCAGGCGCCTCGAAACAAAATTTCAATACAAATACTTATTGACGTCATTTGACGTCCCTGTCAAACGAAAAAAAATAACGGACCTGCGCGTGGCGTAACCTTCTTTCTATAAACCTTGCGTCTTATCCATAGCTTTCCGTAGTTCTTCAATAACTAACGTTAGAGCGGTTACGCAACTATTTCCAGGACGAAAACCAGACTGATGATCGCTGAGAAGATATTTCTTGGATACATACGCATGGAATTTTGCATTGAAATCAATTTTTCGAAAACCTTAGAAAGAAATGGCACTATTGCAATCGGACGAAAATCAGGGGTACGAGAGTTTGATTTTTTTAGAACAGGAATGATTTTCGTGCGTTTCCATTCATTTGGGAAGGTAGACTTGGTTATGATATTATTAAATATATGCGTGATAAATTTTAGTAAATAAGGTATTATTAATTTAATGAATTTCAGACTAATACCGTCAAGACCAGTAGCATTGGATTTAATTGACATGAGTGCGTTCAATACATTCTGCTCACATGTTTGATAGACAGGAGTAATACTCGTTTCCAAAAAGATTTCAGGGGAATTATAAGAGTGGACAGAAATCTGGCATTGAGTTCGTCACAGTCTATGTTGGGAGGGCTTTCGGAGACACTTTTTCCAATTCCGATATTTTTAACCTTGTTCCAGAATGTTTTAGTGGATAGTGTGTGGTTAAACTTCGTTTCAAAGTATCTTTTCTTTGAAAGTCTTATTTTAGTTACAACTTGATTGCGTAATTGGCGAAACATCACAAGATATTGGTGAAGTTTAAATTTCTTCCATTTTTTATATACAAAATGACGCTGCTGCATAAGTAAAAGTATATTAGAAGTCAGCCATACTTCAAATCAGCTTGATCACTTTAGAAACGATAGGTACATGCTTGTCGTATAACCAGTTAAGATTCTGCGTTAAGAAATCAACCTGATCATTAACCAAGGGCATATAAAACATGGATTCCCAGTTTATTGAGTTTAATCATGTAGTAAAGACACGGAATCCATACCATAGTTCCTATACTAAAATGTTTCCCTAACGTTCGACCTGCGGTCAAATGAATAGGTCATGAACAGCAGATCATGAGTGGAAAAACTCGGAGCATCCAAATGTTGATATAACAGTACATTCTGCATGGCGCTAATGAAGACCAAATCTAAAAGACTACATGAACTACTAGAAAAATGCAAGGGTGTGATCTTGTTGGCTAAATACATATTTAGGGACTGCATGGATTGTATGAATTGGTACAATTCACTGCTGTTCAAAATATTACAATTGAAGTCCCCACAAACTATAATTTCGGATGTGCTGCAGGATATCCCCTGAAGAGTTGATAGGAAGGCATCAAAACATATTCTTTTATTGGGTCTATATATTGAACAGAGCATAATTTTGCGGGTTTTCGAATAAACCTCCATAAAAATGTATTCATGTGGAGAACCTTCTTCAGATTTGGATATAAGCCGACAATTCAAACTTTGCGAAACGTAAGTTGCCACACCACCCCCCTGTCGTCCTTAGCGATCTGACCTAAAATGCTTGTACCCATTTAGTTTGTAAAAACAGTTACCTATTTGAGGGTGGAACCACGTCTCCGAGACACAGATTATGTCAACACTACAATCTATAGAGATGCATCTGAACTCGTCTATTTTACCCGACAGACTCTGCGCATTTAGATGGCAAATATTAAGCCCTTTATTTTGAGCGCTGAGTATTTGCAATAAGGTACTTAGTGAACTATGTTGGAACTCACGATTTAAGCGACTAGAAGCCACATTGACTGTAAAGGATTGACCCAGAGCATGGTTAAAGGTATAACTACAAGAATGGTTAGATCCGTGCTAAAAATAAGTGTGAGTGGTAGAAAAGAATGAGAAAGTGAGAATTATAGTTAAATATATGTGCAGAAATGTGTCAAGGAAATAGGAAGAAAAGACAGAGAGACTCAAAAAGAGTAATGATATAGATAAATGATAGTAGAGGTAAAATTAGGAAGAGACAAGTAAAAGCAAGGCCTTAATAATGTTAAAAATAAGTTAAGTACTAGTATTTCTGTCTGTTTCAGAGATGTAATCTTCCACAATGACGGAGTTCTCCAGAGTATCAGCATTAAGCATTTCAGAATTTTTAATTTGTAAACTAGCTCCTCTTTCTGATAATTCCGTGATTCAGATCCACGCCGAGTATAAATCGCGACGAGTTGTTTCATGCTCTTTAGACTAGCCGCAGGTAAGAGAAGCTCTCGGTTTCTCTTAGTAAGACTTTCGTTTATGTAAAAGCTTCTATTTGAGGATAAACCAAAACCAAGCGACAGATTTTTTGTTTCTGCAATAGCTTTGTTCCAGGACTCCTCGATACCATGAAGATTGATTTTGATTTTTTCGCGTAGATCACGTAGTTCCCCTATCACTTTGTCATATACGTGGTCCCGCAGCTTATTTATTTCAGCTTTTATAACTTCTGTTAGGAAGGCACTTTGGTTTTCTAAGCGTTCTTCAAACTTACGTGTTTTGGTTGATGTTGTTGTAACATGTGGAGCAGACCCCAACAACAGCAAATTCATCTTTTGCTCCCCCTGGTTTCGGAGTTATAGCGCTTTGAAATTTGAACTTGTTTGCCTAGTATCTCCTTAACTATAGAAGATATCCGGTACGGATGTATACCGTTGGAAAGGTAACTTAAATACCTTTCATTTATGTGAAGTAAGATTTTGCCGAAAAACGCATATTTTTGGAGAAAAACCGCTCTTAACATTTTAGTACTTTTTTCCCCCCATTAATTCATTTTTTTTTTATAATTAACCCACATAATTGTGTGAAAAACATGAAACTAGATGGTATTAGCTTTCTAAAGCTGTTCTTTTTATCGTAATCGGTCCAGTATTTTAGGAGGAAACGCTCTTTGAAACGTAATTAGTTAATCATTTCTACTCCATTTCTACTTTCTTCACTGAATTGTGAGTAGACGTGTTTTTTGAGTCCGTCCATTAGCAGGGTGGAGTAAGAATAGTTTCTCGCGAAATCGTGCGATTTTTCATAAAAATTTTTCATTTTCTCAGTGTAGTTTTTATGTTAAAACAAAAAATTAATTAAAAGTGAGAATTGTTATTGGTCAAATTTCGACCACGACCGACCCTAGTTTTGGCTTAAATAAGTCGCTTGTTGACCCCACCGATGTTGTAGTTGTTGTTTTTTGTGCTGACACCAATAACAACAACAACTTTTACTGCTTTCCTGTCGTTCCAGAGTTATAGCCCTTTGAAGTTTGAAAAGTACAGGCCTGTATCTCCTAAACCCTACAAGATACCTATATGTTATTGATATAGAAAAATCGCGCGATTTTTCATAAAAATTTTTCGCCTTCGACGCTGCTTATGAAAAAAAATAATAGGGAACAAATGCAGTTTACGGGACTTTCTCCGATTTTTTTCAGTTTTTTTTTACCGTTAGATTTTACCGTTAGGACCGGAAGTGTGTAGTTTATTTCCGGGGCTAGGCAGCCATTTTCCATTTATGGGCGTTTTAAGTTCACGAAAGATGACCTAATAAAAGGTCAATAACTCCTAAAGTAGATAACCTATAGTACCGCCAGTGGTACCATTGGAAAGGTATTGTTTTTGTCTTTATTTGTGCAATACATAGTTTTCATAACACTCCAACAGTTTAGAAGTTATACGTATTTTTATGTAATTATGAATTTGTGCTCGTGAAACAGAGATGTTTTTCTCGGAAATGGATACATTAATGTACCACAAAAAATATATATCGTGAAAGCCCATTGTCTTACCTTTAAAATGGTATATAACATGCCATACTTACTTATTGTATTTGTAATGTAAAACCGATACAAAGTAAAAATCATCAGTGGTCAGATTTCATTAAAATTGTATTTACATGCACAAAGACTTAATCCTCTAAATCCTCGACATAAATTTCGTAATCTTCTTCTTCTGGATAATCTTCTATATGTGATTTTGGCATTAGTGGGTTATATACACGCCCAGCTGTCCGCGCGATTTTTCATAAAAATTTTTCAATTTTAAACATTGGTAATGTATGTATGAAGAATTTACTAGCGCCGCAGGCGAAAAATTTTTATGAAAAATCGCGCGATTTTTCATAAAAATTTTTCAATTTTAAATATTAAATACTGAACAATACGCGCTAAGGTACAAAGGTTTCCTGTAGTCAAGTCTAAGATGCGTGTTCGGATATCCACCGAACACTAATTTTGAATATTTCATTAAAAGTGGTCGAAACTGTGGGAGATACCCTATCATGTTATATATCGTTGGAAAGGGGAGGTTGTGGGCCCTAAGAAACCTGAATTTAATATATACCTTAATTATCAAAGAAGAGAAAAAAAAAATATTATGTAATACAACCTCCACTATTTTTTCTTAAAACTAAATTCTCTCCATAAATACTTGTTAAAATCAAAAAATGATTATGACTTAAAATATCGACCTTGCTAGGACCTTTCGAACGCTATCAATTTTTTACTGGTACACCTTATAGTTTAGGAGATATCGCTATTTGAAATTTGAGATTTTTTTACATTCAAACGCCCATAAAATCTAAACTAAGGCCACGCCCCAAAAATTTTTTACATGGTTAGATTCAGGACAAGAAGGCGAGCTAAGGTGTAGTTTAGGGGACTGAACTGAGCCAGTCCCGTAAACTGCATTTATACCATCGTTTCCCCCTAAGATCCTGGACTGATCGCGATGAAAAATAAATGTGTCGAAAGCTAAAAGCCTCTACTTTCATATTATTGGCATAATTATGTGGCTTAATTACACATTATACAGTAGACGCTCACAAATCAGAGCCTTCAGTAATTCGAACTTCCAGAAATTAGAATCAGTGTTTGCAATACATTAAACGCTCTGAAATTCGAATTTAATTCTAATTTCTGAGCGTGTTTTTTTTTTATATTCATATTTTTAATTTAAAAAAATACATATAATGTATTGGACTGAATTGTTTCGTTTTGTTTTCTTGTTTTTATCAAATAAAATTCAATTTAAAAGAATTAAAAGCGTTTTATTTTAGTTTTTGGAAGTAAATTTACTCAATTTTTTATTTTTTATATGAAAAAAAACGTCCAGAAATTAGAATTGCCTCAAAAACAAAGTGGTTCTAATTTGCGAGCGTCTACTGTACTTACAAAACAATTAATGGATGGAAAAAAATAGAAAAAAAAAATCTAAAATTTCATTTTTCTCCAAAACTGTACGGTTTTCGACAAAGTATTATTTACATAAATGACAGATAATTCAATTACCTTTCCAGCAATATTAGTAACATATAGGTATCTTGTAACGTTTAGGAGATACAGACCTGAACTTTTCAAACTTCAAAGCGCTATAACTCTGGAACGACACGAGGGCAGTAAAATTTGTTGTTGTTGTGGTCGGCATCAAACACAACAACAACATCGATGGGGTCGACAAGCGCCTTATTTGTGCCCTAGTTTTTATAAAAAATCGCGTGATTTGTAATAAAAATTGTTCTACTATGAATTTTATTTGTGTTAAATTAGCGCCGCAATAATGTTATATATCGGATTCGTATTACTGAAAAACAGTATAATAGTACAATTCAAAATATTCTTTTGTACTGACGTCATTGCAATTTTAAAAATTAGTTTTATCCTAAACTCCAATCTTGGTGAAATAAAAATCGAAAAAAGGCTAACAATCTAATTCAGTGCTGGCCACGCCATAGGCACGCGTGCTAATTTTTTCTCTCGGCTATTCACATGTACACGACAAAAGTCGTCGGGTTTTCACACCGACACTAGCGATCGTTCGTATCAAGTGAGTCAGTCGACGGTCAGACTTCAAGCAAGCAAGATCGCGCCAGACTATTTTATGATTGCACTGAGCAAAATGTTGAATAAAGAATGGGAGAATTACTATTTTATTCTTTGAAAATTTTTTAGACGAACCGCAATGTATGATTTGTAATAAAAAGATCGGACGCGCATCTAAATTTTTTGTAAAGAGACACTATAGGGCGTGTCATTTAGATTATGATAAGGTTATTAATGAAGAAAGGGCACAATTAATATTTAAGTTAAAGTCTGCTATTAAAATAGATGTTTCAAAATCTGAATTAGGAATAGATTGAGAAATAGTAAACTCAATTTCATTGCAAATTCATTTGCATGATTTAAGGTTTAACAACCCCCAAACAACAATCTTCTCAGTGTACCGCGCAGAGAGAATTTTTCTGCAAAACAACCTCTCTCAACGCTTCACACATGCACAAAATATGATTGTTTGATTGACAACGAGTTATGAATACAGAAACCCTAAAATACAGAATTCAAAACACAGTATTCATAAACGTTTCATAGCAGTCAAATTATTTTATCAAACTGTTATAAAACTTAAAAATAAGTTGAAGCAATTTTAATAGCATTTTAAGAGATTTATTCGACATAATTATCGAAAATAACAAATATTAACATGGATTCAGTTGGAGTTTTAAATGAAATTGGTAAGTCTGTAATATAATTACCATACATATGGTGTCTTATAAACCCTTTATACGCAGATCTTTTGAACAGAATTGCTATACACCTTTAAAGACTGCGAGGACCCATATAAACTTACAGACGAAGCATTTCGAATAAGGTACCGATTTTCGAAAAAGGTGTGGAGAAGATTGTAAAAATGGTAGAAAAATACATGCCTACAGAACAGGACGAGGAACTTCACCAACGTTCACTTCATGCTCGTTGCCTTACGCTGCTCGGGTCATGGAGAGGTACGGTCGGTTTGCATTCAGTGAAGGATTAGAGCAGAATTTATTTTTATTTATAATTGAAGCCTTTGAAGACAATTGTTGCTTATAAGCAACTTTTAAATTTACGGCTCTAAAGTTTAGATTGGGAATCTCTGATTTATAACCGTAAGTTGCATACAAAGATCGATCTTTTTTTAGTAAAATGACACAAGAGTAAATGTTCTAGTTCTGTTGGTTCTTTCATTTTATTAAGTTATTCAATGCAACTTAAGTAAGAGGCCACACGTACGAAAAAGGTGTCGCGAAAAATAATTTTTTTTAAATACAGGGTCCGCCAAATAACTTTTTTGAAAATGCTATAAAAAAAACTACTGAATATTTTCTCAAATTTCTTTTTTTATTTGAAAGTACAATCCTTCCGGTTAATAATGGAAAATAATTTCATTCAAATGGCTGCCTCGGCTGGCCATGCAGTAGCCAACACGATCGGTCCAATTTTTAAGCACATTATCGATTGTGTGCAGCTGTATTTCACCAATGGCTTCACGAATATTGTCCTTTAAAGCGTCAATTGTCTCTGGCTTGTCTTTGACGGCTCCCCACAAATAATAGTCCAACGGTGTCAAATCGCAGTTCCGAGGTGGCCAAACGACATCAGCTCTACGGCTGATAATGCGATCTTCAAAAACAGGGCGCAAAACATCGAGTGTAGCTTCGGCTGTGTGTCACGTAGCGCCGTCCTGTTGAAACCAAATGTTGCCAATATCCTCCTCTTAAATTTTTGTGAACAAAAATTCGTTCAACATGGTCCGATAACGATCGCCATTGACTGTAACGGCCACTCCTTGCTCATTTTCGAAGAAAAATGGCCCAATTATACCTCTGGACCAAAATCCGCACCAAACAGTGACTCATTTTGGGTGCACCGGCTTTTCAATGTATGCGTGCAGGTTTTCTGTGCCCCAAAAGCGACGATTTTGCTTGTTTACATACCTGCCAAGATCAAAATGAGCTTCATCTGCAACATTACCATGATTTTCAAAGTATGTCGCAATATTTCCCAGCGTTGTTCAAGCGTATACACAACCATATTCGTTCAGCGGAAGGATAAAACTAATTATCTGTTAAATCAGACATGAGCTAAGTGTTCACGAAATAAGCACTAGTTGAAAAAAAACGTTAGATGGCGGACCCTTTATATAGATAATAGTTACAAAACTAAAATTGACACTATGTCTCAGTATAAAGGTAAGTTATTTTTTTTATGAATTTATTTGAAGCCAAGGTATTGACTTTATTGAAATGTGACTTGCTTATAAGCCTCCCTAAGGACCTCCCAAGAAGAACATAGGGCTTTGAAATTTTATAAATAAAGGGTTTTCCAATAAGAGGTGTAATTTTGATATTCAAAGAAAAATGCCATTTGTTGAGATAAATTATCGCATGGTTATTTCGTAATAAAGAGGAAGGTATGCCGTTAATAATTAAAAACAACATCAGCCAAATGGCCACCACGACCACCCCTACAGGACCATAGCTATTCAAAATTACACCTCTTATTGGAAAACCCTTTACTTTTATAAAGGGTTATTGGACCTTTACTTTATAAAAGTAAAGGGTTTTCCAATAAGAGGTGTAATTTTGATATTCAAAGAAAAATTTTTTGAGATAAATTATCGCAAGTTTATTTCGTATTAAAGAGAAGAAGGTATTCCGTTAATAATGAAAAACAACATCAGCCAAATGGCCACCACGACCACGCTTACAGGACCATAGCTATTCAAAATTACACCTCTTATTGGAAAACCCTTTAGCTTGCTTAGGGGTAAAACATTATGGCCGGCAACACAGCGAATTTTTGACACCACAGGCTTAAAAGCTGTCACCAAAGGGTTAATTAGGTTCAGGGAGATGCGGATGATTTGCATGGCAGAGTCAAGCTACCGTTTTTCTTATTTGTGTCAGGCTGCTTTGCCAAAACTGGCACGAAGATTTATTAAAATGCCTGAATTCATAATAGAAAAAGAGGAACTATGAAGAAATTCAAGGTCATAAAAGTCATATAAAGATAAAAAAAGCAGTGATATTTTGAAATATCCACTTTTCATACCATACTTTTACACATATTTAACTCTGTTTATTGGTTTGCAGCGAATTAAGATTTCGGAATATTGTGAGATGGACTGCCACACACAACTGCATTATTTTTGAACAGCAGCAATTTAGGAATGGAAAATTCAAAGGTCGCTTGTTAGGACATTCATTCATTCACCCCAATATTAAGGCCACAAAACGTCAAACGAGCGGTATAATGTTGCACATATTGCAACAAGAATTACAGTCGAGAGGTGCTTCGGAGTGTGGAAGCAACGATTCCGTTGCTTGCTCGATGGGATGACAATATCCCTTGAAAACACCAAAACCGTAATAATAGCCCTTGCATAATTTTTGCATAATCCTTGCCAGTTTTGCATAATTTTAGATGTAGAAATAAAACACAAGTTTAAATTTAAATACGAATGTTCAAGTCTTTATTTAAAATAACTTTAAGATACGATCTTGTCACTATGAGAGATCACGAAATAATGAATAAAAGAACACTTCGTTTCTTTAAAGTAAACTACTATTACGCATCCTTATAAAAACGGACATAGATAACATGCGACCACTCGTCGCCTCTTATCTTCTTAGAAAAACAATGAAAGTATGTTTACTTTGACCTAACGGAATAACATATTTCCGATCAACGTATTTTTGCTTCGTGTCACAGAATTTCACAAGAATGTGTTATTGCGTATTTCTTTAAAAGTGTTATTGCGTATTTCTTTATTTATTTTAAACTGAAATTCTTGTGCATTCAACACACCTCCTCAAAAATACATTGATCGTTACAAATCATACTTCATATTATTACATTTTATATTACATATTATTTACATGTGACAAGTCGTATATTCTGGGGTATTACAATATCATGATCCAACATTTGTTGCAAGGATTGGGAAAAACCCAGAAAAAACCCAATCAGATTATGTGCATATATTTACATTACGTTGTTATTTACATTTAATATTTTATCTGTTTGCAATCATTTAATCCAATTTGACTTCTCAAAAACAAAAATCTTACTCGAGGTAACGGCTTCGTTAAAATATCGGCTAGCTGCTTATCTGTAGGAATATAGTCAATATTGATTAGATTATTTTCAACCTGCTCTCTTGAAAAATGATATTTAATATCGATGTGTTTTGATCTTTTGTGACATGAAGGATTACTTGCTATACTTATACAACCTTGATTGTCTTCATATATTTTAATTGGTTCTTTTAATTCAATTTTTATACTATTCGTTAACGATTTAAGCCACAAGCCTTCTCTAACTGCTTCAAACAGTGCCATATACTCTGCTTCAGTAGATGAAGCTGCAACAGAGTTTTGTTTCTTTGTATCCCAACAAATTAAACATGTTTCGAACATTTTGAATAAGTAACCAGTAATGATTTTCCTATCATTCTCACTTCCACCCCAATCAGAATCAACATAGCCAACAAACATTTGTTTGTAATTTGAGTTTTTAACATAAACTAATTTTAAATCAATAGAACCTTTAAGATACATATCTCAAAACTCTTTTCAGACATTGCCACAACTCCTTATTATTTTTGTTGCTATATCGACTCAAAATATTGACAGATGTAGTTAAATCAGTTCGTGTGCACAACATTTATACATTAAACAGCCAATTAAATTACGGCATGGTGCATCACACTTTACATCTGAATTCAATGCATCATAATTGAGTCTGATTGGAAGTGGAGTATTAACTGGATTACAATCAGTCATTTTAAATTTCTTTATAACATTTTCAATATAAGCGGACTGACTTAGAATTATTGTATTGTCATTTCTATGGACTTTTATTCCAATAAAATATTTAATTTCAAATAAATCATTCTGAATTTGCTCATCAAATATCTTTTGAAATCCGTCATTGTTTCAATGCCTGCTGTTCCGATTACTAAGTCATCTACATATAATAACACATATAAATTTTTAATTATATGTATTACCTTTATCAAGAATGTAAATGCAACGATCTACCGCTGAAGTTATAAAACCAATTTCTTTTAAAGCATGCTCAAAAACTTCAAACCAACATCTTGCTGCCTGCTTAAGTCCATAAATGGCTTTATTTAATTTGCAGACTTTATCACTACCACAGGATAATCCTTGAGGAACCATCATATAAATTTCCTCTTTCAACATGCCATTTAAGAAGGCAGTTTTAACATCCATATGGTGAACTTTTAAATTAAATTGGTTTGCATCCGATAATATAAATCGGAAACTAGAAATTCTTGCTACTGGAGCAAACGTTTCATCGTAATCAATTAAATATTCTTGTGTGAAACCACGTGCAACGAGCCTAGCTTTATATCTAATTGGGTTGCCTAATTCATCATATTTAATTGTAAAAACCCACCTACAACCAACTATATTTTTTTTTTAGGTTTTGGTACAAGATACCAAGTTTGGTTATAATAATGCGAACTAAGCTCCTCTTTAATTGCTTCTTCCCAATATACCCTATCGTTTCTGTTCTTAATTTCATCAAAAGAATTTGGAGTACTATTAATGAAATTCTGTGCATTCATTATGCAACTACTGATACACAAATCTTCTTCTTTATATGATATCTGTGGTCGTTCCTTCAATCTTTCACTTCTTCTGACTTCAGTTTCAATCTTTCTTTTATTCAAATGAGAGTTGGACAGCTGACCATTATGTTCATTTGTATTTTCTAATACATTTCCACCACTCTCAAGTGGATCGGCATTCTCTTTACTTGTTACCACACCACTAGGCTGTTTTTCTGATTTCAATTGATCAGATTTCCTTTCCGAATTCTCATTCGGAAAAATTAATTTTATTTCATCCGTACTCTCATTCGGGATAATAATTTCATTACCAGAGTACTTCAAATTTACTGTTCTTTACCACAGTCCTAGAATTTATCATGTTTGTTTCATCAACGATAACATCTCTCGCTGTCACAAACTTCCCAGTTTCCACATCCCACAATTTGTATCCATTTGGTTCATACCCGACAAGTATACCTTTCCATGATTTTTCATCAAATTTTCTTCTTCTTGTTTTATTATGTACATATACTGTCGAACCAAATATTTTTAAATATTTTAAATCGTGCTTTCTATTATGCCACATTTCATACGTTGTTTTCATACTGTCTTTCAACGCATTACTTCTATTAATTAAAAAAGTTGCTGTCAAAACAGTTTCACCCCAAAAGGCTTTGTCCAATTTTGCTCCACTAACCATAGCCCGAGCTTTTTCTGTTATTGTTCTTATCATGCGTTCAGACACACCATTCAATTGTGGAGTATGTGGAACTGTTAAGTGGTAACTGATGCCTTTTTCAACACAATAGTCACGCATCTCATTTGACAAATATTTTCTACCATTATCAATATATAAATTCACAACTTTCAAGTTAAAATGAGCTTCGCTTTTTGCGACAAAATCTTTAAAAACCGAAAAAACATCAGATTTGTAAGTTATTATTAGGTGTACAAATAAGTTTCCGCGGTTTGTCAAAAGATGGCCCCACCAGAAGGTTATGGAGAAATTGTCAGATGTAAAACGTAATATCCCAAGTTTCGTCATCCAGCAACACCATAACCTTAAAGTACTAGTGATTCCGTATCAGCATCACGTAATTTTTTTCCTGCAAAATGTCAAGTTTTGTGCCGAATAAGCATCATTTGCGGGAACTTTTGATTTACTTCTTTAATTTGAAAAAATCTGCAGCTGAGGCGCATCGATTGCTTCTAGAAGCATATGGTGAAGCTGCTTTAAGTGAGAGAAGTTGTCAGGAATGGTTTCAAAAGTTTAAGAACGGTGAGTTTGACGTGAAGGACAAAGAACGCAGTGGAAGGCCGAAGGCTTGGTGTCGTGTATTATGAATTGCTCAAACCAAGCGAAACCATTACTGGAGCTCTCTACCGAACACAATTGATGAGATTGAGTCGGGCACTTAAGGAAAAACGCGCCCATTACTACTCCAGACACGACAAAATTATTCTTTTACACGATAATGCTCGTCCACATGTTGCGGCGCCGGTAAAAACATACTTGGAAACACTCAACTGGGAAGTTTTACCCCACCCGCCGTATTCACCAGACTTAGCCCCTTCTGATTATCACCTGTTCCGGTCGATGGCACATGGTCTGTCTGAGCAGCGCTTCACATCATATGAAGACACCAAAAATTGGGTAGATTTGTGGATAGCGTCAAAAGATGAAGAGTTTTTTCGACGGGGTATCCGAATGTTCCCACAAAGATGGGGAAAAGTAGTGGCAAATGATGGAAAATACTTTGAATAAAACGTAATGTACTTTTCTTTCACAATAAATTCCTAACTTTTTATAAAAAACCGAGGAAACTTATTTGTACACCTAATAAATAAGTTACACAGTAATGCGTATACTGATCAACAAAAATTACATAATAATTTTTGCCATCAATTGTTGAAGGTGTTATCGGACCACAGACATCTGAATGAACCACAAATAAAGGTCTTTTAATATAGTCCTTATATTTAAATCTATTAAAACTTAGTCTAGCTTGTTTCCCGTTTATACATGCCTCACATAATTCATTATTAGGCTGCACATACTTTAAAAGGTTAATACCCTTTCTTTCTAAAAATGTTCCTTTACTAATATGTCCTAATCTTTCATGCCACAATAGATAATCATTACTTTTAATTGCATTAGACGCATATATATTTCTACTCAAAACAAAGTCAATAATTGGTACATTATTCATACATTTACCGTCAATAATTACATGTCCATCCTTACTAACATTTACACCTCCTGTATTAAATTCAATGGCCATTTCAGCATCTTGCATCCTTTTAACGGAAAGTAAATTTTGTGAAACATCTTTACAGAATAAAACATCTTCCAGGGTAATTTCATTTTGAAAATTACTGCAGAGTCTCATGCCTTTTTTCGTGGCATAAATATATTCTCCACACTTCGCAACTGCTATTTTTATTGGCGACTCCAAGTTGATATCAGCAAACAGATTTTCGTCATTTATTATATGATCAGAAGCTCCTGAATCCAGAAGGAATGACACGTTTGCATAATTGTAACCTTACGTCTCATCATAAATGCAAAACCATTTTGTAGATCAGCTGTTGAAATTTGTGCAGTTTTAGCATGTTTACTATTTTTGTTGTTTATAAGTTTTTTATATGCAAATCAATCTTTTTTAATGCGCCCTTTTTTACCACAGCGATAACATTTCATGATTGTTTTGGCATTTCTTTCACTTTTGTTCCAATCTTCAGTAATTTGTTCCGGAACATCACTATCAACTACTTTAAAAACATCGATCTCAGCTAAGAGTGCTCTTACTCTAAACTTCCCAATTGAATATTTTTCACCATCAAAAGGCTTAATGTTTCTTTTCACTTTTTCCATTTTTTTAGTATTTTATTTTTAATCTTATATTTTAATAGTTAAAGTTTTCTTTATTTTCATAGTTCACGAAAAGTTTGATAATATTTTTATTTTATATTAATCACAATCAATGGACCGTGTCTGGGCTCATAACCTTTTAGATGTAGAAATAAAACACAAGTTTAAATTTAAATACGAATGTTCAAGTCTTTATTTAAAATAACTTTAAGATACGATCTTGTCACTATGAGAGATCACAAAAGAATGAATAAAAGAACTCTTGTTTCTTTAAAGCAAACTACTATTACGCATCCTTATAAAAACGGACATAGATAACATGCGACCACTCGTCGCCTCTTATCTTCTTAGAAAAACAATGAAAGTATGTTTACTTTGACCTAACGGAATAACATATTTCCGATCAACGTATTTTTGCTTCGTGTCACAGAATTTCACAAGAATGTGTTATGGCGTTTTTTTAAAAGTGTTATTGCGTATTTCTTTATTTATTTTAAACTGAAATTCTTGCGCATTCAACACATAACTTTGCAATACATGCAAATGGAAGCACAGAAGGTATGGTAAAATGTATATTTGTGTATCTTCATTAGGGCTATATTTGGCGAAAATTTTTTGCAGCATTTTTTTACGCCGCCCCCTAAAATTGTTCCATTGAAAAGGGGAATAAAGAAATAATTTCTGTAAAATATGAAGTTGATCGGATAACAGAAAGGCGTGGCACATTCATATGAAACTGGCAAAAAATGTGAAATTTGTATCAACGAAAACGAATGAAGCAAACATTTTTAATAATGGTTAAATGTTCTTCATATTCAAGAATATTCATAATATTAGTGATACAGTATAGTTTTTTCGGCATAATAATTAACTAATACCTGCGTTTTTTAAATTGTAGATATTAAATTTTACGCATCTTATTGAGAATGCTATTTTTTTTTAGTTATACAGGATAGCATTTGGCTTTGAAAATCAGCAAGCAAAAGTTAAATTGATCTAACCATTATTTTCGGAGAAATATAAAAACGCTTTCTGATATAAAATTAATATAGAAACGCAATTATTTCTATTTCAAACATTTTTGTGTTCGATGTGCCCCGATGTAAAATCGATCTGCAATTTTGTACAAATTACTTTTTCATGCAATAGTACAAGTTTAGAGGGCGGCGTGGTAAAAATGTTATGGTCGAAAAATAAGGTCCACCGTAATCTTTATATACACATATTCAGTAGTTTCAGAAATCAATTTCAAAAAAGAATCTATACCAGTAGATTATAATACTGTAGATTCTGAATTATCTGATGGAATAGCAGGGAGGAGACGAGCAAATTTAATTTTGAATATCTTTATTGAATGCAATTTTTAAATTTTCATTGTCTTATAAAACTTTAATCTTTCTACAAATATGTGCTTTTCTAAATCTAAATTTTCAGATCCTTTTTTCATTCTCCAGTTGCAATCTCCATGCAATTAATTCCTCTCGACATTTAATTTTGAAATTTGCAATGTTTGCAGTTACCAGATTTCCTCCAGAAACCTGCAAAATATGTGTTGCAAAAGCAAATCGAAAATTAATTAACATAAACATAAATTTTTTCAATTCCATTTCTTTCCAATTGGTTTTTGTGTTGAGGCCTTTTTTCTACTACATCATTTTCCGTTTCTATTAAAATTTCGTCCGATGTACATATTTTCAAGTTATCCTCTTCAGTCGAAACTTTTTCCCGATTTTTTTCATTGGTGATTTCAACTGCCTGAAAATGAGATTTTACTTCCCTTCATAATGTACTAGCGAAAGTATAAATTACCTGTTGATCTCGGTCCAAATTAAATGCATTGTATTCAACGATAAATTCATTTGACAACCACACTGATATATATTTGTTTATTATTAGGTCATTAAGTATGAAATGTCCGATTTTTAAACGAAAGTTCAGTTTATTTGATCTCCAATCAGAAACAATATGATTAATCAAAATATGCGCCTAAGCTATCGATGGTGTTTAGCCATTTTAACGGTAAATCTTTGATGCCAGCAGCGAAAAAGTCTGCGGGACGAGACGCAGTAAAATCCGAAAAGGCATTTTCAGAGCTTCTTGAGAACTCAAGGATTTTCCTTGTAAAAACTGGTCCAATGCCTACAATAAGTGATAGTCCGTTGGTGCAAGGTATGGTGAATACGGTGGGTGACAGAGAGTTTCCAAGTCTAGCTCCTGTAATTTGAGTAGCGTTGTTCGAGCGACGTGGGTCGCGCGTTCTCTTGTAAAAGGATTGGACTCTATTGATCAATCTAGGTTGTTTAATGGAAAGATCTATCATCATCATGTCCAACTGATTGCAGTAGACATCTAGTGTCTACCAGGTCTCATAAAGCTGTAATGGATAATTCCGGCGTTGGACCATCAAACAGACACCATAAGCTTTTTCTTGTTTTTGTTGTTCGGATCACCGTTAAAAACTCAACAACAACACAATTGGGGCAGCAGGGCGGATCCTGATTTAAACCAAATTAAATTTGAATTTATTTAAATCAAATAAATCAAATTAAATCAAATTAAATCAAATTAATGAACAGAGTTTTAAAATTAATTCTCTCCTAAACTGGTGGATGAGAAGTATGGAGTATTAAATGAAGGAAGTATTAAGGGCAGTAATTTTGTTTAGTTGTCAATAGTTCAAATAGAACGCTAAATGTCTGTGGAGAATGCACCCTATTAGTGTTGGAAACTTTCGCGACACTGCAATCGTCTTGTGATCAGCGTAATACTTTTAGTTACTCTCGCTTTAATTGTTTTATTAGTTCTCTTATACTTAGCTCCTTGAATAACTTTGAATTCAAAACATGGGTTTATATATCAATCGGTTTCGTTTTGGCCAGAATGGTTTTCGCATACATTTTTGGAACTATTTTAACAATTATTGTTGTCAATAATTCTTAGTAACATGGAGCATCGCAATCTTCATTTCTAGGAATGTGGTCACGATGATCTACTTTTCAGAATGCGGTCACTCGTGTATTTCTGCTATGATACTTTAAACTGCACTATTATAGCGCAGCCTAAAAGCATGCCATACTTGTGATCCCACTCCGCAGACAATCCATCGTTACCGTCTTCAAGCTTCAACCCATAAGTATGTGTTGATAACAACATTAAGAATTGTTAAACACTTACCAAAAGGTAAGTGGTAAGAGCAATTGCTCCTGAAAACTATATATAACAAAAAAACTAATTAAAAACGAATATATCAATTATGTAGAAAAAAATAGCTCCGAGTCTGTCAAAATCTGTCATTATTTTTCATTGTTCTAGGAGAAAAATTAAATTTTATATACGGTTACTCACAAAATTGAGCGTCACCCTAGTTCAAATAGGAAAAAGGTGAATATTGACCGCATAAGGCAATGGAAATTTTTTTTTTAAAGTTCATATTAACAGATCGGGGTCCTATTAAATAGTAACCAACATATAATAAATTATTTTTTTCTTACAAAGAACACCCCACAACAATTCAAAATGTGGAAACTACCGCTGAATTCAGGTCATAAAACATTGAGCATACACGTGGAAATTGCGCTAAAGATGTGTCCTTTTTTTAATCAAGAAGGCGCTGAAAAACATTTTAAAGTTTACACAGCAAATGTATGCACGTTTTTTAAGTAATTTGGGTAAACTCCGTGTTTTATATTTTGCGTTGTGTTCGTAATGGCGCCAGCAAGAAAACAAACAACTCTTGGAATTAGAGAACTAGTAATAAAACTCTGTTGCTAAGGAAAATCGTATCGGCAAATTCGTGAAACCATTGATAGATCTCATAGTACCGCCCAAAAAAATCATTAATAAGTATCGGTATGAAGGAACAATACGAAATTCCGCGGGAAGAGGTCGAAAAAAATTGCTAACAGCAGTTGATGAGCGCAATATTGTTCGGAAAGTGCAAATAAATCCCAAAATTAGCGTTCCTAAATTAACAATAGAAGTATCCAAAACCATAAATAAGTCTGTATCCACTGAAACAGTTCGTCGTGTGCTCCGAAAAAACAATTTCAATGGACGTATCGCATGCAAGAAGCCATTCATATCTCCTGCAAACAAAAAGAAACGATTGGAGTTTGCTAGAGCTCATGTTAACAAGCCTCTGAGCTTTTGGGAGAACGTAATCTTCACAGATGAGACTAAAATAAACCTCGGGCTCAGATGGAAAGCAAATTGTTTGGCGAAAACCGAATTCTCAGCTCGAAAACAAGAATTTAGTGGCCACTGTGAAACATGGCGGTGGCTCAGTAATGTTATGGGGTTCTATGGCAATTAGCAGAGCCGGTACGATGGAGTTCATCGACACAATCGTTACCAAAGAAAGTTATTTGGACATTTTACGGCGTAATTTACGTCAAAGCGCCGAGAAACTACAACTTCCGCCTGTGTATTGGTTCCAACAAGACAAGGATCCCAAAACACACGGCGCATATAGTACGAGAATGGCTGCTATATAATGCACTAAAGCAACTCAAAACGCCACCCAGTCTCCGGACGTGAACCCCATAGAGCATCTGTGGGGTGAAATCAAGCCAAAATTGCGCAATATCCATCCCAGGAGCAAGACGGTCTTAAAAAGGGAAATAAGAAAAATATGGGAAGAGATATTGCCATATTTTACTCAAAAGTTGGTTGTTTCCATGCCACGGCGAATGCAAGCGGTAATAGATGCAGGAGGTGGTCCTACGGACTACTAAAATTCGAAAATTTTTAGGATTAGAAACATTTTTCTTTAGTTTACTTTTAGTGTATGCCCAATTTTGAGACCTGAATTTCGCCTTCATTTTCTTATTTATAAATATGTTGTTGTGTTTTCTTTGTAAAAATAAATATTTATGGTGGTTACTACCTAATAGAATCCCGATCTGTTAATATGAATTTTTAAAAAAATTTTCGATTTTGCTATTTGAATTAGGGTGTACGCTCAATTTTGTGAGTAACTGTATATAATCCGATTAATAATACACATTTACAAGAAAGAAAAACCTCTCTAAATATTTTGCAAATATATTTCAAACAGCAATGTTAAACACTTATTACAAGTGAAATAAATTATAGAGAACCGATTGGTCGAGAAATCGATTTGCTTGCTGTTGATGGGATGCTCGTTGTAGTTGTGGTTGTAGTTGTCGCAGTTGCAGACGAAGCCGATGTTGCTTTTATTTCTGGTATGGTTTAGATTTTCTAAATACTACTTATTCTTATTTTTACTACTTTTTCTTAACAATAAGAATTCATAAACAATTAGAAGGCAACATTTTCTTAACCCTAACACTCCGACTTGTACTGGAGTGGAGATGAGTTTAAAGTTATCCTGAATAACTGAATTTCCTAACGAAAATAATAGCATATTTGTAACAGTAACAGTTTGAGTGTATTGATATTAGAATTAAGAATTCAGTAAGACCCCGCTTAACGCTGTTTCGTTTTGCGCTGTTTCGGTTTAGCGCTGATCTGACTGACTTAGAATTTTATTTGTTTTTATAAGTATATTCGTTTATATTTTTTTTATTTTTGTAAGAAATAAATACAGTGGTCGTCCAATAGTACGAATTATATAATGTCAGACCTTTTCGTACTATTGGAAAATTCGTACTATTGGACAAAAATTTTACCCTATTTTATATAAAATAAAACATATTCAAATAGTTTAATTTAAATTATATTTTTATTAAAAACAAAACAAAGTAACAAAACTTAAAAAATATGCAAATTCATATTAAATCAATAAGTGTGAAAGCATACATTTGTTCATATGTATGTAAATAAATATTAAAAGTACATATAAAATATATTTGTTAAAAAAATCAGTCATTATTTTTGTTGGTTAAGGAAATCAGTCATTAGGCATTGGCGTGTTTTGTTTTGCAGTTTAATTTCCACCGCCTTTTCTTGAATAGATCTCAATAGAAGTGTTTGAGAAATTTCAATATTGTTTTCAACAGCCCATTGAATACATGTGTCAAAACATTTTATCGCATCTTCATGTTTAACTTTTGGCAACGGATTCGAAGGAATTGCAATTTGGTCATCATCGCTATCATTATCTTGCTCAATTTCTTCATCTCGGTCGTCAATATTCCAATTTTCCACATCATCATATTCAAAGTTAGAATGTGGAAAATTTTTATTAAGCAAATTTAAACAATGATTGACTGTACGCACTTCCTCGCCATCTCTTAATGATGAAAGAGGAAGATCATCTTCATCATCAAAACCGCTGTTACCTAAAATATTTCTCCAACATTTTTTTATCATTTCAGCAGAGAGTTTCTCCCAAGACACTGCAACTAAAGATACTGCTTCAAATAAATCTATCTTTTTAAGAGATCCTGTAAAGTCTTCAGATGAGGCCGTAATTTTTGATAGCAAACTGCTACGATAATTAAGCTTCAAAAGTCTGATCGCGTTCTGATCCATCGGTTGTATTAATGGGGTTACATTGGGTGGCATATACACAACCCAAATTTTTCCATCTTTAGTTAGGTGTACCAATTCTTCCGCAGGTGGATGACTTGGAGCATTATCAAGCAAGAGAAGCGCTTTTATGGGGAGACCTTTGGTTTTTAAAAAATTTTCCACCTGCAAATGCTAATGGATAGACTTCAAACATTTTTAGTTTAATAACAACTCACCTCTTGAACAAAAATTGTAAAAAACCAATTTCTAAAAAGAGATGCATTCATCCAGGAAGACTTTGAGTTTCCATAAGTAACCGGCAAATTTTTATTACGAAAACATTTTGGTTTTTGGGCTTTTCCGATCACAAAAGGCTTAATCTTTTTTGTTCCCTTCGCATTCGCGCAAATCAAAAACGTTATTCTCTCCTTTGAAAGTTTTCTTCCAGGTGCAGAATTTTCGCCTTGATGTACATATGTTTTATCCGGCAACATTTTCCAATAAAGTGCGGATTCATCTGCATTAAAAATCGCTTCATGTGTAAGGCCGTGCTCTTCAATAATAGCAGCTAACTTATTGATGAATGGAGCCACAAGTTCCTTTGAAGACGATAACTTTTCACCAGATTCTTTAAGTAGTCTTATACCATGGCGTTTTTTGAATTTCGTAAGCCAGCCATCACTGGCACAAAAGTCTCCTTTATAAAATTTTCTATGAAATTCCAAAGCTTTAGATTTTAATTGGTTGCTCCCTACTGTACTATGAGCTCTTCTTTGACACAAAAACCACTCGTACAGCGCATCTTCCATTCTATTAAATTCCCCAGTTGCTACCCTGTAGCGGGATTTGTGTGCACCTCTTGCAGCTAAAAGCTGTGCCTTCTGTTTTCTTATAGTGCAAATGGTTGACTTGGATAACCCATACTTGCTACAAATTTCACATAGAGATTTTCCACTTTCACTGTCTTCTATAATTTTTAGTTTATTTTCCAAAGATATTCGTTTCTTTTTGACTTCTTTTACTTTAAACATCTCGTGTTCATCAAATGTAAAACACGCGACACAAAACACTTCCTATCACTATTAAATTTCACAATAACTAAATATGTATGTATGTTGGTACATACAAATTTGGCAGTTGACTGCAAAAAGAAATAAAAAACCCAAAAAAAAAAAATTACTCAATCATATTCTCTCAAAAACTACCGCTATTCGTACTATCGAGTAGTAAAAAAATTTTGTATTCGTACTATAGAACTGACAATGCAACAAAATTGCCATTCGTACTATTGGACATTCGTAGAAACGAAGGTGCGTACTATTGGACGACCACTGTATTTGGTTTTATTTTTATTAAAAAGCATAATTTTTAAATTTAATACTTAACCAATTTTCTATCCATCTTTCCCTAAACCCATTATGTATTTACATATTAAGATAGCCTCGTTTAGCGCTGTTTCGCATTACGCTCTACGTTGATGGAACGTATTCCCGCCTTAAGCGGGTTCTTACTGTATATGGATTTTTGTATTGTAAGGTTGTGTATTTTAACTTGATTGTAAAATTAAAATGCTAAAAAGTACAGCGCGCAAAATTTTGTCGCTGCTGATCGTGATTTTTTCTTGTGATTCTGTGGATATTCTTAACAAAAATAACGAATAATATTAAAAATCGGGCCACAGTTAATCGTGTTGGGGTCATATGTATACACGTCCTTTGTATAATACATGAGTAATATAATTCACTTTGTAATATAAGTGATACAAAACAGATGCAAATATTATTGCTTTTTATATAGAAGCTTGTGTTGTCTTTTATCTTGGGGAAAGTCCTTACGTCCTTCTCTAAGTAAAAATACAGCGTTTTCCTTTGTATTCCTGGTAGGGAGTTATTTATTATCAAATCTTTGACTGCGCTCGTCTGAGTATAAATTACGACTCCCGCTTAGGGCGTTTTCTTATTTCCATTTTGGCTCGGTTGACGCTTCCGTCGACCACTCACTATGGTTTCCCAATGGTTTTCTCACTTTTCTCGGAAACTACAAAACATAGAACCTTCCGGTTTGAAGCATTCTCTCTAGAATTGATTAGAGAATTTCATGGTCGGAAAAAAAATTTATACTTAATACCGTATTTTAACGAAAAAATTGCGACCAAAAATTTTTTTGGAATTTTTTTTCAAAATTTTAACTTTGTCATTAAATTTCTCAAAAACTGTTTGACATAGGAGACATTTATAAAGAATATTAAGAAGCGGATATTTTTTGGAAATTTTTTGAAAATATTTGGCTTTGGAAATCAGCAAGCAAAAGTTATCTAGGTCTAACCATTATTTTTTAATATTATTTTTTTCGGTGTTAAGTCGGATTTTTATAAAATGGCCCTTCCCGCCTAAACGGGTGGAAATTGACCCCCCCCCTCCCCCTCTCCCATACGATTTTTTTCTTGTCTCGACCCATCCTACACGCCCTAGTCTTTTGAACACTCTTATGCGAAACACCCTGTATATGTAAAGTTTATTTTAATGTAGTTTTAGAAATATTATACAATGTAAAGTAAGTTAGTTTAGTTTACACTTTAATGTTAATTTAGTTTCTATTTCAACTCAGACACACACAATGAATCGATGACCAGAAAGCAGCTCCAACTCAACTCGACTAACTTTTGCCACTAGTCTTCACTGACGTTTAACCAGGGTTGCATTACATATATATAGATGACACTCGTTATTTCTTCGAGTTTTTAGGGATTCTTTTGCCCTAATGTCATTAACTTAAACACTTGGCCGTTCGGGTTTCGCTTGCTTCGAGCAAGCCTTTATTTACAAGTTTTTTTCCAATTATTTACAATTAAAATCTACTAGGATACGGGTTGTACAACAGTTTAGGTTGCGGGAGAAACCGTGGCGTCTTTCTTGAGCGTTCAAGACTATCTGAATCTAAGGCCATGGTAGCATATCCCAAAGGGTATGCCACCATAGCCACTTGAGCAACGATTTAATCGCGACGTAGCAGAGGGCTACGATTATTAGTGCGCCAATCGTATAGCGATACATATTGCCGTTACATTGTCGCTAACGCGGCCGCGATGTCGCATTTATACTTACTCCGCTTTCTGCCAGCGTCGGCAGCAAGGGGGGCAGCGCCGAATACGACACCAACGAACGTTCACGACAATCGCATGTTCACTCGACGCCGGCAGCGGGTAGCTAATCCGTCTAGCCGGCGGAATGTAAACAGTGGCGACGTCAAAGTGCACACTCAGCATTGCTGTATCGTTTACAGCAATGGAGCGAGTGTTTGTTTGCTTTGGCTCGTCGATCGTTCGACCAGCCAAGATGCGCAAACTTACTTTGGAGTGGAGTGCAACAAAGTGTCGCGTCGTTAAGGATCCGATATCCGAACGACTCCACCTAATTAAAGTTTAATGCTCGGACGTGTGTGGTATGTATGATCGCTCGTCAGCGAACACACACACGCACACGTGCACGCCACAGTACTCCCCCCTTAGCGACGGCGTCGCGATACAAAGGAAGTGCACGTCGTAGTGCATTGCTTACGCTATGGTCGTCAGGATATGTATATCGTCGTTTTTGCTTCGAACTATACTGGTATAATACACTTACAGAAACACGTTATACTATACTCTCTACTATACTCTCTACCATACGCTTATCATAAATCCGCGCTGCTGCGGCGTCTGACGGGAACACGGACTAGTCTGCCGCTTCTCGTCACCGTCTGGCGCGACGGTTGTCGGGTCGTCGCTGGTTGGGACGCTGGCGTCGTCTTGGGTGGCCGACCTCGTGGTCTGCCCGTTGGACGTCGTTGGGTCGCTGGCTGGGGTGCTGGTGTTGTCACATTCGGTGGGTGAGCTCTTGGTCGCTCCAACCGACTCGCTGGTTGGATGTCGTCGCTTGCCAAGAAGGCTGCTTTGAGGCGGTCGACCGACACTTTAGCCGTCTTGTCGCCCACTTGAAGTTCGTACACCTTCCCTGCTCGTGGATACGCACAAAGACGTGCGTGCATGTTGCGAGGTCGCGCTGCAGGAACACTCGTGTGTTGTCGTGATGGCTGGTTTGCGTCGGCGATATCTTGCTCATTAATCGCCGCAAGTCTGACGAACTCGCTCTCATTGGCTTGGACCGGCGATGGTGCCAATAGTTCTCCGGGGAGCTTCAGAGTCGTGCCGTAGACCATTTCTGCTGGGCTGGCGTCGATGTCCTCTTTTATTGTTGTTCGCAGGCCGAGGAGTACCAATGGCAGTACTCCGCACCAGTCGTCGTCCTCGTAGCAGGTAATTGCTGCTTTCAAGGTTCGGTGGCATCGTTCGATGATCCCGTTCGCTTGCGGGTGGTAAGGCGTCGTGCGGAAATGCTGGATTACCAGCAGCTTATTCAGCTGCCTGAAAACGTCAGATTCGAACTGACGACCGAGATCTGTTGTAATGCGCACTGGTATCCCGAAGCGTGCCATCCAGCCGGAGATCAGGCTCGTTGCGACTGTCTCTGCGGTCATGGGCAGCGGGAAGGCTTCCGGCCATCTCGTATATCGATCGATAATGGTCAAACAATACTTGTTGTCGCGTGATGTGGGCAGGGGGCCGATGAGGTCGATGTTGATGTGCTCGAACCTCTCGCTCGGTTTATCGTAAAACTCGACTGCTGCTCGGTTGTGTCGACACACTTTGCCACGTTGGCACTGGATGCACGAGCTGTTTCACGTCTTTGGCCATCATTGGCCAAACGAATCTTTCTCGTACTAAGTTGAGCGTCGCGTTGGCGCCGGCGTGCGCCATGTAGCTTGGCTATAAAAGGCCTTCATAATGTTGCTGGGACGAGTGGTCGTATCCTGTTGTGCGCGGTGTCGCACAGGATCGTCTTCTTGCTGTCTGCCAGCGCTAGCGGCTTGATGACCAAGGCTGTTTGGTCCGCTGTCTGCTCTTTCAGTTGTTGGATCTCCGGATCTCGTGCCTGCTCGTCGGCCATCTCGCTGAAGTCAATAAGGTTGTTCGCTGCGTCCAGTCGCTGGACGCGTGACAGTGTGTCAGCTACTTCGTTCGATTTACCAGGGACATGGCGTATGTCCGTGGTAAACTGGCCCACGTAGTCGAGGTGTCGCGCCTGTCGCGGCGAAGCTCGCTCCGAGTTCTGCTGAAAGGCAAAGGTTAGTGGCTTATGATCCGTAAAAATGGCGAAGTCGCGACCTTCGACCATGTGCTTAAAAAATTGCACCGCCTGGTACATCGCTACCAGCTCACGATCGAACGTGCTGTACTTTTTTTGCGCGTCGGTCAGTTTCTTAGAGTAAAAACCTAGCGGTTGAGGCTCGCCGTTGACTATCTGATGAAGGACCGCTCCCACTGCGTAGTCCGAAGCGTCGACGTTAAGTGCGAGCCCGGCATCTGGGCCGGGTGATAAAGCATCGTTGCTTTAGCCAGATCTGCCTTGCACTTCTCGAACGCGGTCGCTGCGTCCGTCGACCAGTTAGGCGGCGTCGTGTCCTTCTCTTTGTTTCCGCACATTAGGTTTTGCAACGCCATCTGATTAGCGACTGCGTGCGGGATGAATCGCCTGTAGAAATTGATCATCCCCAGGAGCCTCTTGAGCTCGTGAGCTACCGTTGGACGTTTGAAATTCAGGATCGCCTCCACCTTGGACTGCTGTGGCTGGATACCGTCCCTCGTCACGGTGTGTCCCAGAAAACGGACCTGTGGCTTGCCGAGATCGCATTTCGCTGCGTTGATAGCGAGACCGTGCTCTCTGAGGAGCTGGAAAATTCGGCACAGATGGAATTCGGCACTCGTGCTCCTTGGCGTCTTATGATGCTACGCAGATGTCGTCAATGTAGACGAACGCGTAGTCTGTTTCGTTCACCAGGACGGAGTTTATGTGACGTTGGAACGTTTGCGCAGCGTTGCGCAAGCCGAACGTCATAAACTTAAACTGGAAAAGTCCGAAAGGCGTGGCGATCGCCGACTTGGGAATGTCTACCGGTTCGATCGGTATCTGGTGGTATGCTCGCTGCAAGTCGATTGTCGAGAAAATGGTCTTGCCGTGCAGGATATGTGTGAAGTCCTAGATGAACGGTATGGGATAACGATCTGGTACCGTAATCGCGTTCAAAGCGCGGTAATCGCCGCAAGGGCGCCAAGAACCGTCGGACTTGTTTACCATGTGTAGCGGACTGGACCAACTGCTGTCGGAAGGCTCGCAGATTCCCTGCTCGGTCAGGAAACGGAACTCGTCCATGGCGGCCTTCAACTTGTCGGGCGCCAATCGTCGTGGTCGGGCGCGCACTGGTGGACCCTTCGTCAGGATATCAGGCGTGACAGTCGTAGCCGTTGCGGTTTTCGCGCTGTTCATAGTCGTGATATCCGTGAAGTCGGCCAGCAGTTTAGCGAACGGGTCGCGTCTGTCGCACGTGAAGATCCGACCCTTTGCTGGACGGACGGCGCCTTCCGCGTGGAGGTTGGTCGCCGAGTCGATGAGCCTCTCGTTCTTCATGTCAACGAGGAGGCCGAAGTGTTTGAGAAAGTCAGCGCCTATTATGGGGCTGCTGACCTTCGCAATAATGAACTCCCAGGCCAGGTCGCGCTTCAGGCCGAGGTCAAGTTTGAGTCGTTTACGACCGTAAGTCGTAATATTAGAGCCGTTAGCCGCGAAAAGCCTTACTGAGTCTGGTTGACCGAATTTCTCGTTGAAAGTCGGCGGGACAACCGAGACGTCCGCGCCGGTGTCGATTAAATATTTACGGCTCGTTGCCGTGTCAGCAATAAATAAGCGAAACACCTTACCTGGTTTTGCTGGGGTTCGTGGCTTTAGTTTTTTGGCCACGAACATGGCTCTCGACACTTCGTAGCAGCGGCGCCGTGCAGCTGGTGATAGAAGCACAAGCCATCTCTGGCGCGATCCGCTTTAAGCGTCCTTCTGCTGCTGGGATCGGGCTCCGGCCGGGCTTGTTGCTGCTGTCGTTGTTGCAGGCGAGGCGGTACATTCGCCGGTACCTGCGTTGGCTTCTGCTGCCGCTGTTGCTGCTGTCGTGGTGGTTGCTGTGTCACCCATGTTGGTCGCGGTGACACTGGACGCCCGCGGCCACTACCACCCACGTAGGTGAAGTGCTCGTCGTCCTGGTACACTTGTACCGCTGCCGGTGCTTGATACCACCGACGGCCTTGGCGGCGCGCGGGCGCGCGGCGAGGATTGCGCTGCTCGTACAGTGCATCCTCTAATCGATTCAGCCGCTGTAGCAGAATATCGTCCAGTTGCGGACGTGGATCGGCCGGCTGCTTCTTTACCGCACACGCGCTGCGGGTGCCCGTTACTTCTACAATTTTATCCGCGAGAGCGGCGCGTTGGGCCAGGTCGCCGGGCGACACCTGCAAAATTGCCCGCACCTGTTCCGGCAAACGATTTGCCCATAAGCTTTCCAGCAGTCGATCGGTGACGTTCGGGCCACCGAGCCGCCGCATCTCGTTAAGGAGTTGAGATGGCCTCTTATCGCCGAGGTCCATCTCCGAGAGTAACTGCCGGAGCTTTTGCTGCTCCGTCGCGCCGAATTGCTCGAGCATGCGGCTCTTCAAATTCGTGTATTTACGACCTGCGGGCGGTATCGTGACCGCGTCGTACACCTGTTCCAACACACGCGACTCGATGGCGCCTACCACCGTGTTGAACCGCACACTTTCCGAGGTGATTCGCGCTGTCGCGAACTGCGCCTAGAGCTGCACGAACCACACCTCTGGGTTAGCGTACCAGAATGGGGGCACTTTCACACTCACTCGCGTGACCTCGCATTGTTCGTCTACTTGCGGGCTGGTGCTTTCCTCGGGCTCGAGACCGGGCGAACGAACACTGTCGGACGTGGGGAGCGCGCGCTTGGGAATGGCCCCACGGCTCACGTCCACTGCTGCGGCGTCTTCACTCCCGGATGTCTTCTGATTCTGTGGAGAGTCGTTCTCCATTTTGAGTATTTAATGTTACTTTGGCTTTAGTTAACTTCGTCTCGAGACGTTTTACGCACTAATTCGCGAATTACCTGGAGCGCGAGGGTCAATAGAATTAGGCTCGCGCACAACACGATGCTCGCACATTAACTGAAACACTTGGCTGTTCGGGCTTCGCTTGCTTCGAGCAAGCCTTTATTTACAAGTTTTTTTCCAATTATTTACAATTAAAATCTACTAGGATACGGGTTGTACAACAGTTTAGGTTGCGGGAGAAACCGTGGCGTCTTTCTTGAGCGTTCAAGACTATCTGAATCTAAGGCCATGGTAGCATATCCCAAAGGGTATGCCACCATAGCCACTTGAGCAACGATTTAATCGCGACGTAGCAGAGGGCTACGATTATTAGTGCGCCAATCGTATAGCGATACATATTGCCGTTACATTGTCGCTAACGCGGCCGCGATGTCGCATTTATACTTACTCCGCTTTCTGCCAGCGTCGGCAGCAAGGGGGGCAGCGCCGAATACGACACCAACGAACGTTCACGACAATCGCATGTTCACTCGACGCCGGCAGCGGGTAGCTAATCCGTCTAGCCGGCGGAATGTAAACAGTGGCGACGTCAAAGTGCACACTCAGCATTGCTGTATCGTTTACAGCAATGAAGCAAGTGTTTGTTTGCTTTGGTTCGTCGATCGTTCGACCAGCCAAGATGCGCAAACTTACTTTGGAGTGGAGTGCAACAAAGTGTCGCGTCGTTAAGGATCCGATATCCGAACGACTCCACTTAATTAAAGTTTAATGCTCGGACGTGTGTGGTATGTATGATCGCTCGTCAGCGAACACACACACGCAGACGTGCACGCCACAAGTTCTTGGACTGTAATTATTCTACGGGTTTCGACTCGCTTACGATATCGCGACGTGATTTCCGCGACCAACAAATCTGCTGCTGATAATTCAGCCATTCGCAATTACTCCAGCTGCTTCGTGGTAAATGGTTCGAATATCGCAGCAAACCGGCAGATCACATACTCGGAAGACACGGTTTAATTGTCGCACTTTCTTTTTGGGTTTTAACGCTTTAGTCCACACGAATGCATCATACATCCATCACTACCGATGTAACTACTTTTGACAGCAGAACTCTGCGCTTTTGACTTTGTCCGTATGTGTTAGTCATTATACGGGCTAAGGCCGCATAAGTTGTCATTGCCTTGCCGCATACCATTCCGATATGCGCGGCAAATGACAATCTGCAGTCAAGCATAACACCTAGATATCGAATGGCTATAGCGGATTTTATTATTTCTCCATCGATATTCAGCTCCACACACTCTAGTTTGTTCCTGCTTGTTATTAGCTCAGCTTCTGTTTTTTTAGCCAGCTGCAGTTAGTTTTTCGCTAGCCAGGTTTTTAAAGCGTTCACCACATTGGTCGCTAAAGTTTGAATCTGGTGCAGATGTTTAGCCATAATAACAACAGAAACATCGCCGTATAACCAATTATGCTTTACGCAGCTTGGGACTGCTTGGGGGGGGGGGGGGGGGGGGGGTGAAAAGTAACCTCCTTGACCGCCAGAATGCGCTGCTACTGCAAAAAAGGTTATGGTGTCTTGAAGTTCGTTCATATTTAGGCAGACATGCCAAATTTCAGTGCTTGATGATAATGCTTTCCCAGCTTGCTGAATTGAAGACGTTTTTGACGTCCAATGTTATAACCAAACAGTACTCTTTTATACCATATACCCAGCGAGAACCCTCGACAGCTTTCTCGGCTATATTCGTTATATCCTGGATATCATCTAGTGTAGAGTGGCCTCTTCGAAAGCCGTGTTGTTGGGGCGATAACCCACTTACTTCATCTACATGGCGCTGTAGGCGTTATCTCTTCTGCACTACCAGTTTGTGGGTCAGAGATGTGCAGCATTTGCACAAAACTTTCCCTATCTAACGTATGGAGTTTCCATCTCTTTATTTTTGGAATACTCTGCATTGCTACCTCATTGCTTCTGTGGTTAATACGCGTTATTCGATGATCGCTATTCGTATACAGGGTACTAACATACCAATCGACTCGTTTAGCTAAGGAGCAACTTGCAAAAGTTATATTTATAGTTGGCTTTCTGCCATTGCGGTCGAATGTGTGTTCGTGACCGTCATTCAGCAGCACGACATCTAAAAGCGAAAGCCTCGAGCAAAATTCTAACCCTTTGATTAGTGAAATGGCTGCCCATTTCAACAGCCCACGCATTAAAATCACCAGCTATTATACAATGGAAGGTATTACGATATTCCATGTCGTTTAAGCTTGGTGGAAAGGCAAGTTACCACAATTCCAGATTGCGGTCGTCGACTTTATGTCCGAAAACCGGTTCCGGTACTGCTCAGCGATAATCACTGCATCGATTTTTTTCCTCTACAACCGTCTGCTTAAGAAGTTCCTGTGCCGCTTCACAGTGGTTTAAATTGATCTGCAGTAACTTCTTTTTCGATTTCCGCATGTATCTCTGTATACATGGCATCTGCGTCCACACGTTCCTGTCAGTTTTTCTACTGGAGCATATTAGACAGAAAGCTTCGTTTTTGCAATCAATCAAGTGGCCCGCTTGTTCCGCAGAAACAGCATTTGCTTCTGACTTCGTTGCTCTTGTACGTCTTTGCTATATGGCTGAATTCTAAGCATTTATAACAGCGAGGAAACGATTCCTTGGTTCTTATTCGGCATATTGTCCACCCTATTTTAACTTTACCTATTTCTAGGAGTGCTTTGGCTGCTCTTGCTGACACGCGAATTACAGCAATCTGCGTGTCGCCATATGCCTTTCGAATAGAATTAATCACTGGTTCTTCTCCACAAATGCTTTGGATAGCAAGCGTAACTTCTTCGTCCGTGGTGACTTCGTCTAGGTCTATAATGTCAAGCTGGTACTCGTTGCCCACGGTTTTAACATTCGCCTGCTCACCTAAACTTTTTGCACTTCTGCTTTAAACATCTGCACATTAAGTTCCGGACTCCGCTTGAGTTCGAAGAACATTTCACCTTTTTATGCCTTTCTTATCTTGACAACGTTTCTACCAAGCTCTGTAAGACTTTTATCTCCTTTGACTTGTCTATGTATATCACTGTCGGAGAAGTTGTCCGATTTTTCAATAATAATGGCTTCCGGCTTGTCTGCCTTCAGCGCATTAACACGTTTGTTGGCCTCTTTGGCGCTGTTTTTGGGGCTTATGCTTTTCCAATCACTATTTTCGTCTTTGCAACCACTTTTATTCTGTGGTCTACTATTTTCGGACTCTTTATTTTCTTTTTCACCCCGGCAGTCGAGCTTTTTTTAAGCGCGATTGAACCGTGCTACTTTCATCCCTTGGTCGCTTTGTCTCCTTGCCAGGCTTAACAAATGGAGAAGTCTTCGTCGAAGACTCGCGAATTGTTTTAGCGCTATCGCGCCCACCTTCACATTCACTTTGACCACTACCAACTTGTGAACTGCTTCCGATTTCGCTGTCATACAACTTCACAATATTGTCCATCAGATTCCTCATTGGTAGGTTTATTGAGTTCCGCAGAGCCCATGTTCTTGAAATTGTCTCCGTCATCATAAATTGCAATTAGCTCGGTGGAGATGACCTTGAGCATTCATTCTGTTTTTCATTGTCGAACTTCAGAGGCGAGCGACCAATCCGATTACTTCTTTTGAAGGGATCCGCTATGTCTTTGCAGTTCTCTGCTGATTGGCTATCGCCGGCATTTTGCTGAAGATCAACTTTGTCACAGCTGTAATGAAGTGCTTTCGTGACGGGGTGAAGCTCGCCGGATGTCCACAGTCCTTCGTTACAAATATTTATTTGTGTCAAGAGCCTTATAAAAATGAAAAGATAATTTCCTTGTTTTGAATTTTTATTAATAATTTCAACCGCTTATAATTACTATTGCAATTTTTCTCTTATATTATATTTGTACAATGGGTTTTCTTACATTCTAATGCTTTGCAGGTCGGTCTAGGGAAGAGCGAATGTGACCTCATCTCTGCTTTGACTGGTTCGATAAACGGAGGGACCATCGATAAAGGTGATTTGGCATCCCCGGGGTCTCCCGACGAGGATGAGGTGGGAAAGTGAGTCTACTGGCACTCTCCGTTGGAAGCAGCCGAGAGAGAGGGCAGCGCTCCAAGGTGCGTACGTGAAATGGACGTCCACCCACTCTGGACTTCTTTGTGCAGATTTGTTGAAAATGATTGATACAGCCACAGGTCGCTGTGGGTCGTCGTTGGGTGCAACCACGAGAGTCAACTGCCAGTCTGACAAACTCGAGCGGCCGACTTAACGCAACCAACACATCCACTCATTCTCTACACCGAATCGTTGAAAGGAGACGGAATGAACTAATCCAATGTGTCCCTGATGCGATTTGCCGTGGATGAAAGAAGGATGGCTGTCGTCGTTGGACGCAATCACGACAGTCAATCCGCCAGTCTAACAGACTCAAGCGGCCAACTTAATATTTTCCGTTGGACGCAACCTAGAGGTCAGCGCTCTAGTGTGTACGTGGAATGGATGCCATCGCTGGGCGCAACTAAGACATCCGCCCTTATCCACCATCCACCCTGTTCTTGTTACTATGTTTTCAGTGGTATTTAAGATCAGCTGTTTTATCGGAGCTAGGGAGGGTTATACCTAAGTTTCTACATGTTTTCCTACTTTCTTAAAACTAAGGTTTAGCGTTAGCACTTAATACATTTTATTTCTTTAAACAAAATTATCACCTTCATGGTGTAATATACATCTTACATATTATATTTTGATACATCGCTTAGCGATGGGTATACATATAAAAAAAAAATAAAGTATGTATAAAAACAAGATGTGGGTATATTTTTTCCTTATATTAAAAAAATATGTCTCACTCAGTCTTCTGCTCTTGTTGTCGAATGATTCATCTCACTCTCGCTAAGCATAGTAGATAACGTGGACACGACTTACAACTTAAGGTGTCTTTGCTAAGCTAAGCTTACGTATTGAGAAGGAACTGGAAAAGTGTCGATTTTCGCATTGGCTCCGCCTTGTTATACAGTGCCACCGACGTTAGCGTGACAGCTATATTAATTGAACTTTGACAGATCGGTTTACGATATGAACAGAATGTTGTGCGGGGTTTTTTGGTTAATGATAATATAACGTGTCAAAGTTGTCGAATAAGCAAAATAAAATTTGCTTAAGCAAAGTTAAAATTTGGCCTTTGCGTCCAAGTTAGCACTCGCATTTTATCATTGCTCGCGTTGCTACATTTTCGCATTTATTTTAACTAATTACAACAAAACTTCACTAAAAAAACGATTTTAAACAGGAGCCAATATAAAGCCGATCTGCTTGTATCCAATTCACTGGACTTCATATATGTATGTAGGGACGCGGAATTTAAGAAAAGCAAACAAACAAACCGGTTCTGAGTAAATCTCATAATCAGTTTCTTTTGTCGTCAGTTGTCAGTTTTCTTTTACGAGTGCCGGACGTGAAGCTATGCGTTAAGCCGAATCATAACTTTTTTTTTACGAAGAAGCTTACTGTTTACTGAAGCCTCTTCGAATATTTGAGTTCAATTTATCGTTTATTTTTGCCACTATTTATTTTACTTAGGTGTTAAAACTTCACATTAATTTTAAACAAATTCTTGAATTCGGGGTTAATATAATAGCTCGAGTTCTTTGACACTTGTATTAGCACTTGCCTCTTGGTTCACTGTCATAGATCAAGTGCCGGCTCCACTCCGACCACCAAGGCTGGAGCCGAAGAGCTCGCAGTCAAGCTTTAAGCTTGCTTCTCCTGAGCGGCCGAAGTCCGCGCTCTGAGAGGACATGGCTTCGGACGATCAGGAGAGGCAGCCTGGCGAGCGGTTTGCTTTGGCGTAAACACTTACAGAAACTTGAAAATAGTAATATATTGAATTAATATATGGAAATTATATTGAATTATTGTTTTGAATACTAAATTGAAATTAACTTAAATTGTTGTAAAACTTACCTTTTAAACTTAACTTTTAAATTTACAAGTGAAACTTACATTACAATTGAATTTACCGGAATAAAACTCAATTTGAACTAAACAAATGTGTTTAATGCTCTTCTTTTTAATGTGCCGATAAACCTATTTTTTCATAATTAACTCATTCCTACATTTTGGTGTCAGAAGATATAGGACAAAACTCGCGGAAAAGAGCATAAATAATTTAACTAGAATTGTGTTAGAAAACAAAAGCGTTAAGTTGAAATGAAATTAAAATTGTGTTAAGCTGAAATTATAACGGAACCGAATAGGGCCCTCCATGTTTACGATCGCGTGTGTATGTGAATAAAGCCGAAACCACAATGGCGCGTTAGGTCGGTCGCGCTTTGACAGATATTATTGAACACACGGAATTTTACGAGACAATTCACAACAAGACCTCAGGCGTTATTTCATTTTAAAAAAATTTAATGAAGAATTAATAAAATATAGAAATGCTAATTAAGATAGATAGTTTTATTTGCTCAAGTGTTTATTTCGTCATGAATATCCACGTTTTTTTAGTGCAGTACGCATCGTCATTTAGCTTTATAAAGTTGTGCAATATAACTGCAACTTTTACAACGCGCTCTACACTAGTCGTGGAAGACTTTATCGTAAAGTTTTTGTAAAGTCTATCAAACGCCGATCAAAGCGCGACCGACCTAACGCACCATTGTGGTTTCGGCTTAAAGAAGAAGGGGAAAGAAAAGAAAAAAAGAAACGCCGTGCTTGAAAAAACGATATTGATATCGTAAATAACGAATCTCTTTTTGTTTTGTAATTGTCGAACTCTAAATCGACTAAATTCGACGACAAAGAGAACAGTGTTGAAGGTCAAGAAACTATTGATGAGTATTTTGGTAGTCCTGCAGAAAATCCATTATACAATAAGAATCAAGAAGGAATTGAAAATAAGGACGCTACTGCATGGAAAGTTGTATTTGGAGAAACAGATTCTGGAGCGAGCGTTAGTGTTTTAAGAAGGTAAAAATGGCTACAGTTTTCTTATTCGAAAATGTAGAAGACTCTCTTGACAAGTTTAGCGGTGAGTACGGGAAAGATATTACTTCTTGGACAAAAGATTTCGAGGACGTGGCAGGAGCATGCGACTGGAATGAAATACAGAATTATCTGTACGCACGGAAGTTGTTAAAGGGCGCGGCGGTTGAAGGATCTTCGGACGTTAATAGTTGGGGACAGTTAAAAACCTTTGTGAGTAAAGAATTTGATCAAACTAAAACAAGTCTCAGTATCCATAAGGCCCTAGAAAATCGAAAAAATGGTGATAAAACGTTTTTAGAATTAATTTATGCAATGAAGCAGATTGCAAAAATCCTTAGTTTTTTATATGATAGCCGGTATTCATAATTCAGCTGTGAATAAAATGATATTGTATAAAGATAACACTATAGATGAGTTAAAACAAAAGGTCAAAGCATACGAGACTTTAAAGGCGCATCAAAAATAGGCTGTAATGTCAATAAAGATCACGAATATGGGGTCAAAGCCAAAGTTTAATACTAGTATTCAAAGGTGCTTTAACTGTGGAGGTAAGTCACACCTGACATCGGCATGATGAAAAGAAAAAAAAAACGGGACCTCCCGCACAAAGAAAAGGGAGCTCCCGTTGCTTTAAGTGCGGGGAGTTTGGTCATATGTCGAACATCTGTACTAAGTCCAAAATCACACGATATACTCCGAAATAAGGCTTCGTCGAAAACTGTGAATACAATCACGGTACCTACTATGACAATAGCAGTAGAATACGGAAAGGGTTTTTATACAGCGTTATTTGACACAAGATGTAGCGTCGTATATATCGCTCGTAAGAAATTCTGTTGTAATGTACGAATATGTACCGTCATTAAAGCAAGAAGATAGTATGACATTGACGGGCTTTGGGCAGTATAAAGTTCGTACTCTCGGGTCTAATTTGAATATTTTGAAAATGCTGACAATTGGATCAACTCAAGAAAAAGAAAGAACCCAAAGAAAAAGCATTCGTCCATTTTCAAGTAAAAAAGTGGCTGGAAGAAGAAATTATTAGGCGAAGTTGCTTAGACTATGCGAGCCCGGTTGTGCTTGCGAAGAAGAAGGATTATAGTTACAGGCTTTGTGCGGATTTTCGAAAGCTCAACAAGCACATTATTAAAGATAGATTTCTTTTTCCTATTATGGAAAAGATTTTAGAAGAACTTCACCAAGCTGCAGTATACACGACGCTAGACTTACGCAGCGTCCATTGTCGACTTAGAGGAATCAAGAACAAAATATACTGCTTTTTTAACTTCTGATGGGCAATATGAATTTAATAAGATACCTTTTGGACTCTGCAATTCGCCCGCAATCGTATTTCAACGATTAGTAAATGTTGTATTGCAAGAATTGATTTGAAATAAAACACTCCTGGTTTATATGAACTATATCATAATACCATCTATGGATGAAGACGAAAATCTGTTAAAACAACTCTTTGTGTAGCTGAAGCGAACGGCATTCAAATAAAATGGTCAAAATGTAAGTTTTTGAAGAAGAGCATTGAATTTCTTGACTTCACAGTCAGTATTAAAACTATTTGATCCAAAAGCTGAAACAGAATTACATACGGATGCAAGCAAAGATGGCTTTGGAGCAGTATTGCTGCAGGAATCGTCTGAGACAGGTTATTTCCATCCGGTCTTTTACCTAAGTTTTAAGACTACGGAAGTTGACCAACGATACTCGAGTTGTGAGCTTGAAGTTTTGGCATTCATCAAGTCTTTGAAAAAGCTGCGACCATATTTGTTAGGGCTCGAATTCGTAATTTGTACAGATTGTAAAGCCTTCACATTAACTATGAAGAAGAAAGATATCAACGTCAAAATATCTAAGTGGGCCATACTGTTAGAAGAAAGATATCAACGTCAAAATAGCTAAGGCCATACTGTTAGAAGAATTCGATTGTGTGATTGGACATAAGTCAGGATCCTTCATGAAACATGTTGATGCACTGAGCAGATACCCATCGGTGTTACTTATAGAAGACGATATACTTCAGCAAAATAATGCAATCACACTATTACGTTTGAATTTCATTTCAAATAAGTTTTGTTCTATAAAACTTAGACGCAAATGTTTGTGGTAGTGTGTAAACAATGTAAACAGCTGTCATTGGTATGAACTTGACATTGTTGGCAGATATACCGGTGTGAAGTTGGTAACACTTCAATCGCCTAACCCTGTATATACTTACGTACATGTATGAAATCAATTCAGAAAAATAAAACCGATAATACGCACTACACGCAATTCACTACACCTTTCTACTCAACTGTATGCGTGCGAATGGTTTTTACCTAACGCTGGATATTGCAGTTCAACGATAAGCACTTGGGCTCGTTGGATGTTCTGAAAGGCACTTTTTACCCAAGAAACGTAAGGAGTGTGGAAACGGTTGCTGTTAAGTGGTAAACAACGTAATATACGCTTCTGGCGAACATAACGCTGATCAGAAATGTGTAATGTTGCGCCTAAGGTTAAGTTTCGCGCATATGTTTGTTGCGTGGACCTCAAGTTGAAATATGCTGCGTGCATTCCCGCAACGTCTGTCCCGAGCCTATACGTGTTTTAGAGTCATCTGTATACCACTGGTGAGTATGAGACCCTATGTGGTCTGTGAAGCAGTCTTCTATCCATTGCTTTTTATTACTGAGTATAACCTCAAAGGGTTTCTCAAAACTGTATTATTTGTTCATATCATCCCTTGATTGGGTGGCAAAGGCATGTTCTTAGCAGCTTTGTTGCTAATTATATTCCTTTTACCGACACCTTCTATTGCTAACCAGTGTTCTTGTTTCTGTCTATTTTATTAAGAGGTGTAGGGAAGTCAAATCTAACATAGCCTCCGTGGCTATGTCGCATAGCGCTTTCTCAAACTTTCATCTAGCCACAATTATATTGTCGTTTGCATATCCGACACACTCGATGCCATTAATTGCAATTGTAATCTCATGTGGTTATAAATGACCTTCTCCGGTCGGTCTAAATGATTTGGATGAAGTGTAGTCTTTCCTCCTCCTCCTTTACATAAGTAGGTGCTTCCTTTTTGCAAAAGAACTGCAATGATGCCGTCGACACTTGGTGAGTCGAAGGGAGCAAATGACCAAGCCAACTCTATCAAGCAGATGCTAGAGGCTATTCTTCAGTCTTCTTTATTTGTCCCTCTTGCTGTTACTACTTCGTCTCTTCCTACGGTTGCTATTGCACAAGGGAAGTGGTCTTCAAGTAGTGTTCGCCCTTTGCTCCTCACTGGTAGTGTAGGATCTATCAGGCAACCTGACATCACCGTTTCCATTCGTTCTTTGGCCACCTTCTAAATTCTTGCTGCGGCCGGAGCTGATCTTTTTAGCTCTTCTTATGGTTTCGTTATATACTGTTAGTGCTCGGGTGCCAGTCCCCGGTGCGCTTAACCATGTTGAATAACTTACGCAACTCAGTTCTGAGTCTCTTAAGCTTGGCATTCCATCAAGGTGTATGATTCCTTTGGGTGCGTGTTCTAGTAGGACAGGATGAATGGCATGCATTCACAACTGCCCTATTGAGTTCCTGAATTGCTGGGCTTTCAATAGGTGTTACATTCGAACTAAGTTCATTAGAATTGGCTCTTCCAATGGGTTTCGCCTAGGGAAAATAACAAGGGTTTTACGTATATGATAAACTCTATCATCATGTAGTCTGACATAGAAGGCTCGCCTGTGACCTCCCAATGTCGCACAAAATTTCTAATTCTACAGCTGGTAATTGTTAGGTCTAAGACTTATACCTTAGTACTAGACACAAAAGTGTGGGTGTTCGCATTGTGAGAATCTAAATCCGAGGTACTTATACAGGGTGTAACGCATAAGATGTTGCAAACATCTAGGACGTGTACGTTGGGTCAACACAAGAAAAAAATTGTATGGGAGGGGGGAGGGTTGACTTCCGCCCCGCTTAGTCGGGAGGGGTAATTTTTTAAAAACCGCTTGGCTTAAACTATGGGAAGAAAATCATTGGCTGAACAAATTGGCCGAAATCATGGATGTGCAGATTGCGGCAAAGGTAAACTGAACTGGCTAAAGCTTCCACCACAAGGTATCTTAGCACTGAGTTTGGGATGTACTGCCGATCCTCAGAAGTTTTCTTAAATGCATCGACTTCTCACCTAAAAACGTCATATGGGAAAAGGATATCAGGAGTTATTTCCTGGCATACTAAACCACTGAACACTCATATTACTAATGATACCCAACTAGATTACCTGTCCAAGCAGCTGGATAGCCTCCACTGAACACAAATGGAACTAAGGAAATTGCGCTTTCAGACAATAAATGGACACTTAGCAATGCTGAGCCGTTCGTATTAGTAAACTTAATGCACGAACGTGATTCGTAATCGTGCTAAAGCAAACAACGAAAATAATCGCCACAAAGAGTTCGAATCAACAAAACAATCGCCACGAAGAGCCTGAATCAACAATACAGTCGCAAACAGGCTCGAATTTTCGAGTATTGCAGGAATCAGCATTGCTGTGCTTGTTGTTTGTGCATATTTTGTTTTGCTTTCATTGTTTTGCTTGACGGAAATTTTGTGCTTTTTGTTGGTGGATATTTTGTTTAAACATACGTATTTTGTAATTTAATTATTATTCGACTGTATGATGTTTCTTACTTGCACCTAGCAATTGAAAATAGTATTTACCAAAGCGGATTTACAGCGTATTTACAGTTATACCGACCACCCCTATTTCTTTAGCCGAAGCCGTATTTATTCAGATGCTTTAACTTTTGCCGGGCGAAATTTCTCGAAATTTCACGCACGTTTGATTGAAACGTCCTCGTTTGATTCGGATTTATTATTGAAAATTTTATTGAGTCCTATTGCCGATTTTGAATGTTGGGAATTGTCCCTGATCATAGTGGAGGTGATCTTATTTGATTTCTTCCGTAGCCCTTGTTACATAAATTATTATAGGTAATATTATTAAAAAGGTCATAATTTGATATGTGTAGTGTTGTTGAAATGAAGGTCCTTCATCATTTCCAATGAAAATATGTCTTTGAATTTTTGTTGGTGTATAGGTAGTAGTGTATAGGACGTGTATGTTCTGTTGCTAATTTTTATAATTGTTTTATAATATAGTGTTAAAAATATTCCTTCTAGCTCTATTGTTTCGTTGTTTATTGCTACTGGTTCCTTGAATTGATTTAACATTAGAAGTCCTGAGGTTATTTCATCGATCTCATGTATGTGTTGGTTGTATATCATTGAGCTTGGTACGTGGTTGTTCATTAGTTTTAGAATGCGTGAGGTGTTACTTATATCTACAGTATTGTCATAAGGACATATTGATAACTTGTTATATGATTTACAATTCTTTTATTATAGAATAAATTATGTTTCATTTAAACATTTTAGTACAAAAATTTTTTTTTTAATACAAAAAAAATAAATTCGTTTTCAATTTTTATTTCATTTCATTTCATTTATTCATACACCAAAGCTCAAACCATAAGAATACAATTCTTTTAAGGTTACATTATAATGTATAGTAGGAAATTTTAGGTAAATTAAAATCTAATTGCATAATGACAAAATTAACTAAATTTAATTAAATTATCTAAATTAAAATTAAAAAACCGTGTTTTCCACAGTTGAAAAGGAAATGTTGTAGGGTTAGAAAGATAGGATAATAAATCATTTTTAAAAAAAATCAAATTTTTCCTTCTGATTTGACAATTTTTAAGACTTCATTGGTCACATTATTTATTTCTTTTATTCTTTCTATAGTTATCTTATTAATTAAAATTTGTTGACTATTATTTATTAGTACATTGATTATTTATTTATTATTTATTTGTTAATATATTCAGATCCCCATGATCTGGATTGCCAGATATCCATTTCCATGCGCTGCCGATAAAGTCTAATAATGTCTTTTTCGGATTTTTTGCTGGACTGAGGTTATTTAAATGATCTTTAATTTCGGATAATTCTTGGGAAAGGATTGCCCAAAGAGCATGGCCAGGTTTTTATTTTTAATGTAGATTCCATGGTTTTAATTGCGTCTTCATATTATTTTATGTCAATGAATTATTTTAAATGTGCCAGTCTGGAGTTTGGCGCTGCCTGTATTTATCGTAACTAGTTGAGAGTTCACATAGTCCTAAATTTGGGTATCTGCTGTGCATGATGCCAGAAATCGAAAATGGAGGAATTTTCAATTTCCTATCTTCATTCCTATCTTTTATTTCTTCGTAAGTAGAGAATCTATTCTGAGTGTCAATTCTCGTTCTGTGAAACGGTGAATTGAAAAAAGTTTTCTTTCTCATTCTGACACTTTACATCTTCTCACTTCTCGAGGTGCTATTTTGCGATTCTTTTTTATATTGTGTAAACAATCATTCACTGTGTTAAGTCGATAAGAAACTTTGACAGTTGTAGTTACAGTTTTCGCTGTTCCAACCATCGTTCCTAGTTTCGTTTGGTTGTCAAAATGTGAAGTTTCCTTAGCAATTTTCACAAAAGTTCACAAATATATAGGGTCCGCCAAATAACTTTTTTTTTTTGAAAATGCGAGTGTAGCTTCGGCTGTGTGGCACGTAGCGCCGTCCTGTTGAAACCAAATGTTGCCAATATCCTCCTCTTCAACATGGCCCGATAACGATCGCCATTGATTGTAACGGCCACTCCTTGCTCATTTTCGAAGAAAAATGGCCCAATTATGCCTCTGGACCAAAATCCGCACCAAACAGTGACTCGTTTTGGGTGCACTGGCTTTTCAATGTATGCGTGCGGGTTTTCTGTGCCCCAAATGCGACAATTTTGCTTGTTTACATACCCGCCAAGATCAAAATGAGCTTCATCTGAAAAGATGATTTTTTTGGCAAAATCGGCATCGGATTTTCAAAGTAATGTCACAATATTTTCCAGCGTTGTTCCAGCGTATACACAACTATATTCGTTCAGCGGAAGGATAAAACTAATTATCTGTCAAATCAGACATGAGCTAAGTGTTACCATTCACGAAATAAGCACTAGTTGAAAAAAAAAGTTAGATAGTGGAACCTATACAATATACATATAGATACATAAAAAGCAAATAATAATAAATCTTCACAAAGCAAGATGTCCACGACAGTAACAATTAGGTTGAACTATTTAAACAATCATGAACGCATGCATGGTTTTACATAATTTTTTTAATCCTAGCTAAAGCTACATTCAAAGAGTCTGAGATGATTTCTGAGGATCACAACGACGACGCCCCAGGTATTTTACATGAACTTTTACCTGTAGCAAGGAGGCAATGACAAAGAATTGCAGAAACATTCACCTAAATTAATTAATTCATTATAATTATTGAAGTGTAAAATGTTTTAATCAATTGCAATAAAAGTCCGAACATTTATAGATTGTTTTTGTATATATGTATGTATGTATACAGTGAAAACTCTACTTGCGGACACCTCCCGCAGGCGGACACCTCTAATAAGCGGACAGTTTCTTCAGTTCCTTGGATTTCCAAGTATTTTTAGAACAAATTACACTCTGCTAGACGGATACTCCCATGGCCGGACGCGGACAACCTTTTTCTATAAAACCCCTCCTGTAGACGGACGGAAAAAATATGTTTGGAGAAAAGTACAAGAAATACATACATTAATGCTAACAAAAAACAAACAGAGCAACACTAACGCACATTTACTGCTTTTTAAGTGTCATACGCACTTAAACATATTAAATTGTGTGATTCCCCTTTCTTTAAACCATTGACAGTTTGTTGCACAGTTTTCTTTGATCTTTGTTAAGAGTGTTAATTTCAAAGCAATTGTTGACTAAATAAGGTCGTGTAACGAGTTGTCGACAATTTTTTATCGTAATAATGGCCGGGCGAAATTCTCTTTCACTTAAAGAAAAAATTACAATTATAAATGTGCATGAACAAGAAAAACTTTCTGTGCGTGAAATTGCAAAAAGGTAATAAGATAAAACATTTTGAAAAAAGTATCTTAATTGTGTAAGTTTTTAGATTTAATAATGGTAAAACCCAGTTTGCAAATATGTATTTTAAGAAATAACGCAAATCTGAAAGACAATTTTTACCTTATGTTTTTTTCTGTTAATATACATATGTAGATGTGTATAAGTATATGAATCTTAAAACTTAAATGAATTTTGGAAATAATTTAATAATAATAATTTATTATATAATTAATTTAATTAATAATTTAATAATTTATTTAATAATTTAATTTTATTTTATTTAATAATAATAATTTACACACTATTACATAATAGAAGTATGTATTTAATAGTTGTGAAAACCGACCATTTTTAATCAACTATCCCGTAGACGGACACCTCTCGCTAACGGACAAACCTGCTGTGACGATCGGTGTCCGCCTACGGGAGCTTTCACTGTATATATATTTATTAAATTAATTATTTCAGTGTTAAATTAATTAAATTAAATTATTCATCTAATGAGATAAATTTTGTTAAAAAATAAATAATTTCAGATTCGGTACCGTTGACGATAAGCATAGAGGCAAAGAGGAAGGCACTCGCAGAGGAGCTTAATGCACTGGGTGCAACACGGAAGGATGGCTTCAAGTAAGCAGTCAAATTACTTCCTTAAGGGTCCCGTCTGACACTCGATAGCCTGCTTCTCTATTGCTGAGGTAAAGAAATAGTGTCTTCAATAAATTACACAATAAAATACCTCAAATCGATCCAACATTATCTCCATTTCATCCCATCCTTATGGGCTCCACCCAGTGCATTAAGATCCTCTGCGAGTGCCTTCCACTGTGCCTCTTTATGTTTAGCGCCGTCAACGGTAACGAATTTGAAATGATTTATTTTTTAAAAAAATTCACCTCAATTGATGAATAATTAATTTAATGCTAAACAATAGTTCTTACATATTCTTTGCAACGTCAGGATGAACTTGGAAATAATTTATTAGATGTTCCTTTTGACTTTCGCTTGCGCGAAATTTCTGCGAAGGTCTGAAGCTCTTCTAAACATTCTTATAAAGTGCCATATAGGGTTATTTTATTTTCGATAGAAAGTGGAAATACTATGGATATTGTTTAATATTGTTATGTAAGTAAAAATGTTCAAAAATTGTATTTTTTGTATATATGAGCCGTTTATTTTGAAAGTGGCATAAGTCACTTTGTTTTTAAGTCGAGATATTTAAGGGTTTGCGTTTTAACACGTTTAAAAATATGGATGCTAACTTTTGAGAAGATTTTCTTGTATTTCTTATCTCATGATACTGGTATTTTACTCAGTATAAATAATTTCGTATAAACATTAAAAAATCACCGTGGTGAATTCGCATGAACGAAAAACGCATGCAGTGTGCGAGCAGCCTAAAGGTTGGATTGAAGTATTTTTTATTTTATTATTCATAAAATACAAAAATAATTAGTTCATTTTGAAACATATGTAAGTATAAGTAATTTATATGAAAATACACCAGTTCAATTTAATTTTCATCAATAACAGAAGTGATTAAGTCCCCGGAAATCGTGTTTTGTTTCAAAATTTTAAAATAACTGTGGTATATTGGGGGTATATAATTAAGCAAGTCCATCATGTCTTTGTATTTTGCTGAAGAAACAGGACGAGATCCAGCGTATAACGGATCCATCTCTATTTGTGACATAATAATGCTAGTTACGTGTACTATATTAGATGTCACTATAAGTAATATAATTTACAAAACTGCACTATTCTTTCGCACTTATAAAAATAAGTCCAATGGTCACAACTTCTTTAAAAATACTGAAAATAATTCAAAACAATACTTCGCACACACTTATCACATGTTTCTATTTCTTTCACACTAAGCCCCGTAATTAATTTCCTGAGTACAGCGACTTAAGCCACTTTCAAAATAAACATGTTTGTTATTAAGTTAATTATCAAAACTTCTCTCGAACAAATCTCAATAGTTCTCAACTTGTTGATTGCAAATTTTTTAAAAATGAAAAGATACCGTTCAATTGTATTTAGTGTTGCCATTAACTCGATTTTTTTTAAAAAGTGACTTATGCCACGGCTCATATATAGAATTACAATAGAAATACGTTAATATTACAATAGAAATGTATTTTTGTCTTAGTCTTTTATCTTAGTCTAGCTTTATGAATATTTTGGTTATTTTCTGTGAGTATTGTGGCTCGTCTATTTTCTTTAATTTTTTGTTTAGAAAATCTAGGAGTAATTTTATTTCTTCTACATTATTTTCCAAAAATTATTTCATTTTCCTCCCTATCCTCAGGATCTTCTCTTTTTTCATTTAGTTTATCTATTCTCTTGTTCATTACACTAGCAATTCTTTCTTTAATTGCAGGATATAATTCTGATTGAAATTTATTAAGTTTTTCTAAATATTCATGTTCGGTACTAAACTGTATAGTTTTATTAAAGTCAGATGATCTTCCGTAAAATACTTCAAAAGGAGTAAACTTTGTAGTAGAATGAATTGAATTATTATACGAGTATGTAATTATAACTTTTGATAAAATATCTTCAGGCTTAAATATAATTTGAGTTCTTTGGATTTTAGGGAAATTATTCTGAAAATTTGTGTAAGTGTGGAGTAAGGGCGTGAAGTTAAATACGTCGCGAACTTTAACAGAGTTCTGTTCTCTGTTAAGATCGCGACGTATTTAACTTCACGCACTTGTGTGGAGTGTAATCGTTCGACGGGTGAATTACTTGTAGTTTGTTGGTATGATGTAAAGTGAAGTTTTATTTGGTAATGTTTGCTGAAGTCTTTGAAACTATTAGCTGTGAATTCTGAAGGCTGTGAGTCAGTGAAGTGACTCAGTGATTATTATCACTAAACTAGAAAAACGCTAACGAACTGTTGAGGTTTGTCATGAGTACTGACTAGACGTGTTCTTGGTAGGATGGTGCTCTTTGCTCATATATTTTTTTTTCACTGTTGTGAAAAACTCTCAGTTTCTTTCAAGTAATTTGCGATTGTTGCAGTGTGCTTTTTTGACTTGTCATCTTTTTCGTTGTTAAAGAATAATTAAAATTATTAAGTGAATAATGTCTGCTCATAATAAGAAGTTTGTCGGTAATAGTGTTGCTGGTTCTGCAAAAAGAGAGACACGAAGTACGATCCTCTCAGCTGTCAGCTCTCACAGTGTTGCTGCAAGTACCGTAACGCCTGTAATCTCTACGCCTCGAGGTGATGAGTCATCTATCACGTGTAACTTAGATCTAAAGCTGTCTCAATTAAGGGAGAGCATTATTGATCAGATTACTCTCGCAATGAAAGGAACTGAAGAGCGCATAATTTCCAGATTTGGTGAGTTATTGGCAGAGGTTTCCAGCATTAAAATGGATTTGAAGAGATCGTTTATTCGCATATCAAGTGTTGAAGCTGAAGTTACCGTGCTTAAATCTGAAGTTGCTAATCTTAAGAGTGAAGTCATGAAGCTTGAGAACGCTGCCCTTTCTTCAGATATGATTATTTCTGGTATCCCATACGATAATAATGAGAACCTAAATACGGTATTCTCTAATATATGCAATGCTGTTGGTCTTAGTAATAATAATGCTCCTACTGTACGAGTAATTTTTCGAATTACTAATCACAAAAACAACAAAGAGAATGTCAATAGTAGGCAAATTATAGTTCAACTCTTTTAAAAAATAATAGTCTTTTAAGTCCACTTCAGTCTGGCTTTCGCAAAGAACATAGCTGTGCTACTGCTACATTAAAAGTATATGAAGACCTGAGACCATATTATGATAATGGATTCTTTAGTCTCTTATGTTTGATAGACTTCTCGAAAGCATTTGATATTGTGAATCATGAATTACTATGTTGTAAGCTGAAGCATCTGTTTGGCTTTGGGCATGGTGCAATCTGCTTACTATATAGCTATTTGACTGAAAGAATGCAGCGGGTTATGAGCAAAAATTATGACTCAGACCTTAGACCAGTCAGCAGGGGCGTTCCGCAGGGATCAGTTCTTGGGCCTCTTTTATTCTCATTGTTTATTAACGATATTTTTTCCGTTTGTAAATATTCCTCAATGCATGGTTATGCGGACGATATCCAAGTGTACATATCTGGCGAGAGCAATTTAAAGGATTACTTAGTCTATCGTCTCCATGAGGACCTAGCCAGTTTTAAATTATGGACAGATAATAATGGCCTTAAAATCAATGTTTCCAAAACACAAATTCTCCGTGTTTTTAACTGTAAATTTATTTTTTCGGACACGCCGGAAATACTAATCGGCAATCAACAATTAGATATGGTAACAACTGCAAAGAATTTGGGCTATTGTATTAATAACTCGCTTACTTGCACTGACCATATTAATGTTGTAATTCGAAAAATTTATTTCACCCTACGAAAGGTAAGGCTGAGGTATTTTTCTAAGTACACTCCGGTCGATACCAGACGTAAGCTTGCTATCCAACTGATTCTTCCTTTATAACATATTTTGCTGAAGTTTAGAGCAAGTTAGATTCTCGTTCCTCTTTAAAATTATCTATTGGTATAATCACGTCACGAGGTATGTGTTTGGTATCCGAACTTATAACCACTTAGGGCAATATAGAAATGAGATATTAGGCTATGATATCTTTTGCTATCAAAGGATAAGAACATGTTTATTTTTGCATAAATTCATGTACTCAAAGACACCCTCCTATCAAAAATTACACTTTGGTCAGTCGCGAAGAGGCTTATTGCTTATTACACCAAAATGTAGATTATTGAATACAAGTAGATTCTTCTTTGTCAACGCTGTCAGGCTATGGAAGTCCTTACCTAATAATATTAAGTCGATTTCTGGGGTGGAAAAATTTGGGCAGGCTAATCGTCACATACTTTAAGATCAGCTTTCCTCAACACTAATCTATCCTTCTTACTTTCAGCTTTAACTTATTATTTACGCCTATTTCTTATACATTTAATATTAACAAAACATATACCATAATTTTCACTTCTGTTTACTTAAATCCAAATTTATTTTAGTTTTTTTCTTTCCTTTTTTTATTTTTTTTATAAATCTTATATGTATTATATTGTATATTTGTTATTTTTAATATTGTTTTTTAAACGTAAATGTATTTCCTAAATTATTTATATACGTTAATTTATTGGTATTTATTTATTATTTTTAACACATTTGTACTATAAAAGATGATATCTTATTGTGCACCAAAATTTTCTAAAATAAAATAGAGTAAATAAAATAAAATAATAAAATAAAAAAATAAATGAACAAAAGCATGGGTAAATACAAGGAAATTCAAGAATCAGAAATTAAAAGCAACCAAGGGTTTAGGGATTTGTTCTGTAGTCTTGGTTATGGTCAACAGTGGGCGAACCAGGCCAATTTTTTTAAAATATGTATATTTATATTCTAGCCTGAGGCGGTTATTTTGGGGATAAAATTTCAGCTTCAGATTAACTACAAGCTGAGAAATTGCTACAAGCACGAATGAATTAATAAAAAGAACAACTGAATTAATAAAGCTATAAAAAGTAGGTGTGGTGCAAATTTTCGATTATAAATAGTATTCATATCGAGTTTCATAAACAAACCTCTATTCTCCTGTAATCGTGATTTGACAGGATTGACTCAGGAGGTGACGCTAATCAAGGACATACATATCGTATATACTACGTACTGTTCTATATATCTACCACGTCTCCTTTAAGGCGTTGCAAACGAAAGAGCAAAGTGAATATACCATTATCATTGCGGGTGTAGGTTATACTAAAAATTAGAGTTGAGACAAAACTGCCAATGGAAGAAATTACAAATTTTAATTGATTTTAAAGAAAGCTGATGTTATTAATTTGTTTGATTTGGAATACTAGAGCAACATTTATTAATTGATCTCAAAATAATGTACTTATAAATATGTATGTATGAGTGTGTGAATTATGCTCTGTGAGATTTTTGCTTATTTTTACGTTAAATATTACGGTTAACATTAAACGAAACTTGAAAGATTTTCAAAAGTTTTTCTAGATTAAAAAAAATAACACTAAACAATTTTTATTTCAGAAACTCTTTCAAGCGATATGAAAGATCTCCACTCACATATATCTTCTGTTATTTGCAATGCGGGTATTAGAATGTACAAAAAGAAAGAAGTCACAATAAGTTGTAGAATGCAGTTGGATGTCGATTTGTCAGTTTTGGACGACATTGGAATTCCTTACGCCATTATTTTAGAAGATCAATCATTACATAATGGCATTTTAAAATTGAGATGTAGAGATACTTCACTCCAAGAAACCATTCACATATCGGACTTACCGGTGTATTTGTTACAATTGTTAAATTGCTAGTTTAGACAATTAGACAATTCAGACATGAACACTGCCGCCTTGGCTGCGGCATTAGGTTGTGGAGATTTTTGTATTCTAATATATATTCTTTATTGGCAATAATTTGATTTTTATGTATTCTTTATTAAAAACAAATTATTCTTATAATTCTTAACATTTTATTTTTCAGTGAATAATTTACGTCTACCAATATGCTATTAATAGCGCATGCACCCTTTATTGAACAAAGGTCGAGCGCGACTGACTGCACCGTCGTAGTCAAATTTTATTTCTAGAGCTACGAGAGTGAGAAGCTTTAAAAGTTGCTCGCTGTAAAACTATATAAAATTATGCGCGTTCTCAAACTCGTATACGTGCAAGCGGTTAAGGCGTGTTTGTAAACATGGCGTGTCATTTGCGTGGCGTTACACGTGGCGTGTAAAAGGCATTTTTGGGTTATTTTTGTTTAAATAGGAATGCGGACTATTTTTATATTTCAGAAACCAATTTCTGGAGCTATAATATTATACAATAAGAGAACCCCACAAAATTAAACTGAATTCGATTATTTATTTAAATCAGTTTTATCTATATATATAAAAATAAGTTGTCCTATGTTCGTGATTTTATAACTCGAGAACCACTCAACCGATTTTAAAACGAGTACATGCGTTGGAAAGGTCAACTTTCACTGATGGTTTATATAAAAAAAAAACATCGAAAAATTTCACGATCAAGATCAAATCAAAATCAAGAACAAAGAGAAGAACGTATTGAAAGTGTGAGAGTTAGAAACAGAAGAGGTCGTGAACGTAACAATGAACGGGACAGGCCACCGGCTCTGCAATAAATTTTTTCCTTTTTGATGTTCTCACTTTAAAAAATTTATATTATTTTGCACTTCTTTTTCTGGAAAATGCCTACTCTTTCTAGAAAATTGCATTTCTAATACAAAGACGTAAACGTATGTTATTGTGTTGTCCAGCAACGCGGGCAGGGTTACTCTAGTATTATATAAAATAAAAAAAAGCAAGAACATGAAATCAGCCGATTCGGCCTTTTCATTAAATTCATATTCTATTTTAACTGGCATGTTTTCTTTACGCGCGAAGCCCTTACTGTGGTTGCTATGCATAACAAAACAAAAATGAGAAGACAACAGATAAGAAAAATTGTTAGACGTGCTTAGAGTTCTGTATATATGTATGTGTCAGTATTTGAAGCTCGGGAGGCAGCCAAAACTAACCAATCAGAACGAGTGAGTCTGGCGTGAAGAGGCACCACCTAGTGAGACACCGGGCATAAGCTGTATCGCCACAGCCAACTCGTTGTGTGCTTCATATCGATGTAAATTATCACGCCTACACTGAATGATATCGATACATCTTGCCACGTATTACTATATAACTGTTCTTTTTTTTATTGTGCTTATTAAGGGCGACGATATTGAGGATTATTCCAGCGAGACTGAGTAGTTAAGACGTCAGTCGACCCAGACTGAGCAGTGTCAACGATTCGGCATCAATATAATATAGATACGTTTGCGGGTATCTTGTTTATATCTGGCTCAGGTCAGGCGCACAGCGGCATTTGATATTATGCTAAAATCATGACCAAGATATTTTCCTATTTATTCTACGTTTTAAAGTTAGTTAATGAGTAAAAAAGTAGTTTCTAATTACGTATTAATAATAGTATGAGTAAAAGTAAACATCATGGGCAGGGGTAGGTGCATAGCTCCAGCAGCAGAACGGAAAACCATATTACAAATAAAAAGACTAGCTGAGTCAAAATTATGGCCACACAGCACGCAAAGCAAGCAAGGAAAAGTTATTTAGGTCAAACCATTATTTTTTAATATTTTTTTTTTCGATGTTAAGTCGAATTTTTATAAACTGGCCCGTCTAAACGGGGGGAAATTGGCCCCCCCTCCCATACGATTTTTTTCTTGTCTCGACCCAACCTACACGTCCTGATCTTCTGTCCCCTCTTATGCGAAACACCCTGTATAAGAATGTATTCGCATAGTAAAACAAACGAGTCTTGTCTTACAAGTTTGTATACAAAATTTCTTACATGTTAAATTATATTAGGGGTACAAATAAGTTTCCGCGGTTTTTTATAAAAAGTTAGGAATTTATTGTGAAGGAACAGTACATTACGTTTTATTCAAAGTATTTTCCATCATTTGCCACTACTTTTCCCCATCTTTCTGGCAACATTCGGATACCCCGTCGAAAAAACTATTCATCTTTTGACGCTATCCACAAATCTACCCAATTTTTGTTGTCTTCATATGATGTGAAGCGCTGCTCAGACAGACCATGTGCCATCGACCGGAACAGGTGATAATCAGAAGGGGCTAAGTCTGGTGAATACGGCGGGTGGGGTAAAACTTCCCAGTTGAGTGTTTCCAAGTATGTTTTTACCGGCGCCGCAACATGTGGACGAGCATTATCGTGTAAAAGAATAATTTTGTCGTGTCTAGAGTAGTAATGGGCGCGTTTTTCCTTAAGTGCCCGACTCAATCTCATCAATTCTGTTCGGTAGAGAGCTCCAGTAATGGTTTCGCTTGGTTTGAGCAATTCATAATTCATTCGTACACTTTCGGCCTTCCACTGCGTTCTTTGTCCTTCACGTCAAACTCACCGTTCTTAAACTTTTGAAACTATTCCTGACAACTTCTCTCACTTAAAGCAGTTTCACCATATGCTTCTAGAAGCAATCGATGCGCCTCAGCTGCAGATTTTTTCAAATTAAAGAAGTAAATCAAAAGTTCCCGCAAATGATGCTTATTCGGCGCAAAACTTGACATTTTTGCAGGAAAAAAATTACGTGATGCTGATACGGAATCACTAAGGTTATGGTGTTGCCGGATGACGAAACTTGGGATATTACGTTTTACATCTGACAATTTCTCCATAACCATCTGGTGGGGCCATCTTTTGACAAACCGCGGAAACTTATTTGTATCCCTAATATTTATTTATATAATTTATTTATTTATGTTAAAATTTCGTATTTAGCTTATGAAATGTGATCAGAAATTTAATTTAACACTATTGGGATAATCAAAAGAAATATAATCATAAAGAAGACGAGTTAACGAACCCTAACAACAAGACTCGTTACATCTCTATTTTACAATGATTCGATTATATATAACTAGTTGGTTACCCGCGACTTCGTGCGCGTGGTAGGGTAGTGGGCGATGGTGTGAAGATGTGTATCTAATTTTTCAATGTATGTATGTATTTATGTCGAGCCGTAGTTTATGCATTTATTAAAAAGTAAAGCAATTACCTTTTTTTTATTTTTGGCATGATCTTAACTTAATACAGTTTTATAAACAATGTTGTGGGTCTTTCCATCTTTTGCGAAGACGACACACGGGAGCACGCTACTTAGAGTTGCCCATGTGAAAAGCACAGCATTTCTAAATGTACTCCTACCACTTTAAGTGGTAGGATTTGCGATTTATTGCGATTTATTGATTTCCAATATCCCTAGATTGAATAAATTTTGATCAAAAGCTTTAAAAGCAGCTCCTACTGAGATTAAAATTGTTGGTTTTGTGTTAAGTTGTTATGGGCATTAAAATCATTGCCACGCATATTTAAATAGTTTAGAGGTCGACTTTTTATAAAATAGGTAGCCTATGTCCATCCCCAGGGCTCAAAATATCTCCATATAAAGGGCTCAAAGTATATCAATTTCGTCCAAATCGGTGCAGCGGTTTAGCCGTGAAAAGGTAACAGACAGATAGACAGACAAACTTTTGCAGTTATATATTAGTATGGATTAATATGGAAGGAATAAAATAACATACGGTTGTTATTATGTTTTTCTTTTTTTTATGTTTTAAGTTATTTTAGGGTAATCCAGGCTAACGTAATGTCGCCAAAGTAAATACGCTTAAATTATTACTCCTCCGCTATTGTTGGTCAATTCGAATTCACAAAAATAGGTTGTAACAAATTCACGTTATTTTTTTTATGTGAATCGAGTTTAAAAGGTAAGTGAAGATAGATAAAAATATCCCTTCCGTATATATATTATAAACTTATTTCTAAAATTATTTGAAATTAGAAGATTTAATCATTGAACAAAAATAGGTTGGTATTTCAATTTTTTATAACTTAAATTATTTCCAAAATCCTTTGCATTGTACTTAATCAAATTACTAATTTAATATTCTAAGTAATATTTTATTTAACCAAGGTATCTAATATTCTAAGTAATATTTTATTCAACCAAGGTATCTTCATTATTATTTCTTTAATCTCACTTAGGCCGTGGTTAAATCATAGTGAGTTAAAGATTAAACAGTACTGCGACAGTTAACAAGCCCTGGGTAAACAGCTTTCTTAATTACTCCTTGTTACTTTGTCTAAGGCAATCCAGAGCAGCGCAGACTGGAACTTGCCACTACCACACAATTTTTTTTGTAAATATCTTGAGGTAGAAGTTCCGCATTAAGTCAAAGAGAACGGACGTGCTTTTTCTGCAGCTCATTGGAATCTTAAAGTTAATCATATTGCATATATTTAACAGTGTAGTAATTTGTGAAAATTAATAGTGAGGAGACTGTTTATTTAATCCAAGCTCATATACGTATACTTTTCCAGGATTTTATAGTTTAGTAGTTTCATTTCTTGTGACATACCGTGCAATAAACTAAGGCTGCTCGCACACTGCATGCGTTTTTCGTTCGTCCGAATTCTGACGAAAACGATTCGTCCGAAGTCTTATTTAGAGTCCGCACACTATCAGAACTGGTGCGTAAAATTATGAGTAAAGCAAAAACAACATATGCTCCATATGTGTCCATAACATAATGGGCACGGTTGATGACTTTTTTTCTTAGAAAATTCTTATCTAAAAGGAAAGTTTTCAAAAGGAAGATTTGAGTTCGTGAGGTTTTCGCGAAAAGAAGTCATTTTGGTGAATATTTCATCACCTGCATAACTAATTGAACAAAAAAAACACTTTGTCCGAAATCATGCGAACGATCCCATTCAAATGGGATCTTGATTCTCATCATCACCAGCTTCTTGGCCATTACCCTTCGTCTCAGTTGTTTTGGTGGCAGATCCATTGGCATCACCAGCGGCTTCATCTTCATCGGAGTCTTCATCTTCTTCGGCTCCTTTAGTCGGCTCCATCTTCGGCAGTCGTTTATTCTTGCAGGATCAGTTGATTAGACTGACAGGATCAGTTGTCAGGATCGGTTGGCAGGATCAGCTGTTGAGACTGGCAGGATCGCCATGTGACGTTTGAACGTCCGTTGGTGTTGGCCACTGGCAAGGATGCCGATAATAGTGGACTTGTGGTGATAGCCACTGGCAAGGATGCCGATATTAGTGGACTTTATGATGCTAAAACCCTGGCAAGGAGTTAGGGAGTTTTATGGTCAGGCAAGGATGCCGATGTATTGACCAGAGTCGATCAAGAAAACAACTAGTATTTTTAGGTGTAACTTTAAGACTAATTTATTCAATAATAATTTGGGCTTTTTATAGCTAAAATAATGCTTACAACGCATTTTACATTAACTATGGTTGATTACTAATTCTAACGTATGAATGTAGAACAAAACTTGAATAACACTTAGCAATGCTTACATTACAATCTGCATTGCTAGCGTTATTGTGTTGTGACATTTAATACGGTTGTTTATAATGGACGCAAGTTCAACAACATTGCATTGCTTGCATTATTGTACAGAGTGTCGACGAATGGTATCTGGAGTAAAGGTGAATGACTATTAGTTTATTGCACGGTATGTCACCCAATAAATGTCAAATTGTAATTGCCCAAGACAATTGTGTTGGAAATTGATTATTTTTGTATATTCTGACAAAATCAAACCGGTAAAAACTCTTATATCAAAGCAAGAACACGAGAAAACCAAAAAGAAAAAACACTTAGCGATGCAACAAGAAAATGCTCTCAATATTTTGGCGTCTATCTGCAATGCATGCGCCAAACCTCTCCCAACTACAGGTGATTTTATAATATGCTACAACTGCTCTTCGTGTTATCATTATTCACCATAATCTACATACTCGCGGATGGCAAACGAGCGACGGACTGGAAATGCCAAAACTGTAGACAAAGATTAAAGTCAACCAGCTCAACAATGGAAAATAACCAACGACAGCAATCCTAAAAACAACAGCGTTAAGATGATGAGTGTTGTAGTATGCTAAGGGTGGTCCTCTAATCTTCCGTTTCGACTTCAATTAAAGATTTTCTTCTTGACGGATTCTTTGTGTTTTATTCGTATTTTATTTTTATTGATAACACTGTTGGTTACTTTTAAATTAAACACTACTGTTAAAACTATTTTAACTCGAACACTTAGGTTATATTTACAAGTTGTTTAAAGTTACTTAAACGCGACTTAACTACGACTTCTTCGACAAGAGATTTGAACAAGACTCCCTTTGGAATCTTTTCTATTTTCCACCTTGGCTCGGTTGACACACCCGTCGACCGAACCAAAGTGGGTCGGTATGCCGTGTTTCGCAATTTCCATTATTTCGCAATATTAAAATTGTAATATTTGCAGAATCAGTACGCGGAAGAAAATCGTTCTCAATTTAATTCTTCCGCGTGTGGATTCTGATCGTTGGTTATGTTAAACCAAGCGTTTTAATGGTTTGGAAGCTTGCTATTGAAAGCTAGCTTCCACAATCCATTCCAATGGCCAAGCTCCGGTTGCTGACTTGACTTTAGCAGTTAATAAGCCCAAAGCTTGACTAAACCAAAGTAAACTAAAGCTTCGGGCCACCAACCAAAGCGCTGTGGTGGCAGGCTTGGCTCTCAAGCTTACTTTAATGAAAGCTTGGTTGGAAATTGCGATCGCGACATACAACATCCCTCCACCCTCGGGGAAGAAAAATTTAGTATCGTACGAAACGATATTAAATTTTTCTTGTACATTTATGGTTAGTTGAATTGGGGGTGGTTGTATGTTTATTATGGTTTTAGTGTTCTTTCAATACTACTTAATAGTACTTACAGCCTTATAATGTAAATAGTTTCAAGGCGTAAACGAAAACACAAACGAAAACGAAAACGAATACGAAACGAAGACCAATGCGTATAATATAACGTTTTCGCCGCGTTATTTTCGTTTTCGCCCGCCATTACGTAAATTTACAGACTGTCGTTCTTTGGAGATAGAAAATGTTGCCATGTGTACAATATTTGAAGAAATTTTCTAAGTAATTTTTAGAAACGTAAAGATTTCGGATAGAATTCAGTGCAAATGCGTGTAGGCAACACTATACATAAAACAAATTAGACATAAACCCTTGATAATAGCGTTTGCGGTTGTTGTGAAATTTATTTGTGAATTTGTGAATATTGGTGTAATATTTGAAGATTTTCATTGTGATTTTTAAATGGCACTTGCAGTACCAATTTTCTTAGGCCGTTTGCGTGCACAGCGGCGCAATGAGGAACAAAAAAATATGAACATCCTAAGCAAAAAATTGAGGGTAACTCGAATATTTTTGAGATGCCGGAGCAGATGTAAGTTGTAGTATTAGTTATTAATTATTTATTGCTACATTATTTTATGTGTTATAACTCCATAAGTAACATTTAGTTAGAAAATCTTCATACAATATTTGAATGTTTTACCATCACCAGGTTTTTGTCCAACTACCGTATGGACAAACACTGCTTCATGGAACTGTTGGAGGATGTAGCTCCTCATATGAAGGTACCTGAGAGATCCACTGCAATTCCTCCGACACTCAAACTGGGGGCATTTTTGCGTTTTCTTGCAGCTGGTAGTTACCAGGCGGCTGTAGGAAATGAGTATATGGCGTCAATGACGCAGGCAAAGATTTCCCAAATATTATCTGAATGTTTGGATATTTTCGAGCGTCATATATGCCGAAAATGGATCCAGTTTGAGATGTCGGGGGAAGAAGAAGACGCAATAAAAGAAAAGTTTTATTGCAAGTACGGAATTCCTGGCGTGATCGGATGTGTGGACGGCACCCACGTCAGAATAAAGGCACCAGACGACTTGCGGCATTTGTATTATAACCGCAAGGGTTTTTATAGTATTAGGTATACAAATAAGTTTCCGCGGTTTGTCAAAAGATGGCCCCACCAGAAGGTTATGGAGAAATTGTCAGATGTAAAACGTAATATCCCAAGTTCCGTCATCCGGCAACACCATAACCTTAAAGTACTAGTGATTCCGTATCAGCATCACGTAATTTTTTTCCTGCAAAAATGTCAAGTTTTGTGCCGAATAAGCATCATTTGCTTATGAAATGTGATCAGAAATTTAATTTAACACTATTGGGATAATCAAAAGAAATATAATCATAAAGAAGACGAGTTAACGAACCCTAACAACAAGACTCGTTACATCTCTATTTTACAATGATTCGATTATATATAACTAGTTGGTTACCCGCGACTTCGTGCGCGTGGTAGGGTAGTGGGCGATGGTGTGAAGATGTGTATCTAATTTTTCAATGTATGTATGTATTTATGTCGAGCCGTAGTTTATGCATTTATTAAAAAGTAAAGCAATTACCTTTTTTTTATTTTTGGCATGATCTTAACTTAATACAGTTTTATAAACAATGTTGTGGGTCTTTCCATCTTTTGCGAAGACGACACACGGGAGCACGCTACTTAGAGTTGCCCATGTGAAAAGCACAGCTTTTCTAAATGTACTCCTACCACTTTAAGTGGTAGGATTTGCGATTTATTGCGATTTATTGATTTCCAATATCCCTAGATTGAATAAATTTTGATCAAAAGCTTTAAAAGCAGCTCCTACTGAGATTAAAATTGTTGGTTTTGTGTTAAGTTGTTATGGGCATTAAAATCATTGCCACGCATATTTAAATAGTTTAGAGGTCGACTTTTTATAAAATAGGTAGCCTATGTCCATCCCCAGGGCTCAAAATATCTCCATATAAAGGGCTCAAAGTATATCAATTTCGTCCAAATCGGTGCAGCGGTTTAGCCGTGAAAAGGTAACAGACAGATAGACAGACAAACTTTTGCAGTTATATATTAGTATGGATTAATATGGAAGGAATAAAATAACATACGGTTGTTATTATGTTTTTCTTTTTTTTATGTTTTAAGTTATTTTAGGGTAATCCAGGCTAACGTAATGTCGCCAAAGTAAATACGCTTAAATTATTACTCCTCCGCTATTGTTGGTCAATTCGAATTCACAAAAATAGGTTGTAACAAATTCACGTTATTTTTTTTATGTGAATCGAGTTTAAAAGGTAAGTGAAGATAGATAAAAATATCCCTTCCGTATATATATTATAAACTTATTTCTAAAATTATTTGAAATTAGAAGATTTAATCATTGAACAAAAATAGGTTGGTATTTCAATTTTTTATAACTTAAATTATTTCCAAAATCCTTTGCATTGTACTTAATCAAATTACTAATTTAATATTCTAAGTAATATTTTATTTAACCAAGGTATCTAATATTCTAAGTAATATTTTATTCAACCAAGGTATCTTCATTATTATTTCTTTAATCTCACTTAGGCCGTGGTTAAATCATAGTGAGTTAAAGATTAAACAGTACTGCGACAGTTAACAAGCCCTGGGTAAACAGCTTTCTTAATTACTCCTTGTTACTTTGTCTAAGGCAATCCAGAGCAGCGCAGACTGGAACTTGCCACTACCACACAATTTTTTTTGTAAATATCTTGAGGTAGAAGTTCCGCATTAAGTCAAAGAGAACGGACGTGCTTTTTCTGCAGCTCATTGGAATCTTAAAGTTAATCATATTGCATATATTTAACAGTGTAGTAATTTGTGAAAATTAATAGTGAGGAGACTGTTTATTTAATCCAAGCTCATATACGTATACTTTTCCAGGATTTTATAGTTTAGTAGTTTCATTTCTTGTGACATACCGTGCAATAAACTAAGGCTGCTCGCACACTGCATGCGTTTTTCGTTCGTCCGAATTCTGACGAAAACGATTCGTCCGAAGTCTTATTTAGAGTCCGCACACTATCAGAACTGGTGCGTAAAATTATGAGTAAAGCAAAAACAACATATGCTCCATATGTGTCCATAACATAATGGGCACGGTTGATGACTTTTTTTTCTTAGAAAATTCTTATCTAAAAGGAAAGTTTTCAAAAGGAAGATTTGAGTTCGTGAGGTTTTCGCGAAAAGAAGTCATTTTGGTGAATATTTCATCACCTGCATAACTAATTGAACAAAAAAAACACTTTGTCCGAAATCATGCGAACGATCCCATTCAAATGGGATCTTGATTCTCATCATCACCAGCTTCTTGGCCATTACCCTTCGTCTCAGTTGTTTTGGTGGCAGATCCATTGGCATCACCAGCGGCTTCATCTTCATCGGAGTCTTCATCTTCTTCGGCTCCTTTAGTCGGCTCCATCTTCGGCAGTCGTTTATTCTTGCAGGATCAGTTGATTAGACTGACAGGATCAGTTGTCAGGATCGGTTGGCAGGATCAGCTGTTGAGACTGGCAGGATCGCCATGTGACGTTTGAACGTCCGTTGGTGTTGGCCACTGGCAAGGATGCCGATAATAGTGGACTTGTGGTGATAGCCACTGGCAAGGATGCTGATATTAGTGGACTTTATGATGGTAAAACCCTGGCAAGGAGTTAGGGAGTTTTATGGTCAGGCAAGGATGCCGATGTATTGACCAGAGTCGATCAAGAAAACAACTAGTATTTTTAGGTGTAACTTTAAGACTAATTTATTCAATAATAATTTGGGCTTTTTATAGCTAAAATAATGCTTACAACGCATTTTACATTAACTATGGTTGATTACTAATTCTAACGTATGAATGTAGAACAAAACTTGAATAACACTTAGCAATGCTTACATTACAATCTGCATTGCTAGCGTTATTGTGTTGTGACATTTAATACGGTTGTTTATAATGGACGCAAGTTCAACAACATTGCATTGCTTGCATTATTGTACAGAGTGTCGACGAATGGTATCTGGAGTAAAGGTGAATGACTATTAGTTTATTGCACGGTATGTCACCCAATAAATGTCAAATTGTAATTGCCCAAGACAATTGTGTTGGAAATTGATTATTTTTGTATATTCTGACAAAATCAAACCGGTAAAAACTCTTATATCAAAGCAAGAACACGAGAAAACCAAAAAGAAAAAACACTTAGCGATGCAACAAGAAAATGCTCTCAATATTTTGGCGTCTATCTGCAATGCATGCGACAAACCTCTCCCAACTACAGGTGATTTTATAATATGCTACAACTGCTCTTCGTGTTATCATTATTCACCATAATCTACATACTCGCGGATGGCAAACGAGCGACGGACTGGAAATGCCAAAACTGTAGACAAAGATTAAAGTCAACCAGCTCAACAATGGAAAATAACCAACGACAGCAATCCTAAAAACAACAGCGTTAAGATGATGAGTGTTGTAGTATGCTAAGGGTGGTCCTCTAATCTTCCGTTTCGACTTCAATTAAAGATTTTCTTCTTGACGGATTCTTTGTGTTTTATTCGTATTTTATTTTTATTGATAACACTGTTGGTTACTTTTAAATTAAACACTACTGTTAAAACTATTTTAACTCGAACACTTAGGTTATATTTACAAGTTGTTTAAAGTTACTTAAACGCGACTTAACTACGACTTCTTCGACAAGAGATTTGAACAAGACTCCCTTTGGAATCTTTTCTATTTTCCACCTTGGCTCGGTTGACACACCCGTCGACCGAACCAAAGTGGGTCGGTATGCCGTGTTTCGCAATTTCCATTATTTCGCAATATTAAAATTGTAATATTTGCAGAATCAATACGCGGAAGAAAATCGTTCTCAATTTAATTCTTCCGCGTGTGGATTCTGATCGTTGGTTATGTTAAACCAAGCGTTTTAATGGTTTGGAAGCTTGCTATTGAAAGCTAGCTTCCACAATCCATTCCAATGGCCAAGCTCCGGTTGCTGACTTGACTTTAGCAGTTAATAAGCCCAAAGCTTGACTAAACCAAAGTAAACTAAAGCTTCGGGCCACCAACCAAAGCGCTGTGGTGGCAGGCTTGGCTCTCAAGCTTACTTTAATGAAAGCTTGGTTGGAAATTGCGATCGCGACATACAACATCCCTCCACCCTCGGGGAAGAAAAATTTAGTATCGTACGAAACGATATTAAATTTTTCTTGTACATTTATGGTTAGTTGAATTGGGGGTGGTTGTATGTTTATTATGGTTTTAGTGTTCTTTCAATACTACTTAATAGTACTTACAGCCTTATAATGTAAATAGTTTCAAGGCGTAAACGAAAACACAAACGAAAACGAAAACGAATACGAAACGAAGACCAATGCGTATAATATAACGTTTTCGCCGCGTTATTTTCGTTTTCGCCCGCCATTACGTAAATTTACAGACTGTCGTTCTTTGGAGATAGAAAATGTTGCCATGTGTACAATATTTGAAGAAATTTTCTAAGTAATTTTTAGAAACGTAAAGATTTCGGATAGAATTCAGTGCAAATGCGTGTAGGCAACACTATACATAAAACAAATTAGACATAAACCCTTGATAATAGCGTTTGCGGTTGTTGTGAAATTTATTTGTGAATTTGTGAATATTGGTGTAATATTTGAAGATTTTCATTGTGATTTTTAAATGGCACTTGCAGTACCAATTTTCTTAGGCCGTTTGCGTGCACAGCGGCGCAATGAGGAACAAAAAAATATGAACATCCTAAGCAAAAAATTGAGGGTAACTCGAATATTTTTGAGATGCCGGAGCAGATGTAAGTTGTAGTATTAGTTATTAATTATTTATTGCTACATTATTTTATGTGTTATAACTCCATAAGTAACATTTAGTTAGAAAATCTTCATACAATATTTGAATGTTTTACCATCACCAGGTTTTTGTCCAACTACCGTATGGACAAACACTGCTTCATGGAACTGTTGGAGGATGTAGCTCCTCATATGAAGGTACCTGAGAGATCCACTGCAATTCCTCCGACACTCAAACTGGGGGCATTTTTGCGTTTTCTTGCAGCTGGTAGTTACCAGGCGGCTGTAGGAAATGAGTATATGGCGTCAATGACGCAGGCAAAGATTTCCCAAATATTATCTGAATGTTTGGATATTTTCGAGCGTCATATATGCCGAAAATGGATCCAGTTTGAGATGTCGGGGGAAGAAGAAGACGCAATAAAAGAAAAGTTTTATTGCAAGTACGGAATTCCTGGCGTGATCGGATGTGTGGACGGCACCCACGTCAGAATAAAGGCACCAGACGACTTGCGGCATTTGTATTATAACCGCAAGGGTTTTTATAGTATTAGGTATACAAATAAGTTTCCGCGGTTTGTCAAAAGATGGCCCCACCAGAAGGTTATGGAGAAATTGTCAGATGTAAAACGTAATATCCCAAGTTCCGTCATCCGGCAACACCATAACCTTAAAGTACTAGTGATTCCGTATCAGCATCACGTAATTTTTTTCCTGCAAAAATGTCAAGTTTTGTGCCGAATAAGCATCATTTGCGGGAACTTTTGATTTACTTCTTTAATTTGAAAAAATCTGCAGCTGAGGCGCATCGATTGCTTCTAGAAGCATATGGTGAAGCTGCTTTAAGTGAGAGAAGTTGTCAGGAATGGTTTCAAAAGTTTAAGAACGGTGAGTTTGACGTGAAGGACAAAGAACGCAGTGGAAGGCCGAAAGTGTACGTGAATTGCTCAAACCAAGCGAAACCATTACTGGAGCTCTCTACCGAACACAATTGATGAGATTGAGTCGGGCACTTAAGGAAAAACGCGCCCATTACTACTCCAGACAAGACAAAATTATTCTTTCACACGATAATGCTCGTCCACATGTTGCGGCGCCGGTAAAAACATACTTGGAAACACTCAACTGGGAAGTTTTACCCCACCCGCCGTATTCACCAGACTTAGCCCCTTCTGATTATCACCTGTTCCGGTCGATGGCACATGATCTGTCTGAGCAACGCTTCACATCATATGAAGACACCAAAAATTGGGTCGATTTGTGGATAGCGTCAAAAGATGAAGAGTTTTTTCGACGGGTATCCGAATGTTGCCAGAAAGATGGGGAAAAGTAGTGGCAAATGATGGAAAATACTTTGAATAAAACGTAATGTACTGTTCCTTCACAATAAATTCCTAACTTTTTATAAAAAACCGCGGAAACTTATTTGTATACCTAATATAAATGCATTAATGGTAATAATATTTATTTTATATATTTCATTTACAAATATGATACTAAAATATGCTTTCTTTTCAGATATGTGATTTCGATATGGTGATCCGATACGTTGATGCCACAGTTCCAGGAGCCAACCACGATGCGTTTGTGTGGAGAACCAGCCCGGCAGATGGCATTCTGAAGGCAGCATACGACAGTAGGAAGACGAACACATGGCTGTTGGGTAAGGTTTTTATAATTTTAAACCCAATTTTATTTTTACACTACTATTTTTCAAAATTTTAGGTGATTCGGGTTATCAAAACCTTCCGTATTTAATGACACCGTACCGGAACCCACAAAGCCACGAAGCACTAACGTTTAACTGCAAGTTGTCCAAAGCACGTAACGTGGTGGAACGATGATTCGGCATACTCAAAAATCGTTTCCGGTCCATCATCGGTGAAAGGGGCTTACATTATTCCCCACTTAAAGCTACGCAGATTATAAATGCTTGTTGTGCATTGCACAACATGTGCATTTTAAAAAAAAATAACTGGGCGGTAGCTGAAGGACCTGCCGAGGAAATCGAGGTTTCGGAAATATTTACTGGTGATGAAAGGACGCCTTCAACTGCGGCAGCGGCTCTCCGAGACGAATTAGCATTGGCCATAAGCCAGTAATAACAAACCTTTTGTTCCTTGGTCCTTTACAGGACCACCAGAAATATTAAAAAGATATAAATTTGTTCATTGTTTATTATAAGTTTTTTAGTTTTTATCTTTTCGAAATCTAATTTGTTATTTATTGTGTATTTATTTCAGATTTACTGCGGATGGATTTAGATGGCTTTAAGATTAAGAATCAACGAAATCAAGGTACTGGGCAATGCAGAAATGAGTGTAAGTAGTTCGCTATATAAAATAATCAGAATCTTGTACAATTTATATAGGTATTTTAATTTCCACAGATAAAAAAGCAAAGTTTAAACACATACTAAACAAAATTGAAACACCGACGAATCCCGAAGTTGGTACTAGAAAAGAGTAAAATCAGTATTGGCCGAAAATGAATGAAGATTTATTAAATGTTATTTTAAAATGTTATTTATTGAATTAAATATTGTAATTCAAATGTAATGTAATTGTAATTCTATGTAACAATAAAAAAAATAAACTAATATAATTAAAGTAAATATTTTTGACCAAAAATATTTTTAAAAGTAAAACGAAAAGGTACATGGTACGAAAAGCTATTTCAAGGCACGAACAGTAACACAATTCAAAAGTTACTAAGTTAAGTTACTATTTCTCTAACTAATTCTAATTCTCCTCTAATTTTTCTAAGTTACTATTTCTCATATCATATATATCTTAAACAAAATTAATTCAAGTAAATTCAGATCAATTACAATACAAATCAAGGTAATTGAGATCAATCACAAAACAAAAGCAATTCAAGTAAATTCAGATCAATTACAATACAAATCAATGTAATTGAGATCAATCACAAAACAAAAGCAATTCAAGTAAATTCAGATCAATTACAATACAAATCAAGGTAATTGAGATCAATCACAAAACAAAAGCAATTCAAGTAAATTCAGATCAATTACAATACAAATCAATGTAATTGAGATCAATCACAAAACAAAAGCAATTCAAGTAAATTCAGATCAATTACAATACAAATCAAGGTAATTGAGATCAATCACAAAACAAAAGCAATTCAAGTAAATTCAGATCAATTACAATACAAATCAATGTAATTGAGATCAATCACAAAACAAAAGCAATTCAAGTAAATTCAGATCAATTACAATACAAATCAAGGTAATTGAGATCAATCACAAAACAAAAGCAATTCAAGTAAATTCAGATCAATTACAATACAAATCAAGGTAATTGAGATCAATCACAAAACAAAAGCAATTCAAGTAAATTCAGATCAATAGCTGCAGCGTTTGAGCGGAATTTGTCTGCTCAAGCGCTGTTAGGTCTGATGGAATAACACCGTTATTCCAAGAGTTAAAAAAATGTACTTAAAAAAATGCTAAAGAATGATGTTTAATGTAATAAAGTTAAAGTTATGTTAAAATGAACACCCTTATTCCAAGAGTCACGACGACGACGATGTCGGGTGAGTGTGTTTGTGGTTTTCGCCGACATTGACATTTTATGCCTATTTTTGTAATCGACGAAAACCACAAACACACTCACCCGACATCGTCGTCGTCGTGACTCTTGGAATAAGGGTGTTCATTTTAACATAACTTTAACTTTATTACATTAAACATCATTCTTTAGCATTTTTTTAAGTACATTTTTTTAACTCTTGGAATAACGGTGTTATTCCATCAGACCTAACAGCGCTTGAGCAGACAAATTCCGCTCAAACGCTGCAGCTATACGCTCTAAAGCATGTGTTGATTGTTGTTTCAAAGCAATTGATTCGCGTTTCAATTCGGTTCTCTCTTTTATAGAACCACGGATATCTATTAATAATGCATTCTGGTCTCGCAACAAAGTTAGATATTCGTCCTCGTCGGTCTTACGTCGTTTTTGTACAGCCGGTGAAGGTTGCTGCAATTGTTGGGTTTCCGGCAATGCTGAGACTGGCGGCAATGGTGAGACTGACGGCAATTGTGGGACTGACGGCAATTGTGGGACTGGCGGCAATTGTGGGACTGACGGCAATTGTGGGACTGGCGGCAATGGCGAGACTGACGGCAATTGTGGGACTGACGGCAATTGTGGGACTGACGGCAATGGCGACACTGACGGCAATGGCGAGACTGACGGCAATGCTAAGGCTGGCGATGGAGAGATAAAAACTGAAGAAGTAGACGTTCGGATCGCAACATATGCCGGAATATTAGTACCTTCGTCATCCAAATGCAACCTCTTCCTTGCTCCTTGAACCGGCCCTTGGATGACTCCAGGACGTGCCACATTTGTAGACAGAGCAAGAATGTCGTCCACTTCTTGCTCTGTTTCTGATAAAAAACTTAAACAGCTGCGTCCACCCCCGGTCTTTTTGATTTCGGCAGCGTTGTCCGCCAGTTTTCGCTTTGTGCGGGTTTTTAAATCCGCCCACACCTGAAATTATAAAAACATTTGATATTGAGGTACTTTGTATGTAAGTAAGCTAAAACAAATATAAAAAAAAATCATACCTTTTTCCACTCGGCCGTTGTTCTAATGGGAGGACCTTGGCAGTTCAGCTTTCCACGAATCACTTCCCACTCCTTCTCCCACTGCTGCCTATTCTGACCGAAAGTGGGAATATTTCTGGCCATCTGCGGCCTTTTTCGCAGTTCTTCCAATAGTATATACAACTGTTTCACAGTTGTGCATTTTGTGCTGGAACAAATAATATATATTATTATAAAGTATTATACATATATTTATGCGAAAGTATTTATGTATTTCACACAATATTCACACGCAATTTCACAAAAAACACATGCAGCCATCTTTTTCCTTATCAGTTTTTACACAACAAAATAACTTTTCACTTTTTAACATATATATCACTTTTATGTGAAATGATACCGATTTAGTTGATGTATATTTACTTTCTCATGTTAATTGTTCCGGAATATCACACAAATTAATGAAATTATAAAACCAATTTATGAAAATTCGACACAACTTGCAAATGCACAAACTATTTTTCACACTAGACGATAGCCTCTGTGCTTTCGCCTCATTTATCAACTTTTTTCTTGGCAATTCGTCATCCATTATTCCCCGTCACATAACAAGAGCTGCAAAGCATGTGAAAATACAAACAACAAACGTTAATTTCGCGTGGTGTATTTCATTTGTCAGCTGTTATCTTCCTTCTGTCAAACAAACGAAAAATGACGAAAAGCACAAAACAAAACTCATGAAAAACATATGTTTCGTTTTCGTTTACGCCTTGAAACTATTTACATTATAAGGCTGTTAATCTAATGCGAGTGTGTGGACAATAATATGTTATTGGTGTTTATACAGGGTGTTTCGCATAAGAGTGATCAAAAGACTAGGGCGTGTAGGATGGGTCGAGACAAGAAAAAAATCGTATGGGAGGGGGAGTCAATTTCCCCCCGTTTAGGCGGGAGGGGCCATTTTATAAAAATCCGACTTAACACCGAAAAAAATAATATTAAAAAATAATGGTTAGACCTAGATAACTTTTGCTTGCGGATTTTCAAAGCCAAATATCCGCTTCTTAATAGACTTTTTAAATTAGGTTCCTATGTCAAACAGTTTTTGAGAAATTTAATGCCAAAGTTAAAATTTGGAAAAAAAATTCCGAAAAAAAATGTTTGGTCGCAATTTTTCTTTAAAATTACGGTATTAAGTATAAAAATTTTTCCGACCACAAAGTTCTCTAATCAATTCTAGAGAGAATGCTTCAAACCGGAAGGATTTGCGTTTTGTAGTTTCCGAGAAAAGTGGAAATTACGAAGTACACTCCTTCTTTTTTCATATTTTTGCACCAGTAATAAAACACAAGTAGCCAAAAAATTGGTGTTTGAAAGAAAAGTATGCTTCTTAGTTTTCATTTTTCTCGGAAACTACAAAACATAGATCCTTCCGGTTTGAAGCATTCTCTCTAGAATTGATTAGAGAATTTTATGCTCGGAAAAATTTTTATACTTAATACCGTAATTTTTAAAAAAAAATTGCGACCAAACATTTTTTTTCGGAATTTTTTTTCCAAATTTTAACTTTGGCATTAAATTTCTCAAAAACTGTTTGACATAGGAACCTAATTTAAAAAGGATATTAAGAAGCGGATATTTGGCTTTGAAAATCAGCAGGCGGAAGTTATCTAGGTCTAACCATTATTTTTTAATATTATTTTTTTTGGTGTTAAGTCGGATTTTTATAAAATGGCCCCTCCCGCCTAAACGGGGGGAAATTGACCCCCCCCCTCCCATACGATTTTTTTCTTGTCTCGACCCATCCTACACTTAGTCTACTTAGTCTTTTGATCACTCTTATGCGAAACACCCTGTATATAATGTATATGTATACAAATGTTTAATATGGTATATGTAGTGTGTAATTGAAATACTATGTTGTTGTTGACGTTGATATCAATCTTGAAGTTGATGTTGGTCTTGACCTTGATGCTGATGTTGCTGTTGATGACGAATTCGATGTTGATGTACACCCCGTTGCATCGATGTTTTCTTTTCCATGTGTTGTGGGAATGCTGCTATTGGGTAGCTGACGTGATTATATTCGTGTTGTGTTCAAAACCAGTCGCTGTTAACATTCTATCTTAATACCCATTGTATTGGTGATCAGATGCAGTTGTTCGTTGTCGGTAGTATAATTTGTCCAGCAATTGGGATCAATTGCTGTTCGCTTGAACCATAGTCGATGGTTGCGATGTTGCCAGAATCATCATTTGTAACGTCTTGCTTCTTCATCTTCAATATCTTTGCTTGTAGCTAGTGGTGATGCGTTTTAGATCGCTGAAACTTGAGGTAATGTTGTAGAACGTCAAACCGTAAACTTCAAATTGTCGCCGTAAATTCAACTGACGAACCTGTGGCTGCATTAGTGGTTTGTCTACTCGCTGCTATTGCGTCGTAATTTTGCCGTCGCATACGCTTGACGTAACTTCCGCTTAAACGTAAACTTCCGCTTAAACGTAAACTTCCGCTTAAAAGGCAAGCAGTTCACTCGCAGGCATTAATGCAAAGCTGCCGTAACTGAATATGTTGCCGTACTATGGCGTCGTGCTACTGATGATCGGCTACTTTTCTTCAGAGACTATCTTCTGGTTATGTTGTTGTAGTGGTTTCCAGACTGCTGACAATAAGTCATCTCGTCAGTTTCTGATTGTTGCTGCTATTAAACCTTCGTGTTTTCCTTTCTATGGCGGTTGCATTTTTGGTACTGCACTGAATGCAATCGCTAAGTTGGTCAGTCGTTCCAGCTACCCTTCCCCCTTCGAGTTGGTTGGGCGCTAATCGTCGCCCTGTTGTAAATGTTCGTAACTGTTGTGGAGTGTTGTTGCACTTCTGTTGTTGTGATGGGTGTACATCGGGATGCCTGTTGGGTACTCTGTATGATGGGTTCTTATTATGTATCTTACATTTTGTACTGATGCTTACGAATTCAAATTTTACATATTTTAATACTTTATTTGTATTTTTACAATGTATATTTTGTTTTAATATAATTTGTTTATTACGAATTTAGAATGAATTTAATTTCAATTAAAATTTAATTAATGTATTTTAATGCTGATAAGAGAACGTCATTTTGGTGCAATTATATTATAATATTCCTTTACTTTCTATATTATTTTAATGTGTGCTTTTATTTTTCTTCTCAGTCAATATCTAATTATGTTATTTTGTAAAAGTTTGTAAAAAGTGCATTTTTTCCCCCCCCTAATAATTATATGTTCATTCGTATTTCCTTTTAATTTCGTATTGAATGTCCATATTTTATTCTAAATTACAATTTAATTAATTTTTAAATTATTCTTATATATGTACATATATGTGTACATTATTATTTGCAAATGAACTTTAAATATTGCATATATGTATATAACAATGTTTTTATTTTTTCTTTGTTTTACTTTTGGCTTTTTTTTTTTTTAAAAATTATTTTCTTTTGTTTTTGCCCTTTTTTTTCATTAATTGCTTAAACTGACACTGCATTCTGCTCGTGTTCAGTTGCTCTACTTCTACACCTGCTTTGTTGCAGTGCTTGCGTTAATCGTTCAATTTTTAGCTTTTGTTTTGTTTGTTGTTACCGCGAATTCGCTAATATTTTACATTGAATATTTATGTACTACATTTTATATGATATGTTTATCTATTTGTAATATATTATTTGTTTATATATTTGTAGAATATTTATAAGAAACAAAAATCTTTCTTATTTTAGATTTATTTATATTACATTTTCTATTGCAACGATTGCAACTAGATGTGTTTATGATGTGTAAATTATGGTTATGCATAAACTAACTCTTTATGCATAGATTTCATGTGCATTTATTCCTATAATAAATGCAAATGCAATAGTCATGACTGTTTAAAACGAAACAGCTACTTTTCATGTACCGTATATTACCAATAAAAATGAATACCAAGGGTTCAATTTCAAAATTTTACAAAAGAAATGACTTCGATAGTAATTACGAAGTCATTACTATCATAATACTATCATTTTACTATATTTTTATTTCTTTTACTATATATTTTCTTTTTCTTATATTTTTACGCTTAAATAAACAAGTTGTTGCTTACTGAAATGCTATTCTGATCTATTTACCTTCTTGTTGAATTTTTTCAATATTTCATTCGTTATTCAGCCTTAAGACTGAAGTTCAATTAAAATTATTAGTAGTAAAATTAAAATAATGTTAGTTTCCTACTATCCTATACTAAATATTATCAATCCTATTCTATATATATTTATCCTATCCTAATCCTAATAAGGTGCCTATTTTGATTAATTTACTTTAATTTTCTTATTATTCCTATAAAATTTTCCTTTTTTAAGTGCTTTTTAAAGATTACTTACATAATTATCTAGTTAATCCTATTTTCCCGTTAATTGCTATTATATAACTTAAGTAAGTTATTGTGGAATGGCTTTTCCTTTCCCTTAATATTTAACACTGTCGTAATTGGACTTTTAATTCCTACTACCTTATATGGCCCTATCCATATGGGAGAAATCTTATTTTTCCTCGTTTGATTCTTAATCAATACACTATCTCCTATTTTAAATTCTACTAAATTTAGTTTGTTATCGTACTGCCTTTTAGCTACCTGTTTCGCTAAATCCTGATTCTTTCTCACGATTTCGTGAGCCCTTTGTATTTGGAATTTTAGAACTTTATTCGGATCTTCGGTATTATATACCGGACTACACTTTCTTTTTAAGTTAGTCGGCATTTCTGTATCGAATCCAAATAAGGTACGGAATGGCGTTTGCTTCGTCGTAATGTGGGGTGTGTGGTTATGAACATGCATAGCTGCAGTTAACCATTGATCCCAATTCGACATAGTTGCAGTTAACCATTGATCCCAATTCGACCCGTCTTCTTTAGCAAAACTGCGCAAATATTCCGCTAATGGTCTGTGGCTTCTCTCTAATGAACCATTTGCTTGTGGATGGTAAGGCGTAATATGTAATTTTTTAATACCTAACAATTTACAAGTATCTGAGAACAATTTCGATATGAAATTAGTTCCGTTATCTTTAATTAAAATTCTAGGGATTCCGTAACGCGTGATTACTTCATCGTAGAAAGCTCTGGCGACAGTACTTGCTTCCGCGTCTGGGATAGCTGTACATGCCATAAATTTCGAAAAATCATCTTGGAATGTTAAAATATATTTGTTACCGGATACAGTTTCTGGTAGAATACCTACTATATCCATGTAAACTTTGTCGAATGGCGGCATTGGTGTACCCGTTAGCACCATGGGCATTTTCGTCAATTTTGAGCTTTTATTAGCTTTGCACTTCGGACAGTTTTTGATAAATTCTTTTACTTGTCTTTGCATTCCTGGCCATCTGAATTGTTTCCGGATTCTTAAATACGTTTTCACCGCACCCTGATGTCCTCCCATTGGTGAATTGTGAAAGTCTTTAATCACTGTTTCTATTTGTTTCGGGTCGGACAGCAATGTTGCTGTGTTATTTGTTCCGTTTCCCGGTTCCTCTACATCCTTGTCGACTTCAACGGTTGTTCCTTGTTGTTGGCCTTGGTTCGCTATTTTTGTTTTTGACCGTGTTTGTACGGCTCCTATTGTTTTTCGATTTTCCTGAGGAATTCTGCTCAGTGCGTCTGCGTTTAAGTTTTTCCTGCCTGGCTTATATAAGATTTCAAAATCGTATTCTGACAATTTGTGTCTAAACCTTGCCAGTCTTGAGGTTTGGTCCTTTAAATTGGCTATTCCCTTTAGTGGTTGATGGTCAGTAAAAATTTTGAAATGTCTCCCTAAGAGATATGCTCTGAAGTTTTTTGTTGCCCAAACTATCGCCAAGAATTCCTTCTCTATTGTTGAATATCTCTTTTCTGTGTCGCTCAGCGCTCGGCTAGCAAACGCTATTGGTCTATCTTCGCCTACTTCTCCTTGAGAAAGTACTGCGCCCAACGCTTCGTTACTTGCGTCGGTAGTTAACAGAAATTCTTTTGAAAAATCTGGATATGCCAACACTGGCGGTGACATGACTGTTTCTTTTAACCGCTCAAATGCTTGCTGACAGCCTTCTGTCCAGATAAATTTTGCGTCCTTCCGTAGTAATTTGTTAATTGGTAGCGCTATCTTAGCTGTGTTTTCAATAAATTTCATGTAGTAATTTATTAGTCCAAGAAATGCTTGTACTTCTTTTCTGTTTCTCGGTACTCCTATGTTCTTTACACATTCTACCTTGTAGGGGTCTGGTAAAGCACCATTTTCCGAGCATTTGTGCCCTAAATACACTATTTCCTTTCTCAGAAATTTGCATTTCTCTGTATTCAGTTTCAAATTATGTTCACGTAACTTCTGTAATACTGAACATAACCTTTGCTCGTGTTGTTTTAGATTTCTACCATATATAACTATGTCATCTAAATAAACAAAACAGTCTATCCCTTGTAGACCTGTTAGGATATGATTCATTATCCTTTGGAATGTTGCTGGGGCACCTGTTAGCCCAAATGGCATTCCTTTGAATTCGAAATGCCCTAGTCCCGTACTAAATGCTGTTTTCTCCTTGTCCTTTTCATCGACTAAAACTTGGTGATATCCACTTGCCAAGTCTAGCGTTGTAAAATATCTGCTATGGCCTAATTGCTCTAAAATTTCGTCGATGCGCGGAATTGGAAAAACTTGTTTGATTGTAGCTTCATTTAGTTTCCTGTAATCTATTACGAGGCTCCACTTTTTCTCGCCGTCCTTGACACTTTTCTTGGGCACTAAAAGTAACGGTGAGTTCCACGGTGATGTGCTTTGTGTGATTATGCCATCATCTAAAAGTTTGTTTACTTGTTTATTTATTTCCTCCCTATGTATTTGGGGTAATCTATACTGTTTTCTATTTATTGGCGGTTGATCTGCGTCTGTTGGAATTTCGTGTTTTAATACACTTGTAAATGAAAGTTCATCTCCGTCTAATAGGAAGACGTCATGAAACGATTTTACTACTTCTTCTATGGAATTCTTTTCCTCCATATTTAAATTTTTATCTAACTCAATTTCATTGAGCAATTCCTTTATTCTCTTTTTGTCATCTATTCTGCCTATGCTATTTATTGACTTAGTACTTTGTATTGTGTACTCGTCGAAGTTTGTGAGTTTTGGTTTAAATGCGCTATTTATTTCGTAATCATATTCTGTTGTATTTAATATCGGCGCATAAATCGTATTATCTTTCACATTTACTAATGTGTCTGCTATATAGATTCCTGGATCTATTTCTTCTTTATGAATTACAACATTATTACATTTTGTACGAAGTTTTAATGGTACTATCGTAATTGTTCTAGCATCAACTGGTATATAATGTTGCTTATTTTCCTCTCCTATCTGCTCGACAGTTTTTATCGGTAATTCTAAAATAACCTCTTTCTTTTCATTGAAAAGTGTTAAAATCTTTTCCATTGTATTTATATTGGATTTGTTCCATAAATTATCCCTTCCTAGTATGCCGTCTGCCGGTACTCCTTGTTTAAGTGACACAACGTGTAGCGTTAAACGTAAGGACTGTACCTCATTATGACATATAGTAGTTGATCCTTCTGTGGTCACACAACCTCCAAATGCTCCGCTCAAGTCTTTCCTATTTGACTTGTTTATTATTGTGCTATCTCTTATTGCACTCTTCTTTATTAGGCTTGTATCTGCCCCTGTATCTACCAGTAAAATGAGTTTTCCATTTATAGCCTCTTCGCAAGGTAATTCGATGAACACGTCATTTAGTTGGGTTTGGTTCCAGTTATATACTCCTGTTTCTGTATTTCTATTATTATTTGCTAACTTGTTCATTGAGCAAGCTACTTTTGGGTTTGAATTCCGTTTTTCCTCTTTCGCTATGATTGGTATCTCTGAATCAACTTTTTCTCCAAATGTATGATTTCTCTTTGCGACGTTGTTTTTATTATTGTCAGTCTTCTTCAACTTGATATTAAGTTTTAAGTCTTTTGAAGTTGGTAACGTTTCAACGATCGCTTCCGATGTCGGACTTACGGTTACCACTTTATTTGTTAAAGTTGGTAACGTATCCACAACCGGTTCGGATGTATGAACTACTGCTACTTCCTCATTTGGCCTTAAGTTACTAATATTTTTGGGTCCCCAGATTATTGGCCTATTCTGGGCCCTTGGCAGTTTCCCGGACTGTTGCTTTGGGACTTCTCCCAACTTTTCTTTGCATAACATTCGAGTGTATTATGTCCTACTCTTTTGCACCATTCACATTGAGATTGATTCTTTTGTATTCCGTTTGCTGGATTCGGCTTCTGCTTTCCATACGTCTGTTTCTGCCAATTCTGTTGGTCTTGGTGGGGTTGCCAATTACGTTGGACTTGGCTTGGTTGCCAGTTTTGTTGTGGTCGGTTTGTTTTCCAGGTTTGTTGTCCTTGATTCTGATTATAGGGCATTTGATATTTCTTATTTGCCCCACTTCCTTGGCTTTCCTTTTTGCTACACCTCCAGTTTGTCTCGTGTCCATATTCTAGACACTTTTGGCAATACGGCGTGTTTTCCCTAATTAAACACTTTCTCTCGTATGCCCACGTTTATTGCAAAATGAACAAACTATTTTCTCCTGTGGCGCTCTCGAGACGTTTTACCTTTCTTCTGGTCTTTTATACTCCACGCGATTTTGTACAGGGGGTCTTGCGTATGGGTCTACCCAATTCATATTCATTGCCGGTGTAATGGTTGGTTGATGTATGGAGTTACTTCTTTGTATTTCCACCAGCGTGTTTACTAGACCGGTCCTTATTTATATGGACAAATTTATTTTCTCGAATATATGTTACGGCAAGCGCTAAAAATATTCGTTTTAGTCTCACAAAGCATAAAAAAAAATTTGACAACGATTGGATAATTTTTAGCCGTGCCCCAAGCACCTTTTTGTTTTTATTATGAGAAATAAGGCAAAAAAAAATATATTTTTTTATTTTATTTGCATTTATTTGAAAAGTAAGAATAAACTGAAATATTTTTATTAATTACATACTCATAGTAACATTAATATTATTTTAATTTAATAGTGAAGTCTTTTTAAAAGTGTGATAATTCATGTTATATTCTTTAACCACTTGAAAAAGGAATTGTTTCTCCTCTTCATTGTGGGTTAATTTATTATTATAATCTGTAATGAATTTGGCGCCTCTTTCAGCTGCATCATTTACTACAGATAAGTTTTTACAAATTTGTGATCCCTGAGCGTAGTCAAATCTTTCATTCCAATCCGACGGATCGACTTGCAAAAATTCTTTTGAAATTTCTAAGCGATCAAAGAACGCGTGTGTATTGGAATTTACAAAATCGCTTAAATCTTTTTGCGCAAATGTGTCGATATTTGTTGGATTAGTTATTATTCGCTTGCATTTTTCTGTATTTGCTTTAACATTAATTGCCTGAACCATTTTTTTTTAATTGTAACACTTACATTAGGATCGAAGAATGAAAGACCGACTGCTTCTTCCGACAAATACCACAAATGATTGCTTATTTTTTGTAGCAAAGCAAGAGCTATATCCCTTTCAGGATAAGCTATAATATTTTTAATTAAATTTAGGTCTTGATTTGGTGCTTCAATTGCCTTAGTGCATCCAAACCAGGCTTTTACATAAATACGAACTATAAACAGACAGACACTACGTATACCGTTTAGCTCTTGTTTGGTCATATTGAATTCATTACGAAACAAATACATTTTAAGTGCATAAATAGATTTTGACATCCATCGAGCATGAGAAGTTGCACCAGGTATACGAAAGGTGTTAAAATTCGGCACCGTACCACCAAGAAAACTGACAACTAATTGTAATAATTCTTTGTAGTCGCGTCTGCTATGAGCTTGTTTTAAGTTATCTAGACTGTAATACTGTAATAATGTGTTCATCTTCTAAACAACTCTTATAATTTAATTTGTCAATATTATTCCAGTATTTGCTAAAGCGATTAAAAATTAGCACTTCTGGACCGGCTGTAGTAGCCACTCTAATTTCAAACACTTTACGGATCAACAACTCGTAAATATGGTGTCTGCAGGGAAAATATAATAAATCGCGACCTAGTTTTCCTTCAAGCAGAGCAGCAGCACCGTTTTGTGCTCCTGTATTATGAGCAGTTGTGTCGAAGCAGATAATTTCAACTCGATCAAGCATTTCATATTCTTTTATTGAATTAAACACGGCATCTGATATTTCTTTTCCACTCGAAGATTTTAACTTTGGAATGCCAAGTAGTTTATCGATACCTTGAGATGAGACTATGATTGGCAAGCGATCAACTTTTTCCCTGCCACTAATTTCTGGTAACATTGTACCATCCCAATGCAAAACAAAACTACGTGGAATCTGGAAAAAAAACTCAAGTTTCTTAATTTATACTCAAAACATAAAAAAAGAAGCATAGGGAAAAACACAAACACATTACAGTACTTACATCAAAGTTTGCTGCAATGTTTTGTGCTGTTGTTGCACGATGTTTCTGACGCATTCGACGAATTGATGAACGATTTAGTATAAGATCTTCGATATCATAGCCCAACGCGTCAGCAGTTGCACTTAGGATATGAACTGCAGCACCAGTGATTTTCCACTTATCCAAAGTTGAAAGCAGTCTTGGTGTAAACAAATTTGTTTTACCTCTGGATATACCTGATATACCTGGATATGCATTTCCTGCTGATGTTGATGCTACAACTTCAATATCGTTTTCGTCGTCAATGTCAATCATACCTGTTTTACAACAATAATTCTGATTTGCTTAAAAGATATAATTCTTAATTGTATACCTCTTTGAGTATGTTGTTCATATAACTCTTTCCGTTCATCTTCTTTTATTCGACGCTGGTTTTCTTGTTCTTTCTGGACTGCCTTTCGCTTTTCTTTCTGCATGACAATTCTATCCGTTCCTAGCATACAACCTGGTCTTCCTTTTTCTCGTTGCTTTTTTAAGAACTCTTTGTCTTCTTGTATTTTAATTAATTCTATCGCGTTTGCGTGTGCGATATCGAATAAATCATGTAATTTATCTTGAAATTCAGTTTCTTTCCTGTTTTGACATTCTGTTTTTCGACCATGATGCTTTGTAATATCTCTCCACTCGTTGTATAATTTTTCCAGCTTCTCAATGCAGTGTTTTTCATGGTGTGTTGGAATTCGTGCTTTTTGCCAAAACGTACTAACCTCAGCAACAACTAATTTAGAACTTTCTCTTAAATTTAAACCAACTATTCTTAAATTATAAAATAAAACTTGTAGCACTTGTTTTCTTCCTGGTAATTTAGCTCCAGTAATTTGGTGGTCAATTACGCCAATTAACATAATATCATCATCCGATCGAAATCTTTTGGTTGTCATCGCTTTGGATTTTTAATTTTAAAATTTATTTGTTCAATTTTTTAAAGGTAATCTTTTGGACAATATTCTTTTAAATTTTTTTGTTTGAACTTCACGATTTCACTAAATTCGTCGATCTCCACGTGTGAAAGTTGCAATACAAAATGATTTATTTATGCGAATTTTCGTCAGACGTACACAACAACAACACAGTACTGGGCCGCCACAAAAAAAGAGAGAGTGTGTGTCACATTTGCCAAACGCACACACACACATTTCAATAAGTACTTACCAACAGGGCTGCCAGATACATTTCAAGAAAAACCGGGGAAAAACATTTCAATGTTGGCGGGGGCACGGCTAAAAATTGTCCAATCAAACTCAAATTTTTTTTGTGTATTTTTAGGATCAAATAAAATGGTTTTAGCGCTTGCCGTCATACGAATTCGAAAAAAAGAAATAAGGACCGGTCTAGTGTTTACTGCTATTTCCGTCATTTCCTCTATACTTTTCCCTGTAACATTTAGCATGTGAGTTCGTAACGTCGCATCCGTTAACCCTGTTCTAAACGCCTTATTTGCCGATGTCGTTACCATAGATATAATTGCGCTGTCACCTTCTCCCTTATAGGTGTCTTTTATTATCTGCAATGCTTGTGCTTTTTTCGCGTTTAGACGTCTTGCGAACTGCCGGACGTCCTCATTGTGCAATTGGCTGCAATTCTGGAGTTCTGTCAACGTTACGTCTAATGCAGCTGTTGGTAGGTAGACCCTTCGTATCGCTAGGTATAATTTGTCTAGAGTATTGACCTGTTGTGTGCCTACAAGATCATAAGCGTCTCCATATAATCTTTGTTTGATGCATTCTATGTAAAGTGGTTTATTTGCCTCAGTTGCTTCATTTGTAGCTAACTCGCACGCCTGTATGAACTTATACACTTTACCTCTCAAATCTGGTGACTGCGTTCCCGCAAACAGTGGAACAATACTGCTTGTTATTTTGGCTATTTCTGCTATACCCATTTTGCTGTGATGTGTTCCTGATGGTCTGAATGCAGGAAATGAAATTGAGTTATATTCCTCTGGATTGACTATGGCTGGTATAGCTTCCTTATGGTATAGTGTTTGGTCGTTCACTAGCGCTATCTCCTGTTTTAGGCGTCTGTTTTCCTCTTTCAATTCTTGTATTCTTGAATGCGCCTTTTCTAAGGATGCACAGTCTTCTCTTGATTTTTGTGCCGATTCCTGTTCTAACGTTCTATTTAATGTTTCTTCGCTTACGCCTTTCTTCTCTAATAATTCCCTTAGTTTTACGTTCTCGCTTTCTAAGTTCGCTAGTAAGTCTTCCTGAAACTCTTTATTTACTAAATAATTGTCGTATCTATTTCTTAACGCGTTAAACTCTAATTCCCATGTCTTTGAATCTTCTGTCTTATTCTCTATTATCTGGTTTAGGAATTTAAGCAATTCCTCTACTATTGCGTCTGCTTTTTCTACACTCGTATGGCCTTTTAAGTCCCCTATTCTACACTTTATCAATTCTAAGTTTTCCTTGTTGCCTACTGTCTCTTTTAAAGTTGCCCAATATTTACCTATAAACTCCCCCAACTGGCGTTTTAGATCCTTATGGGTTCTCTCTAATTCTATATACGCTTGCTCCTGCAACGATTCGGCCATTAATTAAACGAAGGACATATAGTTTAATGGGGTTTTATTTTTCCGAATATTTACAATTAACCTATGTAAGAGTATACATAAATTTTCCTTAATGTTGTGAAGTTAAATTTATTTTAAAGTGTTGGGTTAAAAATGTTGTAAAACGACTACTTAGCGCCGCTACTTAACGTTCCATCGTTTAATTTTTTATACTAGTCATAGTACTTTTGAATGAGAGATAATTAAAATTTTTATTATGAAGATTCAAGTTCTTAAACCGGCTTAGAATTCTTGGTCACTTCGTTTACCGAGCGTGCAGTAAACATTCGCTGTACATCTGTTTATTTGTCTGTACGCTGACGTCCGCTGCTGCTTTGTTTCAAGCAGAGCCGAAGCGTCAAAATTTTCGTGACTTCGCTGTTCGGCTTTGTTTCAAGCAGAGACGAAGCGTCAAAATTTTCGCGACTGCGCTGTTCTGCTTTGTTTCAAGCAGAGACGAAGCGTCAAAATTTTCGTGACTGCGCTGAGGTAATTTAAGACCTCACAAAAAGGAACGAACGCTCTGCCTCTATTTCTTAGCGGCCAACAAAACTGCAACGTTTGCAATCTCGGATTCGGACGATTAACCTAGTGAACTCGTTTGAGTTATTTCTTCGTTAATTGCTTGCTATCTTTGATTGTTTTTATCAGCAAGCAATTGTAATTGCTTGTTATTTAAACAATCAACCTAATTTTGTTTTGATTCTCCAACCAATATGAAGTCTCTAAGCGCATTATTTTAAACGTTTAACTTCTAATAATGGTCTTCTAAAGTAACCAAAAAAAAATTTTTCAAACTTTCAAAAATTTCCGACAAACTGATGAAATTAATAATCGATTAAGCAAATTAAACTGTGCGACTTTGAAATCAAATACAAATTTGAGGACAAAAGTCTAAGACACACCGGAAATTATACAACGAACTGTATACTCTACGCGTTTTGTTTTGGACTCTATTGTATTGCTATTATTAACAATTCGCTTCAATCATCCTCACTTTACCACGTTAAATATAATTTATTTAAGTTAATAAAGTACTCCTGATTTTGCTAATTTGTTACTCACAGCAACCAATAACGTAAATTTGGAATTTTTGGATTTGAATTTTAAAAATTCGTCTTTAATTAATTATTAGACGTTTCCCTGCATTTCTGCTTTTCACTTATTGAACTTTTATTCAACTTTCACTTCTACAAGCTAAAGATTTCTAAAGCCTTTTTGATTATTTAATTTGATTCAAATTACAACTGTAAATTACAACTTAATGTTATTCCAAAGTTTATATCCATTTAAACTTTTGATTTTTATGTGTTTCAATTTCCTCATCTAAATTGAATTTCATTCTGTTTAATCTCCAGCCAATCTTAAGTTAATCTAAAGTCGTTTAAAACTCCAACTTTTTAACTGATTAGCTTTAAAATTGCCTAACTTTTGATTAACTTTTTAATACACTTTTATTTCCTTTAATTCCTTGTTGTTTTATTTCACTTACTTTTAATTTAAGGTAAATTTCTAGTTAGTTATAAAAATGGTGTAAAAAATGTATAGTAATTCATAAAATGAGAACGGCTGGGCCGATTTCTGTAAAATTTTTTGTCAGCTGTTCGTATTTTCGAGGAGAAGGTTTTTACGGAAGAAAATTTTGGGAAATCCCTCCGAAAAAGTCGGAAAATTGGAAAAATCGAAAATCGAGTTTTTGTATGAAATTTTGTGTGAAATTATTCCTTAATGGCTTTTCAAATGAAAAAATAGGAAGTTCTCAGCCAAAATCCGATAGACGGCGTTATACGTTGACTTAGACTTTGCGCAATCTGACAGGTGTCATTTTGGCATTGTAATTTTCTACAGTAAATGTGCTATTTTTCTTGCTGCAATTTATACGATTTATGTGTATTGTTAAACTGATTCCGGATTGTCGTAAATCACGCATTATATCCATATACGGTAAAAGCATTACAATCAATTGAAATTCAGTGCAATATTTATCAAACCACTAGAAGTCTGTGGGATTAATCTCGAATTTCCCTGTTTTTCGCACGGTCAGCTGTACGTTGCATGTTCGCGTGTTGGGAAGCAGTCTTCGTTATTTGTTTTTGCGCCGGAAAACAAATCGAAAAACATTGTTCATCAAATCGCTCTCTACTGATTCCATTCAAATAAATTACATTGAAAATTTAAATATTTGTGTTGTAATATTACTCTAAAGTTTGTCTGAAGGCTTAAAATTGGGGCGAGGCGAAGTTCGCCGGATCTTTCCTTTGTTTGTTTAACATTGTTTTTCATAATATTCAAAAAATAATCCTCTTTATCTATACTCAATAATTTCTTAAACCTATGGCAAGCTTCCCGAGTGAAAAGGGTCGACCTCAGTAAAGATTTTGTCCAGCTAATGCTATTGGACAGATAAGTTTGCCGTGCTTTTACGCTGGCATCCTTTTGATGAAACCCGATGAATTTTTAGCTGAAAGTTATTTTATGGTTCATATTATTTAATAATATAATATATTTTAATATATTAAAAGAATTAAACTCTCCTTTACTTTATCTATCTTTACTTAACTATCCTTTAATTAGAATTAATTCTGTGCTTTCCACTTTTTCTTTTTCAATTTTTCTTTAGTAAAACCACTAACCACATAACAGATAGATAGCTCAAATCGCCAAAAAAGTGGTTCGTAAAATTTTCTGAACGCTGGCTCCCAGTCGTGTTTTTCTAACTTCGTACGTCTTCGTTGGCTCCCGACATTAACTTCGTCGTTGCTTACGCTCTCAGATTTTATTTTGGTAGCCTGTGATCGTTGCTCGATTTGAGCGGACGTGTATGCATGCTTTCATTCATGATTCAGGGCTCCTGCGCTCGTAGCAAAGCAGAATTGAATGATCTACTAATGAGTGAAGGGTTCGAAGATCTTTTCTAATGAGTATGAAGGGATAGGAAGATCGACTTTGTTTCTATTATTTTCCACTAACAATGCTAGCGAATATGCGTAAGAAGAGATAAGAAGACGCGATTTGTCTTCTTTTGCTTCTCTTACAATAACAAACCATGTGCAACTGTCCGTCCGTGTGGAATCGTTTTAAATTTTGCATTTTATGGTTTTTGGAAGAAATTCTGCTTTTCGTAACTTTATTCTGCTTCTTGTTCCATGCCCAAGCTTTGCAAAGCGCTGGCACGATCTCCGTTCCGAGCATAGCGTGCTCTTGAAGAATTCATATAATTTAGATAATTTAGGCAGACCTACTTTAGTCGGCATATCAACAAATTTAATACCTTATACGAGTAACACTAAAAAGTTAATGGAAGCAAAAATAAAAACTGAGAGCATGGAAATATTTCAGAGAAAATATTTATATTATGTCTGTGGTAATATAAAGTATAATTTGAAATAAATCTACTTTAGCCCATTAGCCACGATGTCATTAATAACCCTTTTTCTCCTTTACGGACAGTTGCACATGGTTTGTTATTGTAAGAGAAGCAAAAGAAGACAAATCGCGTCTTCTTATCTCTTCTTACGCATATTCGCTAGCATTGTTAGTGGAAAATAATAGAAACAAAGTCGATCTTCCTATCCCTTCATACTCATTAGAAAAGATCTTCGAACCCTTCACTCATTAGTAGATCATTCAATTCTGCTTTGCTACGAGCGCAGGAGCCCTGAATCATGAATGAAAGCATGCATACACGTCCGCTCAAATCGAGCAACGATCACAGGTTACCAAAATAAAATCTGAGAGCGTAAGCAACGACGAAGTTAATGTCGGGAGCCAACGAAGACGTACGAAGTTAGAAAAACACGACTGGGAGCCAGCGTTCAGAAAATTTTACGAACCACTTTTTTGGCGATTTGAGCTATCTATCTGTTATGTGGTTAGTGGTAAAACTAAGCTACTTATTTTTTCTTATTTCACTTTTTCTTTCGTTTTACAACTTCATGCCAAATTCATCACCAAATTATTTTTCACTTTTGCGCTTTATTTATTAACGAAATTATCATTTCTCTTTTTTACCAGTTTTCCTTTTTAAACTTTCTTTTAAAACTGGATTTGCTTTTAACTTTTAACTTTAACTAACTTTTAATTTATAACTTTCCTTTTCATCTATAACTTGCTCACTGCAGTTTTTCAATTAACTGGTACAAGGTTGTTATTTCACTTTTTGGTACTTTATTCTATTTACTTATTCCTTAATTCGAGCGATCCTCGGCTCGAAAATCCGGCTGCGCCAATTTGTTGTAGTATGCTAAGGGTGGTCCTCTAATCTTCCGTTTCGACTTCAATTAAAGATTTTCTTCTTGACGGATTCTTTGTGTTTTATTCGTATTTTATTTTTATTGATAACACTGTTGGTTACTTTTAAATTAAACACTACTGTTAAAACTATTTTAACTCGAACACTTACGTTATATTTACAAGTTGTTTAAAGTTACTTAAACGCGACTTAACTACGACTTCTTCGACAAGAGATTTGAACAAGACTCCCGTTGGAATCTTTTCTATTTTCCACCTTGGCTCGGTTGACACACCCGTCGACCGAACCAAAGTGGGTCGGTATGCCCTGTTTCGCAATTTCCATTATTTCGCAATATTAAAATTGTAATATTTGCAGAATCAATACGCGGAAGAAAATCGTTCTCAATTTAATTCTTCCGCGTGTGGATTCTGATCGTTGGTTATGTTAAACCAAGCGTTTTAATGGTTTGGAAGCTTGCTATTGAAAGCTAGCTTCAACAATCCATTCCAATGGCCAAGCTCCGGTTGCTGACTTGACTTTAGCAGTTAATAAGCCCAAAGCTTGACTAAACCAAAGTAAACTAAAGCTTCGGGCCACCAACCAAAGCGCTGTGGTTGCAGGCTTGGCTCTCAAGCTTACTTTAATGAAAGCTTGGTTGGAAATTGCGATCGCGACATACAACATGAGGGAGATGACATCCAAGCAACACGATTCCTCCCAAACTATTCAAACACCGCGCAGCCTGATATAGCAGAGCTCAAAATGAATATGAAAGAATTAAAACAAGTAATTGCCGATCTCAGGAGGAATTCTCTCGGGCAGCGATCGCTCGAAAACAACATAGAAACTTAAAGCAAATTGTACCGCAGAGAATCTGGATGTCAAATTAGAAGAGAGCGATATAATCAGTGCCTATCGCATTTTAAATAAGAATATCATCGTGGCCAAACTCTCGTCGATAAGCATGAAGAAGGAGATCATTAGAAAAGCAAAAAGTAAAAAAACCAATGATGGTACACGGGAAGGGAGTAATGAACGGAACTGAAAAATATTTATCAACGAACAATTAACCTCTTTAAATCGGCGCTTACTGTGGCTTGCTAAAGAGAAAGCAAAAGCCTTGAATTGGAAGTTTGTGTGGGTGCACGATGACAAAATTTTAGCAAAAAAACTGGAATCATCAACAATCTTTCAAATTGTGGCTGAAATAGATATTGAATCCATAAACTAAATTAAGATCTCGTCTATTTATTATAAGATAAATAAATCATGAATTATATTACTACAAATACTTATCAGAATTTTAACAATCTCAATATTAAGGAGTGGGAAAGTTATCACTTGTCCTGCATTTATTTAAACATTCGTTCACTACGTCAAAACTTTGCAAATTTTCCAGTACAGAGTAATGGAATTTGTTGACGTTATCGTTTTGGTGGAGACAAATATTTCTAACGAAGAAAATAATTTCTTTTTAATAAATGGCTTTAACGTGGAATTTCTCAATCGTGAGACCACTAAAGGTGGCGGAATTGCAATGTATGTATATAAAGGAAACAATACCGTACGAATGCCAGCTGCACCAACATATATTGTGGAGGAAAAGGATAATCAATTAAAACGGAGTTGACTTTTATTTCAGCGAGTCACGCTGTATTAGTTTGGCCACCAGGCCTTGCTTTGTTTGGCTTTAAGCGAGCCACGCTATGTTTTTAAGATTTGACCACAAGGCCGAATTTATTATTTGGTTTATCAAGCGAACCCCGCTATATCATGATATATGGCCACAAGGCCGTACTTACTTTAAGCAAGAAAAGAGTCTGCTTCTGGTGCTGGATTTACAATTAATTAATTTATTCTGGCTTTCGCCGTCTTTTTATACATTATTTCTTACATTCTAAACTATTACAATATTATGTTTATATTGCTTACTCCTACTTAATTTTAAAGAAAACGTCATGCTTTCTTTCTTACGCTAAGTTGCTTTCTTTTCATTGGCCGATATTCGATTTTACGTGTTGAGTGCAATGAGTGACTTTAGTGCAGTGTCAGCTTGAAGTTCACTCAATGCACTCTACCGTTGGCGAAGTGAACCAGAGGTTGGTTACACTACACCCCTACCGTTAAGAGAAAAATTCGGGATGAAATTCAGCAATTTTTCTAAAGCTAAGTGTTTACAATTATGATTTAGGTTGTTACTGTGTATGGTTTTAACATATTGTTATGTACTATTTTTCTACTATTATTATATTCAATGGTAGTGTTGACTCCATTTTTGCTTATTATTCTATAAGGACCTTTGTACGGTGCTTGATTCTTTTTCCTATTCATGTTTCTTAACAATACTAAATCTCCTATATCTAATTGTAGTTTATTTGAATTTTGTTGTTTATTATTGTTTACTCTTTTCATCTTTGTTGAAATTAATAGTTCGTGTGCTTTATCTAGAGCATATCTTAATCTAGTTTGTAGTTCTTTTGCATAGCTATCGATGCTATATATTTTTATGTTTGCGTTAGAATCGTCATCTAGTAAACGAGGTAGTTTACCATAGATTAGTTCGAATGGCGTGTACCCTGTGTCAACGTGTGGTGTTGTATTATATGCGAAAGTAAAGTATGGAATCCATTCATTCCATTCATAGTCGTTTGCTGTGGTTAGAATGAATTCGTTAAGTACCCTATGGTTACGTTCTAGAGAACCTATTGTTTGGTGGTGGTATGGTGTCGAGAATGTCTGTTTAATTTTTAAAATTGTACATATGTTTGTCAATAGTTCGTTTTTGAATTCTGTCCCGCAGTCAGATTTGAGTATTTTGAAGTGTCCATATTTTAGTATCACTTGTTCTACGAGTGTTTTTGCTATGGTCTGTGCGTCCTTTGTCGGTATCGGGTGTGCTATTACAAATTTTGTTAGCTCGCATTGCATTGTTAAAATGTAGCGGTATCCATTCGATATTCTTAAAGGTCCGACTGTGTCAATTGAAATTGTCTCGAAGCTGTTCTGTGGAGTGTTAGTTAACGTAAGCCGTTCTTTTGTATGCCTTGTTTGTTTGTTTCTTTTGCATATGTCACAACAAGATATAAATTTCTTAACCATGTGGTTCATATTCTTCCAAACGTATCGTTGTTTTAATTTAAGGGTTGTCCTTCTGACTCCTAGATGTCCTGAGGTGTGAAATTCGTGTATTAATTTGTATTTTATTATGTCATCTGTTATTCTTTTTGGTGGGTTGTAAATAAGTATTTTTAATTGAGGACTTCCTTGAGCAGTATTATATATTTTATTTATCTTCGCGTATGCATTTTTAAATTCTTCCATTGTATACAGTTTAAATATTATGTCAGTACTGGCCAGTGCTAATTCTTTTATTTTCTCCTTGTTCATATTCCATACCAGCTTCCTCAGAATCGAATCTAGATTCGCTGATTTGTCGCTGTATCCCGTATGTGTATTAAATACGTTAATGTTCGAATTTAGTTTCTTCAGTACCGAATCTTGATTCGCTGAATTATCGCTAAATTCTACGTGCACTTTATTTTCTTCTATGTATACATTAATTTCTCTAGTATTTTTGGTATTAAATTCCAATTTCTTTATATTTCTTACATCGCTTATTGAAGTGCATTCCCATATGTGAAGTTGATCAGGCTTCTGAGATGTGCATTGTTCATTGCTTAATTCTTCATTGCTCTTCTGCATATTGTTCTTGCTCATGCCTCTAGTTATAATTAATGCCTTATTTACTTTATTATCATTTTCTTCCGGTATCATTTGTTTTAATATATTTGAGTCTATTTGTATCCTTGAGAGCGCGTCGGCGTTCGTATTTATTTTGCCTTTTTTGTATATGATTTCGAAATCATAGTCACTTAGATCTAACCTTATTCTTGTCATCTTTGATGAGGGGTTTTTATGAGAAAATAACGATATCAAAGGTCTATGGTCGGTAACAACAATAAACTTGGTACCATATAGATATGGTTTAAAGTAGTTTATTCCCCAGTGAATTGCTAGTAGTTCTTTTTCTATTACAGGTTTGTTAAGGTTGTGTTTTTGTAATGCTTTGCTTGCATAAGATATGGGTAGATCTTTTCCTATTTCGCCTTGTGTAAGTACTGCTCCGAGGGCATAGTTTGAAGCATCTGTGGTTAGTATGAAAGGTTTACTGAAATCAGGATATTGGAGTAACGGTGGATTAGTTAGTTTTTCCTTTAGTGTATCAAACGCTAATTGACATTCTTTTGTCCATTCAAATTTTGCTGTTTTCTTTAGTAGTGCGTTTAGGCTTTTAGCAATGTCTGCGAAGTTTGGGATGAATTTCCTATAGTAATTGCAAAATGCAACGAATCGTCTTACTTCGTCCTTATTTTTTGGTATAGGGTAATTTCTTACTATTTCATATTTTGCTGGATCTGTCTTTACTCCGTTACGCGTTATTAGATGGCCTAAATATATTACTTCGGGACGTAGGAAACAACATTTTTGTGGGTTTAGTTTGAGATTATAGCGTTCTAGTCTGTCTAATACCTTTATTAGATTTTGGTTATGGTGGCTGAGGCTGCATCCATGAATGATTATGTCGTCTACGTAAAGGAATGCTTCAGCCTCTAATCCTGATAGAGCTATTGTAAGCATGCGCTGAAAGCTGTTGGAAGAGATTTTTAGTCCAAACGGTAGTCGTTTGAATTGGTAGTGTCCATTATTGGTCGAAAATGCTGTTAATGGTCGTGACTTTTTGTCGAGTGGTATTTGGTGAAATGAACTTGTCATGTCTAGTGTTGAGAACCATTTTGCTCGTCCTAGCTTGTCCAAAATATCTTCTAAGCGAGTTAGAGGAAATTTGTCGCTTGCTATTCTATCATTTAGTTTTCTGAAATCAACGACAAGTCTCCATTTTCTTTTGTCATCGGTGTTCTTTTTCGGTACCAAAAGAATTGGAGCATTGTATGGGCTGATTGATGATTCTATTATGTCTTCAGTCAACATTTTCTGTACTTGTTCATTCATCACTTGTGTGTGTGTGTGTGGCAGTCTGTAGTTTTTTATGTAGACAGGGTTGTCATCTATAGTCGAAATTTTTTGTGTATAGAAATTATTTGTTGTTAGAATTTCGTCTTCGAGGTGAAAGACGTTCTGATATCTTTCAAAGATGTTTACTAATTCTTGTTTCGAGTTGTTGTCTACGCAGCTTATGTTTATAGCTTCAAGTATCTTTTTGAGTCTATTTTTATCATGTGTTTTGGTTGTATTATAATTTAAAATTTCATAATTTGATAGGGAGTCTGTTTCAAGTGGAATGCCATCTATGGTTATCTCTGCGTTTGTTGTATTAAGTATCCTAATGTGTGTTATCCCGTTCTTTGGTGCTATTGAGTTGCTAAGAAAAATTCCTTCTTTCAGTTCTTTGCTAAGAATTACCTTCTCTTCGTTGAAGTTTGTTTTTATTGCTTGCACTAGTTGTGTTCTGGGTGGTAATTTGATCTTCAATATTTCATGCGCCTTCGCTTGCATTGGGAGTGTGATTTCTGTTTCGTCTACTAACATTGTTATCGTAAAGGTCTCATAATCTATTTTGCAAAGGAATTTCTGTAGGAAATCTCTGCCAATTATCCCGTCTGTTTCTATCGGGAATTTCTCATCTACTAGTTGGAAGGCATGTTTAAGGATTTGATCTCCTATTTCTAGATTTAAGTGAATTTCGCCAAGTGAATGGATTTCGTCGTTAGAGATGCCCGTTAACTTACATTTATTAGATGTAGAATAATTTTCGTTCTCTAATTGAGTGCATATTTTACATAAAGAGACATCTGCGCCAGTGTCTATCAAGAATGACATAATTTTATTGTTATGTTTTATTATTATTGAATTTGTTATATTATCCGAAATCTTAACTACTTTTATTTTTGGCCTTCCGGAATGGCTATTCATTCCGGGCCTTGCATGTTTTCCGCATGTGTTATTCTTATTTGTCTGTTGTTTCTGTTGTTGTTGTATTCGTTACGTCTTCCGTTATAATTGTTTGAGTTGAAACCTCTTTGAATATTGTTGTTATTTTGGTATCGGTTTCTACTGTGATTGTTATTGTGTGAATTTCTGTTGTTGTTGTTATAGTGCGGTCGTCGTTGGAGGTTGTTGTTGTTACTTGTTGTCACTGTCCAGCTGTTATTGCGGTAGTTGTTGTTGTTGTTGTTGTAGCCGTTGTTGTGCTGTGTGTTGTAAGAGTTGTTGAACCGTTGGTTTGGTTGACACATTACCCTATTTATCGTCCGTTGCTGTGACTGTGCACTTTCGATTTCTTGCGCAAGGTTAATTGCTTCTGTCAGCGTTTTCGGCTGCGCCGCGAAGAGTGTGTTTTTTAAATTGTCGTTGAGACCGTTCTTAAAAATATTGAGTGCGTATTTTTCGTTCATACTGGTGATTACGTTCTTTTCTGCAGTGCTTGCATTTTGACCTAGTTCATTGATTTGCAATTTATTTAGGTCATTAATTGTGGTTAATAACCTTTCTTTGAACGAGTTTACGGATTGGTTTCTTTGTATGTATGTCGTCAGTTTTGTGTGGATTTGTGGTATCGTCTCGTTTGTTTTATAACGTTCTTTAAGTAAGTTTTTTAGGGAATCATAATCGGTTGGTTCTGTGCAACCGCAGAGTGCCGTTTTAACGTTTTCTGATAGTTTTATGTAGTATATCAGCTCTATTAGCTGTTTCTTACCGTCTGTGTCAAGATTTCTATATATTATTTCAATTATTTTTAGAAAACTGTCTATCTCTTTGTATGCTCCCGTGAATTGGGGTATGGCCTTCATGGCCGTTTCTATGTTAAAGGTTGCCATTTTTTTTGTTAAGTTTGCGTCTTGGTCTTGTTTAATTGAATTGTCTTCTCTGTCCTTTAATTTTTCCTCTAATATTGTTTTTACCTTTAAGTATGTCTGTTGAAATTCCGTTTTAATTGGTAGATATTCTAACGAATTGTTGTCTTCGTTTAACAGTTCTTCAAAATTTGACTTTATTCGCTCTAAGGCTTCTAATTTTTGTTGCAGTGTACCGACTGTGTACTGCCTATTTGGAGATTTTCTTAAATTCGCTAGTTCTTTCTCAAGTTCTGACAGTAACTCATTCATTAGAGAAATGTTTTTTTTGTTCCAACTTTGTCTTAAAATTTTATATTTGGATTTTAGATCTTAAATTTTCAATAGAATCATTTACTTTGTTTTACTTTTGTTTAATTATTTCATTATTTTACTTATAATAACAATTTAAACTGTACTTATAATGTGTCTGTTTTTATTTATATACTTCTTAAGGTATGTAATTATTGAAAAAATTATTGTTACAGCTATGAAGATTATAATTGTGGTTGTTATATATTCCGGGACTGCCGGTAGGTGTAGTTGATGGATCGTGGTGGTCACCTGGTTGACCCTGCTTTCTACGTTTCCCATCGTTGCCTCTTTTGAATTTTATCGCTTGCCGCCTTTATCTTTATTATTTTTATCCGGTTTAGGAATAGCACTTTTTGCTCCTTTGATGTGCAGAGGTTGGCTAGTCTGTGTAGTTCAGCTATTTCTCTGCGTTCTCGGACGCATCTACCAGCTCTGCTTTTCCTCTTTGGAGGTGGTGTGTCTGGGGTGGTGACTGCTCTGTGTCGCTGCCGTTTCCTGTACTCTTCAATTGTTATTGGCTTCGGTCCAGTTCCTTTTACTTCTGGTGTGTATTTCGGTGTTGCCTCCGTTGTCTTGTTGGTGCTTTCCGGCACATATTCTTCGTCGATGATTAGGACGTCGGTGGACTTCTGGTTTTCCCATCCAGCGAAGATTTCATCTATGGATTGCTGAGTCATCTATCAGTGTCGAAATTGTCAGAATATTACAGATGTCGAAAGTAGCAGAAGATTGCAGGTGTCGAATTTGGCAGGAGATTGCAGGTGTCGAAATTTGCAGGATCGCCATGTGGAGGAAAAGGATAATCAATTAAAACGGAGTTGACTTTTATATCAGCGAGTCACGCTGTATTAGTTTGGCCACCAGGCCTTGCTTTGTTTGGCTTTAAGCGAGCCACGCTATGTTTTTAAGATTTGGCCACAAGGCCGAATTTATTATTTGGTTTATCAAGCGAACCCCGCTATATCATGATATATGGCTACAAGGCCGTACTTACTTTAAGCAAGAAAAGAGTCTGCTTCTGGTACTGGATTTACAATTAATTAATTTATTCTGGCTTTCGCCGTCTTTTTATACATTATTTCTTACATTCTAAACTATTACAATATTATGTTTATATTGCTTACTCCTACTTAATTTTAAAGAAAGCGTCATGCTTTCTTTCTTACGCTAAGTTGCTTTCTTTTCATTGGCCGATATTCGATTTTACGTGTTGAGTGCAATGAGTGACTTTAGTGCAGTGTCAGCTTGAAGTTCACTCAATGCACTCTACCGTTGGCGAAGTGAACCAGAGGTTGGTTACACTACAATATGTACATATGTGATAATAAGGTGAATGCTCTTATACGGAATACTGATTGGAATAAAGTTTTCCAATCAATAAGCGTAGAAGACGTTTATAACAATATTTACGAAAGTTTTAAAATAATATACGAAAACTCGAAAAAAGTAGTAAACGTTGTTAAAAAAAGACAACCACATCCGTGGATGAACGAATACCTCATTAAATGTTGTGACAATAGGGATAAACTTTATAAAAAATGGTTATTAAAGCCAACAGATAAAAATCGCGAGAAGGAATATAAAATACATAGAAATAAAGTCAATAAAAAACTCAAAAATGCAAAAAACACATATTATAAAAATAAGTTTTACGAAAACAGGACCGATATTAAAAAAACCTGGGAAGTTATAAGTGAAATAATAGGTAAAAGAAAGGAAAATTTGGACATTTCCTTAATTAAAAACTTCAAAGATGAAGAGTTGTCGACGCTAACAAATAAATTCGCTATACACTTTAAGAAAAATATACAAAAAACTATACACGAATGCAATCTAGTAACTTTACAAAATACCGATATACTAAATCAAACAAACACAATATATTTAGAAAATGCCACAGAAATTGAAATTTTTAATATTTTAAATCGCTTAAAAATAAAAGGACCAGGGCATGATGGCATTCGACCGAAAGATCTGAAATACAATTCATCAGTGTTAACTCCTGTCATTACAAAATTCATAAATATGAGCCTTACAGAATGTGTTGTTCCGAAATCCTTAAAGATATCCATTATCAGGACCATATACAAAAACGGTAAAAAATCTGAAATTGGAAATTATAGACCGATAGCAATATTGCCTGCAATAGACAAAGTATTAGAAGAAATTGTTGTTCAAAGAATAAATAGCTTTATTGAAAAATACAAAATTATTGATAAAAATCACTATGGTTTTCAGAAAGGGAAAAATATAAACCAATTACTAGACAGATTCACAAGCGACCTCAATGAAAGCATGAGTAGACATTATCATAGTCTAGTTCTGTTCCTTGACTTCAGTAAAGCGTTTGACACCCTGTCACATAAAACTCTTCTAGAATCTCTGCATAAAATCGGCCTCCGAGGCGACTGCCTAAAATGGATAGATAATTATCTTGTCCTGCGTTCGAGTTAAGTATCGAGTTAAGATAGAATCAACTGCAAGTGACGACTTCGAAACGAACTAAGGCATCCTACAAGGCTCAAAACTAGGTCCATTACTATATATTACTACCGAACCCCCTGCACACTTCGTAGTGCAAAAAAGAAAATAAAGAAATCCATTCGAATTCATTTAAATCAGTGATAAATTGCTTTTATTGTATTGCTCTGTGGTAAACAACATCTGTTGTTTTTCCATTTTCGGTGTAAATATACAAAACCGATGGTTTGCCAACGCGCGAACAGGCTACATACAACTGTCCATGTAAGAAACGGGATACTCTAAATTCAGTCCACAAATTCCTAAGAATTGGCCTTGCGCCTTATTAATGGTAATCGCAAACGCAAGACGAACAGGAAACTGAAGTCGTTTAAATTCAAATGGCATATCAGACGGAATCATTGGGATGCGTGGAATGAATACATCTTCGCCTTTGAATTTTCCAGTTAACATAGTAGCTTCAATTACATAAGCCATCAACCTTTTAATAGCAAGTCTTGAATATTGAAATTTTCACAATAGTACGTTTCACGATCATCTAAATCCACATCAAAACAAACAAAAATAACTTGAACGTTGGCATAAAATTGTCCCGAATAATATTTGTCGCTCCGAATGAAGTCATTTGAAATCCGGAGTTATACGCTTGTATGTTTGCCAGAAAATGCTTTGAAATTGGTGGATTCAATTCTTGTAATTTAACTTGTCCGTTTGAACAACACAATCCAGATACCTTATGTTTAAACTTAAATGCCTTGCAATGACTGCAAACAGTAGTCATTGGTCCAATTGAAACTTTGCCATGAGAAACGTAATCAAAGTTTGCATCATAATTGAATGCAGCACGCTCCAAAGTACGTCGCACATACGGATGTAGAGCTCGATTTCGCAGAGCCCTACCACGTGCCATGGCATTTCGAGCAGCCAAAGTATTATTTGCACGCTGTTCGTCACTTTGAGATGCTCTAGATGCCGCGATATTTCTAGCATTACGTGATTGACGCCCCAAATTGCTGCGCGTACGTACCATTTTGTATTAAAAAATGTGGCTACACCAATTAAATATGAAGTAATTGAAATTTTATTTATTCGCGAAATTCAAAAATTGAGACACATATGTTAGTTGAATAATGCAATTATTAACCGGTTTCTTACCAGGACTTTTTTTTTGTTTTATTTTGTGATGAAATTCATTCTAAAGTTAACACAACACAACACAAATCTGAAGTTAAAAAAATTTTCTGAATTTTGTTTGTTTTTTAAAGTTTTTTTCGATTTATCGAACACTGGTAACTATTTGACATTTTTTTTTTTACTGCTAAAAAAAAGTAAAGTAAAGTGGTTTCACTAAAATGGCTATAACTCATGAACCAATACACATACAGAGACCGTTTATACATAAAAACCTTGGTATTGGCGTCACCTTTCATATGAACTTTGCAGAAACAAAATCGGTTCACGCATTCCACAGAACATCAATTTCTAACACAATTTGCAACTTATTTTTATACATCTATATATATAAAAATGAAAGGCATGACTCACTTCCCATCAACGCACAGGCTAAACCCTTGGACCTAGGACGGTGAAATTTTGCACATAAGTTTCTTTTATTACGTATACGTCAAATAAGAAAGGATTTTTCAAAATGTTACTTCTAAGGACTTCAAAAAGGACATACACAGAATTTTTTCTTTGCACAGGCTAAACCCTTGGATCTACAAAGATGAAATTTTGCACGGAGGTTTCTTTTATGATGTATGCAAGGGAGAAGAAAGGATTTTTCGGATATTTTCCTTCCAAGGACTTCAAAAAGGACAAAAACATTACTCTTTTGTTAGCCATCAAATATGGATTTTCTTTTTTTACGAAAACATCCCGCGTATAAATGCCTAAAAACAGTTTTCAGGATTTTTCTAAATTCATCCTCTAAAGGTCCAAAAAAGGACATCATTTGGTAAAAATATACCCTATCACATAATAAAATAAAACGAAGCATGTTATGAATTTGTATCATGTATGAATTTGTATCATGAATTTGTGCCATGTACCAAAGAATATACATATGTATTACAATATATTATAACATTTGTATCATGTATGAATTTGTATCATGAATTTGTACCATGTACCAAAGAATATATGTATTACAATATATTATAACAATATTCAAAACAGAGTGCTCAAGTGCTACGAGATTGTAAATTAATAGTTTGGGATGAAAGTACAATGGCACATAAAAGCAGCTTCTAAGCACTGAACACAACTCTAAAAGATATTACAGTGAACGATGACATGATGGGTGGAACAACTGTACTATTAGCGGAAGACTTTCGCCAGACTCTGTCCATAGTGCCGAGAAGAACTCGGGCTGACGAAGTTAATGCATGTATTAAGCATTAAATCTTTGGCCCTTAATACAAAAACTCTACCTTAGAAAAACATGCGAGTGCATTTAAAGGGAGATGTTTTCGCTGACCAATTCTCCAAACTACTCCTGCAAATAGGAAAAGGAGAATATCCGGAAACTGATGGCAAAATTCAAATTCAACCAAATCTTGCCTCAGTTGTGTCGACCGTTGACGAGCTAATAGAACGAATATACATATCCGGATATCCAAAACCTACACCATGAAACAACAGAGTGGTTGAGCGAACGTGCGATTCTTACATCTAAGAATGATCAGGCATCAACCATTACTGACAAGTTGCTGAGGTCATTTGAAGAAACAAAATATCTGTTCAAATCGGTGGACACAATATTGCACATAGATAACGCTATACACTATCCTCTGGAGTTCATAAATACACTTAAACCACCTGGTTTACCGTCTCACAAACTTAACTGAAAATAGCGGGATTTGATCTTAGGCAAGACTGCTTTTCACATGCCAGCAACTGATGGCAAAAACTATAATTTAGTGTATAAAGAGATTCATTAATTAAAACTAAAGAGCAAGAAAATTAAACAAAACATTTCTAATATTTTACAATAAAAAATTATAAAAATATAAACACATAAAAAACATAAATAAAAACATTCCAATTACAATGTAGTATTATAAAATAACATTTTATTTTCCGAGCAATGCCGGGTAGTTAAGCTAGTATACATATATAGATATATGCGAATAACATGTTAAAGGCACTAAAAAATACCAAACCCTATGCATATGCGGATGATACCGCTGTCGTTGTAACACACAAAGATCTCAATATTGCAACTGACATAATGCAACGGGAGTTATATATTATTACGAAATGGTCGCATGACAGCGGGTTAGCAATTAACGCAGAAAAAACAAAAATTATGCACTTTCATAATTCAAAAGTTCAGATCAGAGAAATCAAAATCAAGCTTCACAACAACAGATGATTACATATGAACCCAACTCTAAGCCAGACTGATGATAAATGCAACACTATTGAAATCGTAGGGAAACAAAAATATCTAGGAGTCATAGTTGACACAAATCTTAAATGACACACACATATAGAACCGGTTCGAAAAAAACCACACAAAGCGGCATACATGTTGCACCTCTTAAGCTTCTCATGCTAAATTTACCTAGAGCCACAACTAATCGTACATAGAGCCGCACTTTGGCCACCTTTGCTTTACATCCGCCGTTTGCGGACTAGTGACCACTTCGGACAAATGGGCCAGATTCTAGTCATCTAGGCAAGAATACACCTTGCCAGGGTTGACTATTACGACCTCCAGAGAAGACTAAGCCGGCACCCCTTTTCCTCGATCACTCCCAACGACAGCATTCGATCAATTTCCTTGCACATAAGTCCACAGGAGAAATGGGGTAATCTCTGTTTTATGGATCTGGTCGTTTCTGTATTGATGACATGTTCTACTAGGGTTGTTTTACCCAATCCATCTAGGTCTGAAGAGGGAAACGAACTTATGACCCCATTCAGACGTCGTCTATGTGAATCAGTCAGCGGAAGCAACCTCGCAAACTCCAAAACCGTTTATCCCATTCATGGTGATGCTGGGCATAATCAAAAATTTAAAAGTTTGGATATGGAATTGAATCTCACTTGAGCCGAATAATAACCCTCAATGAGGGTCTTTACTTTTCCCGCGTTCATAAATGATTGTTGTAATACCCTTGTATGTATGTTGCTGTAATTTCTTGTCTCATGGTTCATCGATTCATTAATGATCTAACTCATGCCTACATCGAATGTCCGAGTTGGCCGGAGTTCACTATGGAACAAAAATGCAAGAAAATGGGACTGGGTGTAGCAACTTAAACTTTGTCGGGTTGCAGTGGTCCTCGCGTGAGTAGAGTATGAGGGCTACCATTCGCCGCAGCAGCATCTTCCAACACAGGCCCCGAAGTGTTCGCCGATTCACTGGACAGGCGAAACAAAAGAGATCAATCTGTAAAATTTAAAGATTAATTAATTAACCTTTTATTAACAATTGAAAGTCAATTGAAGTTAACAAGAGGTGGTCATCAAATTACAGGGTATCCAACGTGTTGAAAGTTTGTTCAACCAAACTTCTTAACAAAAAGAAATTGCGAACAAATTTAAGGTAATTTATGTAGGATGAGTTACTTTTAAATGAAAGCATTACGGCATATTTTATAAATTAGGGAGCATTAAATTCATTTATTCTGGTTATTAAAATGTTAAGATTAAAAAAAATAAGTTTTACAACAAATTTAAGTTTACTTCAATATTTAAGACAATGGTTCAATAATAATTCAATGTTTCAACGTTTCTTTATCAGCTTCTTTGACCAAAAAGTTCGGCGTAACGCACAGCTTGACACCCAGCACTTGTGAAAAACGGCAACTGATTGCAAGAAAGAATGGTTATTAGATGTGCAGACGTATCCATATACTGAAGACTGGTTTTGTTTTGTCTGTTTGTCATTCCGGGTCCCTACATTTATTTAAAATAAATTTATTAATTTGGGATTGAGCATTCCCCCTACCAGTGATCCAAGTAAAAGCTAAAAAAAAAATCAGAATCATGTTTAGTGATTCAAAACACAAAATTAATTACGATAAGATGCTTAACCAGCCCGTCCTTCCATTAACGCCATGAGGGGCTCTGAGTAGTGACTACTAGTGACAGCTTTGAAAACAGAGGCTAAACTATAATAAAAAACATCTAAAATTGGACGTCATCCATCAATCATCATTATATGAAATTTCAAATTGGAAGAGGCCTCAATAATTTAAAAAAATCTACCAGAATCCTTGACGAGTTGCGAAATGACAATAGCAAACAATTTGGCAAAATCTGAAGTCATAATCTCTTGACTAAAGTTAAACAGTATAATCACAAAAAATAACAGAAAACAATTCGAATGCATTTCCCCTTTCGAGGAATGGAATATGCTAAATCGCGGAAAGAAATGTTTCAGTAGTACGCACCAAATATAGAAATTCAATCATGTAAATCCAGCAAGAATCTAAAAGAAATTAGAAAAAGTGTTTAATTTAAATACAACAAAATTCGCGATCGTTTTCTCTCGGCTATCTGACGTGTTCTCGCTTGTGCTCTGAACTCTTTAATAATTCTTAATAAAATTTTTACAATACGAAGTTTCGAAGTGTTCGAGTGTTTTCGAAGTTAGGGTTTGCCAAAAACATTTTCGTTCTGGCTTACTTCGGTCAGTTGTAATTTCTGTGACAATCACCACATGATCGTGTTTTATTAAATTCTTTGCGAGTTTATGCAATTTTTGGGAATCATTGTTTTTGTGTTTTCGTTTCTGACATTTAAAACAGTGCATACATAAATACAGTGTATTTGCAATGCTTCTCAAGATGACCGTCAACTTTCTAAAACTTTTTTAAAACTCTAAAAATTCTTCGACATTTTTTTATAAATACAAAAATTTGAGTTTCTGCTCAGCTTTCATACTTTAGGGGTGTTTACACAATCCGTAACTTTTTTTAAGCTAAATTTTAAATTTAAGTTTCGAAATATCTCTAATTTGTAATTCTAAAAATTGCAAAATTAGTAGTGACTGTGAGCTTGGAAGATTTTGTCGGTTATGTGAGTTCTTTTTTCACATAAATTCTGTCGGATTGAAAGCGCGTGCTTATGACGCCCTGGATGCAAATAAGAGACTGCGCTGGTATTGTGATACCTGTAGGTCGAATGATTTTAACCTAAAGGAGTCGTTTACGGAGTTCTCGCGTGGTTTTTCCGAAATTGCACTGGCCTGACGTCCGCCCGAATGAAATTTGACAGCCATAAAAAGCAATTCAAATCGTTAAAGTGTTTACATTTTATTGATGATGTACTATCGACCACAACTCCGTTAATTTCTCCGATAAAACAACACAAAAAACGAAAGAAAAATTCCAAAAAAGATTTCGATTAATAAACTCATAATAAATCTTCAAAGTCTAAATCTGGATACACCAGCTGATCGAAACACAATAGATGAGACGATTTCAGCCCTTCAGTTTTATTATGCGACTTGGAATTTGGAATCCAATAAGACTGCGACTCCAGTTTCCTCAATTCATGAATTTTATTGTGAAGTGGACATCTATTTCTCAAGGTGCTCTGGTTGATATTGTTCGTCGTACAGGTGCCAGATCTAAGTCAAGGCATACAAATGGTATTTAGGTTGAGATTAGCTGGTAGTAATTGAACCACTGAAAATGATATTTATCTCGCGTTTTGCCCCAAAAACACCTCCATAACTGTTATTAAGGTTAACGACAGTGCACAGCAAGGCAATACTGTGGCATGGTGCCTATAGCAATTCAAGACATCTTGTGCAGCTCTCTGGTATATATATCAGTTGCTCCTAAATTCCGCCGAATTCGGACAAGGAAATTTACAATAAACACCTTCATTGTACAAATAAGATCAGATCGTATGATCGTCCTTGGAGACTTTAATTTTCTCTTTATTAATTGTGAGAAATGTACTGATGATGTTAGTCCTCTTACCGTCATCGGATGGACACAATGAGAAATTTTAATTTTCTTAACAATCTATCATCACGAGCACTTTTAGAAGTAAATTACATACTAAGTCACATAATCGCTTCTTAGATCTTATTTTTGTCGATGATAAAGATAACATTAAAATTTCCTCTGTTTACCTTTTGTGTTACCAGAGGATAATCACCATTCTACATTAATTACTAAAATTTTACGAGAGAATTTTAGTCGGAACTGTTGATAAAGTTAAAATATTTAAAGGAAATATTGCATTAGAAAAACGAAATATGGGATTCTGAAGTACAACATTAATTATATTGGTTGGAGTAATATACTCATTCCTGTATATACTTCCTCGTGCCTGGATTTGGCATTGGGATTTTTTACTAACACTCCGTTGGTGTCTTGTACATCATCTGTACATTGACTAAGATTACGCAAAACTTGAGTCCTTTTTGGTTTAACAAAGGACCTCTCGCCCTAAGGATTTTAGAAACAAGTACAAATTATACTGTAAATTACGTACTAATGTGAACTTTATGAATTATAAATCTGTGAGATATTAAAGTTTATACAAATAAGTAAATACATGCCCTGAAGGTTATCAAATGCAAAGGTAACATTTTGAACTAGGACCGGATGGTATACCGTCTTGGATTTTAAATTTTTGTGCGAATAAATTAGCGGCTTATATAACTGTGCTTTTTCAACATTCACTATGTTCTAGCTGTTCATAATGCAAGTCTTTCTACATTATTCCACTCAACAACACTAAGAATAGATGTAATATAAGTAATTATCGTGGTATTGGTAAACCTAACGCGCTGTCCAAACTATTTTAGAAAATAATTGTTTCTATTATCTCACGGAATCTTAATTCTATAATTTCCCTGTGTTAACATGGATTTTGTGTTGGAAAATCAACCACTACTAATTTGCTAGAATTCATCTCAAAAACTATTAAAAACTTTAGTGTTGCTAAACAAACTGTTGTAATATATACAGATTTTAGTAAAGCTTTTGATATTGTAAATCATAGGTTACCTATTCTAAAGCTTAATTTATTCGGACTTTCGAACACTCTTATAAATTGAATAGCCTCTTATCTTACTCACCGTTCTCCTTAATATGACCTGGTCTCTTTGATAAAATGGTGCGACGTAAATTGTATGAAATTAAATCTTAAAAAGTGCAAACAGATGACTTTTGATCCGTCAAACCCATTTTTATTTTAGTAGAATATTGGCAATTATAAACTAGATCGTTTGGAAGTTGTACATGACTTCGGCGCGGCTCTCGATCATAAGCTGCACTTTTATACGCATATCGACCAAATAACTAATAGAGGCAGCAGTGTATTGGGTTTCATCATGCGATTTTCTACACGTAAGCTTTTGCAGAGCATACATATAACATATCTCTAACATTAACCACTTCAAAGCGCTTGAGCAGGTTTCAACATTGAATACCCAGCTATTATCCAGACTTATCACTTTTGTGTAGCTAAAAATATAATCCTTAGTTTCTTAAACTAATTGTTTTGTTGTTGAAAAGGTAAATGAATTTGGAACTTGAACCAATTCCAATCCCTTTTATTATTTTATTAGTGCAATTCGGAACTTGAACCGAATCCAAACTTTTATTCTTTGAGTGATAGTGTTTAAAATTTAAACACATTTAAACTTTAAATGAACACTCTCTGATTCTGAGTTTAATACTAACCATTTCTTTATTGCATCGATTTAATTTATACATAAAAACACTTAAGCTAAGCATAAATAACAATAAGAAAAATAAAATAAAATAAGAAATATTGACACGGAAATATTGTGAAGCAATTTAAATCAAAAATTCATAAGGTAAATTAATTGTTGTTGAATTCGGTCAGCGACCACCAGCGTAATATAAGTGCAATCAACGACACTGAGCCATGCTCGCAGTCGATGACCCAGTTTAAGGTAGAAAAGTGCTTCCGTTAGCATAGCGAATCGCGACATCCTCCCGCCCGTTGAATAGTATTCAAGTCTATACGTTGATCGAATATACAGTGCTCGGTCTCAAGCGGGGTGGTTTAGGTGGTCCGATAGATCGTGGATTTTTATGCCAAATTTTATAGCTGGTGCAGGGTCAATAATAGCAGGACCCATGCAGAGTAGCTGATGATATGATGATGGATTGTACTATTTTCAATAGCTTCTGAAAAGTGTATATTCTTCACGTGCTTGTTGGATTCCAAAACAGCGTCAAGATCTGATGTGCCCTCGATAATTTTGTTACTATTGCTGCTGCCGTTTGAAGTTTTGTTGATTATGGTGCAACCGCGGCTTCAGACTGTGTGTAGGACGTGTGCATTACTGTAGCTATTGTGAAATGTCCCTTAAGGCTCAGCATTGCGTTTCGTATTGTGCAATTGCTGTTTAGTGTCAACATTCCTGTGTTAACCAACGAGAGCTGTTGTAACTCCGTCCCACATACAGCTGTTAATTCGGTTTTAGTATGAACCGAAAAAATCCATTGATTGCCCTTGCTGCTAGGGAGCCATTTTTCGTTGTTATTAGTGGGAATATAATTGCAATCTGCTGTGGGTTTATTGGTTAAAAGCAGCACTTCGCACCTGTGAGCCAGTGAGTTAATTCCGTAGGTGAGTTGTCTATTTGAGCAAATGTACATATCGTCATCCAATCGATTGCAAGCCCTTAATTCCTCCCACGTCATTGGAAAATATTTATCCCGATGAGCATTGATGGCCAGTATCTCCATGCTAGCGTGAATTCACATGAGAGTTCCATTGCGAACTGCGGGAATGGCCACCAAATTAAATAGATGATAAGATTCCAGTCCTACTAATGGGATCATTATTTTGAATATGGCATGTTGGTATGTCAATGTGCCCTTGATGTTCATTGTTTTGTACAATTGTAGAAGGTTGTTATCGCCGTTGGAGAGTAACAGTCCTGGCGATATATGGTTTTTAATTTCCTTTAATTGCTCTTGTAGTTGTTTCGGCGTCAGCAGTAGTGGACTGACGCGCTCATGATGTACAGCAATCATTACATCCAAGACTGCGGTTTGAACTCTTCTTAGATTTACGGCCATTGCTGAGAGTTGTGTAGAAAACGATATATACCATTGGAAGATTTTGCAATGGTCGATTTCATTCATTAGTTCAGCAAGTTGACCATTAATGTGTTTCAGATTAGCTTGTGATTCCAATTCCTTTCTTTTGACAATATTTATTGTTGAATCTATTATGGAAGTTTGATTTTTCATTAACTCCTGGAGGAATCCTTCATTGTTTCGGACTTTGTTGATGGTGGTGGACATTTCTTTAGCATATTCACTATCTAACACTCCAAATAGGGAACGGGCGACATTTCCAACAATGTCTAATGCTGCTCGTTTTTTGCGAGTACTATGTAGTATGTCGCTGTCAACTTGCATTTCGTTCCTTAATGTTCTAAAGTGCGCTGTTAAGGCGAGGCAAGGTTTATTATCCTTTAGTTTCCGACATATGTGGTCTAATGCATTTGTCCCATTTTCAAAGGCCTTTAGTTCGTTCTGAAGTGGTAGAAGGTCGTAATATACAATTAATGTCCAGGCTGTAGGAGAAATCTCAGTGAATCCCATCGAAATATATTCCAAGTCCGTTGTTGAAATTCGTTATATTTATTCGTTTTCTTTTTGACGGGTTAGAAGATTCTTCAGTGAGCTCCTTCTGAGGCTTCGGTGGGATTTCAGCTCCTTCGCGTGAATATTTCTGAGCCACTGAGGTAGTGGACCCTTCATCTGGAGTTGCAGCTGTGCTAGAATCCTTCTTCACTAATGGGGCTAAATTGTGGATTGGTCGATGAAGCATACCAGGCGCGGTTTTTAGATCCACAACTCGTACTGCTCCATCAGGGCCGCGGTATATTTTGGTCACTCTTCCCAGAGGCCAGTTGAGTACTGGAACGTTGTCAGTTTTAATTATTACTAGAGTGTCTTCCTTAATATCAGCGGTCTGCTTCGTCCATTTTTGTCTGTGTTGTAATTGATTTAAATACTCCATCTTTTCCAAAATTCATGCTTTAGTTCGGACACTAATTTCCATCATGTACTAAGAGTTGTCTTCAGTTTAGGTGCACACGCATCTACTTGAGCAGTCAGGGGTTCGCCGATTAAAAAATGACCAGGTGTTAATGCTGTGAGGTCATTAGGATCATTGGACATCGGAGTTAAAGGGCGTGAATTCAAAATTGCTTCGACTTCTACTATGACTGTTTCCATTTCTTCATATGTCAGAGATGCTGTTGATACGCTTCTCAGCAACAGATGCTTTGCAGATTTCACCGCCGCTTCCCAAAGGCCTCCGAAATGTGGTGCCCTAGGAGGAATAAATTTGAAGTCGATTCCCTTGGCGCCACATACCCCCTTAATGCTGTTTTGCGCCTTATCCGAAAAAATCGTCTCATTTAACTCGGTCAACATGTTCTTGGCTCCAACGAAATTTGTTGCATTATCAGAATATAATGTTTGTAATCTTCCGCGTCTGCTAATAAATCTTTCTATTGCGCCAATGAATGCTTCAGTAGTTAGGTCGCTGACCAATTCCAGGTGGACAGCTTTAGTCGAGAAACAGCAAAAGATTGCGAGATAAATCTTATGTGGTTTTTTACCTCGAATTTTATAGTGCACCCAAAAAGGGCCACAATAATCTACTCCTGATGTAATAAACGGTCGCGCTGGCGATATTCTTTCTGTTGGTAGATTTCCCATTATTTGCTCAAATAGGTGAGGTTTTGCTCGATTACATCGAACACAATTTCGAATAACACCTCTCGTCATATATTTGCCTTTTATGATCCAGAATTGCTATCTGGATATAGCCAGAAGTGCCTGGGCTCCGCAATGTTTGTTGTCTTCATGCAGACCCTGGAGCAGTAACCTTACCAATGATCATTATATGGCAAGAGTAGTGGATGTTTTGCATAGTATGATAGATTAGCTGCTTGCAGACGACCTCCCACTCGAAAGAGATTGTGTTCATATATAAATGGTGATAAACTATTTATTGTAATTGCCTTGTGTTGAGTAAGTCCTTTAATTTCTGTTGCGAATACTGGCTGCTGTATTGCTTGTACTATTAGTTGTAGGCCCCTTTGTAATTCTTGTGCTGATAATTCCTTCTCATGTAACCGTGGTGCATTATGTCGTACGTTGCTGATCAACCGCAATACATACCGCGTTGCAGTGTGTGAAAAGAATTCCTGTGATTAATACCATATATAAGTTCTTCTTTTCCCGCCGTGCTTATTAACGAGGTTGCTGCGATTAATTTCCTTTCTAATTCAGGTTCATGGCTTGAGGGTTTTGAAAATGATGCAGGGCTGCAGGGCCGTGGAACCACATATTGCACTTTGGTAATTTATCCGCTGTTAGGCCTCTTGATATGACGTCTGCGGGATTTTCCATCGTATTGACATACCGCCACTGCGTAGGTGTTGTTCTTTGTTGAATTTTTGCGATCCTAGTGGCCACAAAGTTGTGAAAGGATGACGCTGTTGAGTGTATCCACCTGAGCATAGTACCACCTGAGAGTCCGACCATAAGAAGGCCTTGGCGTCTTGCAATCTTAGATCAGTTCTTACGCTGGTTGAAAGTTCGGCGCCTAAAACAGCTGGGCATAGTTCTAGGCGTGGTATAGTTTTGCTTTTTAAGTGGGACAACTCTAGATCTCGCACACACCAATCGCAGTATAACTTGTCCGTTTCTGAATGTAGATCTTAGATATAGCGCTGCCCCGTAAGCCTTTTCTGAGGCGTCTGCAAATGTGTGGATTTGCACTGAGATTGGTATTTCCTTTTTGAAGACATGTCTATCAATTCTAATTTTATTTAGAGATGCCGAAATTTCTTGAAAGCTCCGCCATTCCTTTTGTAGTTGCTCTGGTAAGACGTCATCCCATGCCCGCTTTAATTGCCAAAGCTGCTGGATGAATATTTTGGCAATTACAACTACAGGTGCGAGGATTCCCAGAGGATCGAAAATGCGAGCCAAGTCTGAAATAACTGATCGCTTTGTTGAACATTGTGTGGGAGTCATTTTCACCCAAACTGAGAATTGATCATCCCTTGGTCGCCACATTACACCTAGTGTCTTTATGTAAGGAGAACGTGCAGAGTAGAGATCTAGATCAACTTCTTGATCATGAGATGCAATATTCACGAGCAATTTTGAATCATTAGCGCACCCCTTGCGCAGCTTAAACCCTGCGCTGACTAAGATGTGCCTCAGTTGCGCTTGAATTTCTAATGTTGCGGCAATACTGTTTGCACCGCTCAAGCAATCATCCATATAAAAGTCATCTAGTAGAACTTGAGATCCCGTTGGATGATCCAACTTTTTCTGCCTTGCTAGCGCTTGAAGGCATTTTGTAGCTAAGTACGGTGCGGCCGACGTCCCATATGTTACCGTTTGTAGACGATAATACCTTAGCTCTTGTTTTTTATCGCTTCGCCAAATTATCAACTGATATCCCTGATCCTCACGATGTATTAAGATTTGTCGATACATTTTTTCGATATCAACGGAGAATGCATATTTGTGGAGACGAAAGCGAATTAAAATGGAGAAGAGTTCCTCTTGAATCGTTGGTCCGCCGTGTAGAATATCATTTAGGGAGAGTCCTAACGAAGACTTTGCTGAAGCATCGAAGACGACCCGTAATTTAGTGGTACTACTATCCGGCTTAAGAACGCAAGGATGAGGAATGAAATAGTGTTCCTTTGGTATATCTTTGGGGCGATCTCTTCCATGTGTCCAAGCTGAGAATACTCTTCCATGAAGTTGTAGTAGGCTGTCTTCAGAGTTTGATCCTTTTTTAATCGTTGAAAAAACCATTGAAAATGATTCTCCCAATGCTTCGCCTTTTTCTGCTAATGGTAACCGGACTATGAAACGCCCAGTTGCAGATCTCGCTACTGTTTGCGTAAAGCTGCTTTCACATAACTGTTCTGCTACCGTCAATTGCTTCTTTCCGTCCTCAATGTTCTCCAGTAACCAAAATCTTTCGATTAACTCGTTTGTGGTCTCGTTGCTGTTAGGAAAGATTCCGCACGTGACAGGTTGATGAATTGTTGAGTTCATTTTTCCTGATACTATCCATCCTAATTTTGTATTTTGTAGGATGGGCATATCCTTGCCTAGTTTTAACTGTTCGATTTGCATTAAATCGTAGAAAAACTCGGCTCCTAGGAGTACATCGATTTTGCCCGGTTTGTCGAAGGTTGGATCCGCTAATTTAACGTTACTTGGTATAGACCAAGTTGAAATGTCTAACGTTTGTGTCGGCTGTGGTGCTACAATTTGCGGTAATACATATGCCTCGAGCCTGGTGTAGAAGGTTCCATCTTGTGATTGAAGTCCTACATTGACCCGGTTGCTGGAATTGCGAGTTTTACGTCCGATGCCTTCGATTTGAAGTGATGAAGTTCGGGGCGATTGGGATAGCTTCTTGATGAGCCTCTGAGTTACCAGATTAACTTGCGCTCAGGAATCTAAAACTGCCTTAAAGTTGAATGACTTGCCATTGGCTGCAGAAATGGAAACTACAGCGGTGGCTAGTATAACATACGCCTGCCTGTTGCCTTGTTGATTGGCTGATGCGACTGTAGTATCTGCCTTAACAGGTGTGGAGTTTGTTGGCCGAGTGCTGTCCTTAACCTGTCTTTTACCGCCGTTTCCTTAAAGAAACACTAACTTTAAGAAAATCCTTAAATTCACTATTCCTTTTTTTTAAAAAGGTATTAGCGCTTTTTGATACATTGTTTGTTTATTATAAAACTGCATACATTTTTTTTTAAATTTTAACGTTTTACTTGGTTTAGCAATGAGTTAACCAGTTACATCTTTTTTAGCCCGTTTTAAAGCATTTTTTTCTAAATATAAATAAAATATGTATCCATATTATTGATGTTAAATCTTAAAATATATGTTTGAAATTATATAAAAATTACTATAAGTATTTGGTTTTTCAAATGTTTATCAGTTTTTTTATTGCATAAAGAAAGTTTTTGGTTTAAAGCAACACTCTATAAACACTACAAATATTTTTTTAACATTTTTCTCAGTATGCATAACTTGTAATTTGTTGTCCAATAGCCTACCCTGTAAAAATGTTCTACATCGGGGCATGTATTCTTGTATCGGTAAAAGACAGGTTAACATCCTGATTGTTCTGACCTGTACTGGGGTTTTGAGTGTGCTCCAAATGTAATAATGTGTTGTGTTTTTTATTACACCGACTGCAACTTCGCGAAAGACACTGACCAACCAGATGACCTGCCTTCAAACAGTTTATACAAAGATTTTGCTTGCGCACATAATTTAGTCGTTCTGATGCTCCAAGCTGAAGAAAGTGTGGACACGCAAATAAGGGATGCGTGCCACATTTGCATGATCGACATGTGTTGTTGCCCTGTGGTTTGGAGACGAATGCTGCATGGACATGTGCCGTTTTCTGAGCTTTTGGAACCTTTTCCCTGTGTCCTATCATTTCCAGTGATAAGCATTGTCCTTCCAAAAGGGTAAGAAAGTCGGGAATTGTTTGCACTCCTCTGGGACTCGAAATTGATTGCTCATATCGAATCAATGACTGTCTGTCCAGCTTTTTCGTAAGTAAATTTAATAATAAGCGATCCCACTGTGCCGTGGGAATTTCCAAATTGTTTGGGGCCAGAAGACATTCCTGAGTTGTATCGTGTAATCCCTTTAACGCCATTACTGATCCAGATACTGATGGCTGATCGACGATTTTTTGGATTAGAGTTGATACCAATACCCTTTTATTGTTGTAGCGCTGTCGCAGCATTGTCCAAGCAACATCATAATTTTCCTCAGTGGGTGCTAAGTGACTAATCTTTCGGCTTCTCAACCAAGGTTCGATTTCAAGTAAAACATTTTCTGAAACTTGGGGTTTGATTGCTGGCCCACCATTTGCGAAAAGAGATCGCAGAACTGACGCCAATGATGATAGCTCCCATCAAATTTAGGAATTGTTAGCTTAGGTAGATGTATTTTAGTTTGCAATGTTGAATTATTTGTAGTTGAAGTTGTTGTTGAATCGCTGCTTATTCTCTGTTGTTCTGCAATGACTGCTAAGTTGACTAATGTTTGCTGCACTTGGTCTTCCATATTGACATATGGCTGTATGTTATAACCGACGGATTCGGGACTTTCAAATTGAGTCCAGATCTCATCGTTTATTTGTTCAATCTGTTCCCATGCTTGTTTGATGGTTTTGATTTTGATGTCGTAGTATAGCTGTGGTTGAGACTTCCTGTTGCTATTTACGTTTGACAACAATCGCTCTAGTGCATTGCTTCTTGCGACAAGCTTTCGTACCACTATGAGTTTTGATGTCTGTTTCTGAACCTTTTGACTGACTGGCGGTATCTTGTAATTGATCCTTTGTTGACTGTACCTGTTTCTTTTCGTCTTCGAAGATTTGGATGTACATTGCCGTTAACTTCTTTATTTGGTCGAAGAAGTTCGATGTGAAATAGGTCCTCCTGGTCCACATTTTCGTCCTCTCGAATCATCCTGTCTCTCGTCACGAAGTCGTCCCAGATGTCCCTCAGAACCTGCAGGCGATCGAAGAAATATTTCTCATTTTGTTTGCGTGAATCCTTCTTGCAATTTCGTATGATAGTCTGGATTTGATTTCCAGCCCCTTGTTGATCCTTTATCAATTGAGTAAACCCTTCCATGTCGGGGTTATCCTCTCTTGACTCTTCTTGTAGACTCTGTGCTGACTGATGTGTGTCGTTTATGTGATCCTTTAAAGGATTACGTCGGGGTCACCAAATGTTTTGTTGTTTAATAGGTAATTGAATTTGGAACTTGAAGCAATTCCAATCCCTTTTATTATTTTATTAGTGCAATTCGGAACTTGAACCGAATCCACACTTTTATTCTTTTAGTGATAGAAACTGTGTTTAAATGAACACTCTCTGATTCTGAGTTTAAGGCTGCTCGCACACTGCATGCGTTTTTCGTTCGACAGAATTCTGACGAAAACATGCGAACGATCCCATTGCATGTTATTGATTGTAAATGCGCACATTGGAACACTGTTCCGTCGTCAGAATTGCTGCGAAAAGTTGCGAATTGCGAACGATCCCATTTGAATGGGATCGTTCGCACGAATTCTGACGAAGTGTTTTTTTTTTGTTAAATTAGTAATGCAGATGATGAAATATTCACCAAAATGACTTCTTTTCGCGAAAACCTCACGAACTTAAATGTTCCTTTTGAAAAATTTTCTTTTTAGATAAGAATTTTCTAATAAAAAAAAGTCATCAACCGTGTCCATTATGTTATGGACACATATGGAGCATATGTTGTTTTTGCTTTACTCATAATTTTACGCACCAGTTCTGATAGAGTGTGCGGACTCTAAATAAGACTTCGGACGAATCGTTTTCGTCAGAATTCGGACGAACGAAAAACGCATGCAGTGTGCGAGCAGCCTAATACTAACCATTTCTTTATTGCATCGATTTAATTTATACATAAAAACACTTAAGCTAAGCATTTAAGGCATTTAAAAACACTTAAGCCTAATTTAAAAAGGATATTAAGAAGCGGACATTTGGCTTTGAAAATCAGCAAGCAAAAGTTAAATTGATCTAACCATTATTTTCGGAGAAATATAAAAACGCTTTGTGATATAAAATAAATATGGATTATTTCTATTTCAAAACTTGGTGTTCGATGTGCCACGTCTTCCCGACGTCAAATCGATCTGAAATTTTGTACAAATTACTTTTTCATGAAATAGTACAAGTTTGGAGGGCGGCGTGGTAAAAATGTTATGGTCGAAAAATAAGGTCCACCCTAATATACATAGTGCATGATGTAATGTACATGAACTATAAAGCCTATGGCTTAGTTTATGAACTACATAAAAAATTTTTAAAAAAATTTAAGGTCACTGACATTTGAGCAACACTGCATAGGGACTTGGTGGGAAATCGAGAATGACAAGCAAAAAGAAAGCCAAGGGTTATATTCCTAAGATCAATTTTAGAACATAAGTTGTAAATAAATTCGACAATACTAGAAAACTATACGAGTTCTGTTCAAAAAGGAAAGCCATTTTAAATTTGAATTACGCCGGTACAGCGATTCAAGCAAATCTCGAAATCTTTGGTTACTTTCGTCGTGCTTTCTGAGCAACTAAAAGTGAATTTTTCGATTTTTATAATATATAATTTTGCAGAATGTTGCAGAAATCCTTCGGCGATCACGTTTTGTCTGAAAGGAATGTTTACAAGTGGTATAAACAATTCTAAGAAGGTAGAGAAAGCATTGAAGCCAAAAAGCGTCCCGGACGACCATAAACATCAATCATTGGCAATCAAACATGTCAATGAAATCAAGGATTTGGTGCTCAAAAATTGTCGCTTGACAATTAGACACCTTGCTGATAATGTTAACATTTCATTTGGTTTGGTCCAAACCATTATGAAAGAGCATTTGTGCTTGAGAAAAGTCAAATCTCGATTGGTTCCACAAACACTCAATTTCTTCGAGACTTTTTCATCAAAAATTTGATGCATATCGTTCCACAACCACCGTATTCGCCTTACTCAGCTCCATGTGACTCAAAAATACCGTTCGCGGACACCATTTGAATAGATGATAAAATGATGAGATAAAAGAAAAATCGAAGAATGAACTGAAAGATATTCAGAAAACACAAAAAAACTAACCAAAGAAAATACGAAATGACGTGAAATTCTACACAGGTATGAATGAAAGTGCTACCAACCTAAAAACAGAAAGATTTGCTCGAATCGCTGCAGCCGCGCAATTGAAATTCAAAATCCGCGATACGTTTTGAACAGACCTCGTCATTATCTGCTCAGGAACACGGTGAATAAAAGAGGTTCCAACACGGAACCCTGAGGATTCCCGGCCTCAACTGGCTTAAAGTCCAAATAAGCGGTATGAATTTGAACGCTTTGACCTCGTTCACATACGAAATTGCGTATTAGCTTAGTCGCATTGGAGGAAAAGAGAAAGTACAATATTTCCTCAACTTATAGCATAAGAGCGTATCTACATTATCAAATGCTTTAGAGAAATCAAGGTGGCAAAGAAGTATCACATTCTGCCGGTAAAATGCTACTCCATTGTCGTCGGTGAGTTGAGCATTGCTGTAGAGCAGTGTTGGCCAAAACTGATACAATCATATTTTGTGCATGTGTGAAGCTTTGAGAGCGGTTGCTTGGCGAAAAAATTCTCTCTGCGCGGAAATCATGCAAATGAGTTTGCAATGAAATTGAGTTTACTATTTTTCAAAAGTATCCTCAATATCAATAATACATAATAATATGAAACATCTTTTTAATACCAGACTTTAACTTAAATGTTATTATAATTGTGCCCTTTCTTCATTAATAACCTTATCATAATCTTAATGACACGTCCTATAGTGTCTCTTTAAAAACAAATTTAGACTGAACTTGATACGAACGATCGCTAGTGTCGGTGTGAAAGCCCGATGACTTTTGTCGTGTACATGTGCATAGCCGAGAGAAAAAATTAGCACGCGTGTCTATGGCGTGGCCAACACTGCTGTAGAGCAACTGTACTTCTAGCGAAAGCCGGACTGAAAAGGGTTAAGTAAGTTTTTGTTACAAATATAACCATTTTTTTTAGATACTATTATTTATTCACAAACCTTGGATAGAACAGGCAATATATGTACTTATAGGTCGATAATCAGATTGTAGTGAAGCAACAAATTATTTTGGTATTGATACAACTGTGGTTAATTTCCACAGGGAAGGAAAAGAGGAAGTAAAGAGAATATTATTAATAATGGCTGTAAGAGGTATACTAACTAAATAAGGTATAATTAACCTTATTTATAATTATAATTATATTTATATGTATATATAATTATACCTTATTTATATATATAATTATAATTAACCTTATTTTTTTATAATATACACATTGTAGCTGTAGAGCAGCTGTGCTTTGAGCGAAAGCCGGACTGAAGAGGGCTAAGTAAGTTTTTGTTTGAAATGTGACAATTAATTTGAGATACCATTAATGATTCACAGAGTTTGGAAGGAACAGAACAGGCAGACAAGATAGTAGAGAAGCAGCAGCTTTTTGCGGTACTGGGATAACTGTGGCTAATTTCCACAAGGAAGGAAAAGAGGAAGTGAGGAGAATATGATTGATAATGGCTGTGAGGGGAGAAACTAAATAAGGTAGAATCAACTTGACAAATTTTATTGGAATTCTATCAATACCCATCGAAGGCGATTTTATGGATAAAACTTCTTTTACAACATCAGATCCCGAGATATTGGAGAAATGAAATAACTCGTCCTCATTAGTATTGTACATTAATTCATCTAGATGAAAGTCATTAGTTTGACTCCTCGAAAGGAATTCAATAAAGTCAATTCAATTTAGGTTATTATTTCTAGATCTCTGACGTCCAAGTCCAATATTTTTTAAACGCATCCAGAGCTGTTTAGAGTCCATATTAGGTTTAAACGAAGATACGAAGTATTTTTCTTTTGACTTCTTCAACATTAGAGTGGCAAGGTTACGCGCTCCTTTGCACAAGTCTCAATTTGCCTGTGTGGGATTTCTTTTGAATCTTGTATGGAGCAAATTTTTTTGTTTAATAACAGCTTTAACACGTGACGAGAACCACGGACATTGGTTCACAACAACATTGGAATTGGTAACAACATTGACAAGGATGGACGTTATTACAAAATCGTATAGGAAGTGATTCGTTCACGATAGAAAGACCTGCTGTAGAGAACAATTCCCGAATCGACGAGGAATAGCAGTCAGCAAGTACAAGATTCATATTAAAATCGCCACAAATTATTTCATCATTGAATCTTAGTGAGTATTCGCTAAAGTTTCAAAAAAATGACATAACTTGCAATGTTTGTTAGGGTTGTACACACATGAAACAAGTACTTTTGTGACTGAATCAGACACAGAAATAGACAAATACTCGGTATCAGACTCACCAGACATAAATTCTAACTGTGAACGATAAATAAATTTAACATAGATAGCGACTCCACCTCCGTGACGATCAGATCTGTCACAGCGAAATAGTGTATAGTTGTTAATTTTAAGAATAGATTCTTTTAATTCGGGTCGGAACCAGGTTTCCATCACACAGATAATATCGACAGAGGAACACTCGAATGGGCTCTTAACATAATCTAATTTGTGGCCGCTGAGGCTACGAGCATTAAAGTTAACAATGTTAAAAGCGTTATTTTGTTTACAAAAAATATCAATCAGTAATCCGCTATCACAGTTAACACTACCAGCCGTAGGGGAGATAATCATCTAAGAATTAAATACGAAGAGAGACCAAGCAGTAAGTCAAGAGAACACAAAACATATTCTACTAAACAACCAAGAGAATTACTAACAAAGACAGTGAAGGCGAGTAGACGAAGAGAAAATACAGGAACAGATAACGAAAATGAGAGGTTATTACAAGAGATAAAATGAGAAAAGTAAGTGAACACAAGGGGTGTAAGTAAGTGAGGAAACAATATTGAAGCTGATTGGGAAAAAGAGATTAGAAGAGAGTAAGTGAGGTAACAACGAATTAAGTGAAAATAAGTACAATATACATATAACATTTTAAAGTAAAAATGAATAATTCTAAGAATTATTTTAAGAATTATTTTGCGAGCTAGCAATTTAAAAAATTATTAAAGTCATTAACAATAGTTGGCAAGCTGTTTAAGTCATGCTTCACATATATATTTCCTACTCTAGAATACGCTGCCACAAGTTTTTTCTCACGTTTCAGCTTCAGTGCATGTTGAAGAAGTAATAAAACTACTGCGGTCCTCGATGGCGTGGAAGGTAACGCACTTACCTTCTAACCTTGAGGACGGTGGTTTGAATCCCCATGCGCATGGATGTTTAAATTGTGTTTGTTATCTTTCTCTCTACCTTTCCCCTTATCAGTCAAAGGCCATAGCTGCCAGTACTGTCTTAAATATTGTAGTAATTAATTGCTGCATAAGTAATAAATAAATAAATAAAAAAATAAATAAATAAAAAAATAAATAAAAAAAAAAATAAAACTAATAAGGTAGTTATTTTTTTTTTTGAAAACAGGTAACGCCCATGCCTACTATTTATGCAGTGGCGAAGCTATCACTCATGGAGTCCGGGACGGTTAATCAACTTGCAGCCTCAAAAATTCTTAGAATTCCATAAGTCAATACTTGATTTCCAAAACTTCCGCCCCCTACATTATGCCCCTCAGGGCGGCCGCCGCCCCCGCCCCACCCTAGCTACGCCACTGCATTTCTACTCGTGTGTAATTAAATGTGATTATAAGGTAGCTTTCCTTATAACCACATAATTCTCCTAGTTTCAGTTTGTATTTCGCTCTATAATGTTATTGTTCTGCAATGAAAAATCTAAATAAATTAAAAATTTCAATAAATAAAACTATTTCTTTCAATTAAACTTTTCCAAAACTTTTAGGTGTAGATTTGGCCAGGCCGAATATAAAATTCGAATGATTCGTCAAATAACCAAACAAAATAACCAGTAAGAAAGCTATATTCGGCCTGGCCGAATCTTAGATACCCTACACCTAAAAGTTTTTAGGAATTTGTAGGAATTTTAGGAATTAAGGTTTTATACCAATGCATTTTTTTATAAATTGATTCTATATTTATATGTCTTATATTCGTTTTATTTGCTCGTTTATAAATCCGAACAAAGAATATTTATACAAAATTGCATATTAATTGATAAAATATAAAATTACAGACTTATATTTATAAAGATTTATGTAGGACGATTGTGCCATATTACCCTTTCGTCCATGTAACCATGTAAAAGTATGCGCGCCACACCCATATTCTGCAACGCAAAATATAATAATGTCGCTCGATATTGAAATTTTATTGTCATATCTTAAAAACTAGAAGAAATATGTGGTTATAAGGAAAGCTATCTTATAATCACATTTAATGACAGACGGGTACAAATAGTAGGCGTGGTCGCTCAAATTTCAGCTTTTTTTCGTGGTAATAAATTTGTTTTCATGAGCTATGCTGTATAAGCAGTGTAAAAGTGGGCGGACCGTGCCCAGTTTTGCTGTAATAATGTTTTATTAGAAAATAAGTTGTTACGTAAAGTTTGATTCAGGAAGATTACATATTTAACAATATAACCATTTAAGACCCTCTTTTGCCTGTACAACCAAAAAGTGGGCGGATCACGCCCATATTTGGCATATAAACGGATGAAGTTAATCTATACCCAGAAATGAAATTTTGTTGTCATAACTGAAAAACAACGGCTGATATCATATTTTTACTAAAAAATAGGCGTGTAAAAGTGGGCGGACCGCGCCCAGTTTTGCTGTAATAATGTTTTATTATAGAAGATGTTGTTATGTAAAGTTTGAATCAGGAAGATTACATATTTAACAATATAACCATTTAAGACCCTCTTTTGCCTGTACAACCAAAAAGTGGGCGGATCACGCCCATATTTGGCACATAAACGGATGAAGTGAATCTATACCCAGAAATGAAATTTTGTTGTCATAACTGAAAAACAACGGCTGATATCATATTTTTACTAAAAAATAGGCGTGGTCGTGGACCGATTTTGCCCATTTTCAATACCAACCTGCACACCCTAAGAAAGAATATTTCTGTAAAATTTCATCACGATATCTTCACCGGTTCTCCTGTGATCGTGATTTCAACAGACAGACAGACAGACAGACAGACAGACAGACGGACGGACATGGCTAAATCGACTCAGGAGGTCACGCTGATCAAGAATATATATACTTTTCTATACCTATCGTCTCTAGTTCTATGCGTTACACATTTCGTAACAAAGTGAATATACCCTTAACCTTAAGGTGTAGGGTATAAAAACGCATGACAATTCCGGGTACGCTCTCTATCAGCAAGAAGTCGGCAACATAAACAATCTGCATGTGTGCGCACTCTAATTGACTACCATGCTAACGGCCGACAGTTTGATCGCAGAAAAGTTTGAACGCAAAACTGATTTCATTCAATTAAAATAATTTTAACTTAAATAATAATTGTATTATGTATTGTGGAACGATTTTCCGTCATCCCAAGTCAAATTTGGTTTGGAGACAGTAGTAATAATAATAATTATTTAAATTTTTAAAACTTTTAAAAATAAACAAATTATATTCAAGTAAAGTAACATAAATATCTATTATAAAAACTAAAATAGTTAAATTGAATAATTAAACATTAGAATAAAATATAAAATTTATAAGAAGAAACCTGCATGAAGTGAACCTGACAGTCATCCTTATGTACATCCACAAGATGAGCACAAGCCACGCTCTCATACTGCAATATTATTGAAAACACAGTTTCGGCCATACGATCTCAGTTAGTACGATATCAGCAATTCGCTTATGTTACAAATGATGATTCTAGCAAAAATCTCAACCTTCAACTTGGACTACAGATCAAGCAAACAATATTTGTTCCAGATTGTGGGGCAACTAGGGCACTACAACATAAATAACAAACACATCTGATCATCTGATCAAGCATCAATTGAAAAGAATAAGAAAATTAACAGCGGTCACTTCGGCCCCAAGAAATACAACACAAATACAACCAAGTTAGCGACCCAGCAGCAACATTCCGATGCAACGAATCGAGAGGCAGACATCGGCAGAACGGAGTGTACATCTATGTACGACAACATCGATATCGAAAGCAGTGCAGCCACGGGTTTCATAATAAATATTATGTTACTAACAAGTATATTTATTATCATTGTAATTACATTTACTTTTATATGAATTACTATTACCTAAATTATATTATTACTCACAACGTTATATACGGTGTACAAAGAATACTTAAAGCCATAGGACACATAAGCTACTAAATTTTTTTTTCCCTAAGGGTGGAGGGATATTGTATGTCGTAATCGCAACTTCTATTTCGGGGTAACTTGAAGCGTAATAGCCAAAGCTATTATTATTATTTTAATAATACTACTCAGTGAGTGAGTCAAGGGAAATTCAAGTCATTAATGCAACCACAGCATTTAAACTTCAGTCAAAAGCTGAAAGTAAACTCGAAAGCCAAACAGGCAACCATGACACTTTGCATGGAAATAATTGTGGACGCTAAGTTAAATTCGTAGGCTCAGACATCTCAAAGTGAATAAAATGTTTGTGTTTTGCACCATAAATCGTTATAATGATACAGGCAGCATTGGCAAACACTATGGTGGTGGACGAAAAAAAACAGCGACATCACTTCGGAAAGTGAAGGCTCGACTTGAACGAAATCCACGCCGGATTTGAGTCGGAAGAACTGAACATATCCCAGCGAAGCATCCGACGCATATTCCAAAATGAGCTTAAGGTAAAGCCTTACAAGTTCCAAAAGGCACTGCTTCTATTGCATAGTTCACGTTTAATTGGTTCTTCTGTAGAGTTTAATTCATCAATCAGTGATTGAATTAACGGTTTGAACTGCGGTGAAACATTTACATACACTACCGGCCAAAAGTTTCGAAGCACCACTCCTGTTCATAGAAAATCGTGTGGCATTTCTATATTATTGTATAAATTTTGATTTTTTTCTTTTTTAATAGGATGGTTGTAAAGTGATAACTGTAATATGGAACCCAAAATGGGTTTCCGGGTTACGGGTTACGTTCATTGTTTAATTGCATGCTCAAACAATGCACTAAGTCAAGAAATTGGGTTTTTTTGTTTATTGCACTTGCCATACAAAATCGAGAAAAAGAATTATAAAAAACCTTTTTCAGGTACTCAGGGTAATTTTTTTTTATGGGGTAATTACTAAAGGTAATTATGAATATTTATTACCATCCATTTTTTACCCTGGGTCATGTATAAAAGGCTGACCTAGAATATTGACACCTTTCTTTGTTCCTCAAGATTCAAACTGACCAAACGTTAAAAAAACCGAAGTAATGCCAAAAACTAAGATTGATATAAGATCTGCAGTGATTACTCTTCATAAGGAAAAAAGTGAAAAAAGGAAAAAGTGAAGCACGGCGGCGGTTCCGTTATGGTCTGGGGATGTTTCTCAAGCAATGGAGTAGGCGATTTAATTCGAATCGATGGAATTATGCGAAAGGAAGAGTATAGAAAGATACTGTAGCACAATGCCATACCATCAGGCGTACGATTGATCGGCGAAGGTTTCGTGATGCAACAAGATAACGATCCCAAACACAGTTCCAAATTGTGCAGAGGCTATTTAGAGAACAAACAAACATCTGGAATATTAACAAATATGATTTGGCCTGCCCAGTCACCAGATCTCAATCCAGTAGAGCTTCTATGGGATGAGCTGGACCAAAAAGTGCGAGAAAAAGCGACTACGTCAACAGAGGAAATGTGGAATGCATTGTTGGAATCATGGAACAATATACAACAGGAAACCATAAAGAAATTAATCGCCAGAATACCAAGACTTGTAGCAAAAGTTATTTAGTGCAAAGGGGGATTTTTTGATGAAAAATCAGTTTAGACGTTTTAGGAAATTTTTGGATAATAAAAATTATTCTAAAATATAATTTTAATGTAATCTGAAAGGAAATATAATAAACTTTAAAATTTACAATTAAACTTTTTATTTTTAAAAGCTTTGGATAACTATTGTTAAGATTTGTGGAAATTTCAAGGATGCTTCGAAACTTTTGGCCGGTAGTGTATATCAATATCGTTTTCAACAATATTATAAATACTCATCTGTTTTGTTTCAGCGTGATCTTCCATCGCTGACACAGACGCAAACGTGAAGCCTTTCTCATCAGAAGTGAAGTAAAATTTCCTTGTGAAGTCAAAACCCATCAAAAAATCATATTCGATCTTGTCGTTTGGTACAACCACAAAATTATGCTGCGTTTCAAAACCGTCGATGACTACTGTACCCAAAAATGATCCTATTGGAAATGTTTTGAAATTTCCTAGACCACGTAAAGTCGACTGACATTTCTTCAGCACAACGTTGTTTAATTGTTCATACGCGCATTGTTTTATAACTGTGACATCTGACCCCGTATCCACTAAGCCTTCAAGTTCGATGTTGTTGAGCGGAAATTATTTCAAGCGCCTTTCATCAACCACCACTCGCACGTTTGGTATCACCTGTGGACAATTTTTTGAGATATGCCCCTCACCACCACATTTAAAACATTTAGTTAAATTGCGACAATCGTTTCTTAAATGTTCTGTAGACCCACAGTTCAAGCAACGACCTGTTTCTCCTTTGTATGCACTATTTCTTCCAACAATGTATTGTGTTTCCTCTTTTCCCTGCATATATTCGTATAAGTCGTATTTTTCTCTAAATTTGTGTAAAGAGCTGCAGTTATACATGTTATATTTGTATTCATTTCGAACGTTGAGGCCATCTACTATGTAGCGAATAACGGAATTAACATCAACGCTACCCAGAGCAGAGATTTTTTGCATGTTAAGGATGTATTCGTAGAAACTTTCGTTTCTGTTTTTCTTCCTTTATGATAGTTTTCTGTGCAATTCAGCGCTAACAACTGTACGCTTGAATTCTGTCACCATCACTTCTCGCAGTTCATCGTATGTATGTGCTCACAAAAATTGTTTCTAGAAAAAGCTGTGCTGTGTGCGTCATGTTCGCACGTGCGTGTACATATTTTTGATTTGCGTCCAACTTGTAAGCCTCAGCGTTGTGCTTAAAACTGTTGAACCAATGCTCCACCGGCACAGATTCACCATAAAAACCACTAATTATTTTGGAAAAACTTCCACTGAGATATCACTTGTGCTGCATTTCTTCGACTTTTAGCTTCAATGTTAGCAGCTGTATCATTTCCTGGATACTCCTGGTATTATTTTCCAATGCTTTTTCCATTATATTTGAAGTTTTTTCTATCTCCGATTCTGCATTCGTTTTTTGCCGCGTTTTGTATGGTTCTCTTTTTTCTTCAGTGTCTTGCGTTTTGCTGTTTATTTCACTTACTTCGCTTTTATTTGGCTTAGGTTGAGCCCCCAAATGTAAAATTTATTTTAATGTAGTTTTAGAAATATTATACAATGTAAAGTAAGTTAGTTTAGTTTAATTTACACTTTAATGTTAATTTAGTTTCTATTTACACTCAGACACACACAATGAATCGACGACCAGAAAGCAGCTCTAACTCGACCAGAGATAATGAGATGGGAAACTCTTTTCCCGCCAAAAAATGTGTCAAAATAAAATGAATATTTGCTACACGTATAGTGTACGTGTTATTCACCATAGGACGTCATGGTTTTATGACATTTTAAATGACGTTTCGTTTATTTACAGAAAGTTTTTGGAGGAATCGGGCAATAATTTTTGTTTATTGAATTAAATTCAATTAATAAGCGCATTAAAGTAATAGATATTAAAATAAATCGTATATAAAAGTGTGTGCGTGGTATGGGACACATCGACTTCGCTATTGAAATTCAACTAGCTACCGATGTCGCTATTGCAAAGTCGAAAATATTGGAGGAGAATCCTCGATTGTGTCCGGTTCTGTGTACCATACTATTGACCAAGGTGATATTCGTGTGAAGACCAGTTATCGGTGAGAGCAGGCCAATGCAAACAATCCATTGATCCGTGTATGGTTGCTGGAAGTTTTGGTAGGCGAAATATCAACAGTGCCAAAAAAGAAATAACTAAACCACAAGGCAAGGAGAAGTAAATTAAATCCAAAGGTTGCATTTGTAAGGGAGTTTAATTAATTGCATAATAAAATCAAAAGATAAGTATAAACAATCTCTGCAAGCTTGAAGTGTTATTAATTTGTTATGAAGATCGGCGAGTGGCAAAAGTTTAATTCTTTGTATAATAAAGTCAACCAATCATTGTAAACAATCACTGCAAGTGTGAAGTGTTATTTTCCTTAAAACTCAGTAAATTGAAATTCTTTTTTTATAATAGCTAATGATTGGAAACTTTTGTGGCATCCTGTCGCAGGCATATATAGAGACACTCCTGAGAAAACAGAATTGGAAGAACGTTCGCAAGAATTGCAAGATGGACTGCTACAGTTCCGACCGAAGAGTTCATTTAATACGGAGTTGGAGTTTGTAATAAAGGAAAATAACAAGATAATAATGTTGTTGAATAACAACATTGTTGTTGAATAGTTCCACATGCACAACAAAAAAATGGGGTAATTGTCTGAAATTTGATCAGATTTCATTTAACTATGTAATTCTTTTCTTTCTGCTAGTAGTAAACATATGAGCCCCAGTTTCACTCTGGTGGACAATGCCTGCAGGTAGTATTGTTGGCACGAAGGCGCAAGATCTGTTCAATCAAATTATGGAAAAAAATTGACTCTAATGATAGTAAGATTTCAATCCTCTTTATTATAACCTTCTTCTAGTTTAACTTTTGAATTTTTTAAAAATATTTTAAATTGAATATATAGGTAAATTCTAACTTCATAACGAAATTCAATAATTTATTAATTTAAAAGTTTTAGTTCATCAAAATTCTTACTTCAATTAGCAAAGAAAATAATAGTAAACAGATAGAAAATATGATTTGAAATGGAGGTTTATATGGGTTGAGGTTTCGGTAATCAAGTTGATGCTGAGGTCGATTAGTTGATGCCCTTGAAGGTCTCCATGAACATTTATTAGGCTCTATCTCGAAGTTGTATATTTCTGTGGTGGTTCTTAAACATATTATTGATGTCTTAGTTGGGATATTTTTACACTGTTAGGCTCTTTGGACTACTCGCAAAATTCCGTGGACATCGACATGGTAATCTATTCCGAACTTTGGTTCACTTTTCAATTCTTCGTATAGGCTTAAATTGCATAAACTAAATATGAACATCATCTGTTTTGCGCCTAAATTTTTTATTTTTCATGACGTTTGTTCTTTTTTAACCCTACTAACGAAGTGATGAGGGTATATTCACATTGTGCTTTCATTTGTAACGCATTAAAGCAGACGTGGCAGGTATAATTTGTGATAAACCGCGCGCATGTATTCTAATCAAAAAATGGTTTAAGACTTTCTTTTGTTCTAATCTTAGCTCCTCTGATCTAGCGGTTATCAGGCTAACGGACACCACAGGTCAAGGGATCTTTGTTGCATCTGCCTACATGGCACACGATCAGTCGAAGTCGAGGCTCTCACAGCGGAAGGAGTTCGGACGGGCTGCGGCCTTATCATCGGGTGCGACGCCAATGCCAGGCACACGGTATGGGGCAGCTCGGAGATCAACGAAAGCGGTGAGTCACTTTTTGAACATATCTTAAGTTCCAATCTCTGTATCAGCAATAGAGGAAATTCTCCCACCTTAATTTTTCCGCGATCGGAGAAAATTGACGGTTTGCAGGAAGTTCTGGATATCACTCTTGTCTCTGATAATGTCGACTTATCGGTTGTAAACTGGAGGGTATCGGAGGATCTTTCCTTCTCAGACCATAGAAGGATTCTCTTCGATATCTCTCTCGATCTACCTCAACCACCTCCTTTTAGAAATCCGAGAAGGATTGAGTGGACTCGTTTCAAGTCCATTCTCTCCTCTAAGCTTAAAAACCCTCCCGCAGAATCAATGCGGGACCCGCGTTTATGAAACGTGCGGATGGAACGTGGACGGAATCTGCACGAAGCTCGCTGGAAACGCTCGTTGAAGCTCACTTTCCTGGATATAGGGATCACGCAGGGGTGGCACCTCGCATTCCTTGGGGGGGAGGGGGGAGGGAAGTAAGCAGATCCTTAATAACCACAACGAAAATCAGCTGGGCGATATCCGGGTTTTCTCCCTACAAATCTCCAGGCCTTGATGGCATAATGCCGATCATACTCCAAAAAAACGAGGAGGTGATTATGCCCTGACTTGTACCTATGTATCGCAATAGCCTCCGACTAAGTCACATCCTGGCAAGCTGGAAGAAAGCTATTGTAGTCTTCATCCCAAAGGCAGGTAGGGCAGACCACGAATCGGCCAAAGACTATAGGCCGATTTGGTTATCATCCTTTGTCCTAAAGACCCTAGAGCGGATTTTGGATGCTGAGATGAGGGGTGGTCTAAATCTAGACTCTAGATTTAGGGCAAATCCACGGAGGGCAAAGGGCAAATCCACGGAGACGGCGCTGCACGAGGTAATACGTACCATTGAACGCAATCTCTACTTTAAGCAATTCACCCTGGTGGCCTTTCTAGACATAGAAGGGGCATTCAACAACGTCAGTTTATGCAGTATTCTTGACTCAATGGAGGAATTGGATATCGACGAAACTATTCGAAACTGGACCTCATCACTGTTAAGCACACGCATAGTCGAGGCTTCATGGGGTGGCCTGCAGTTGACCAGACACATTCAACGAGGTACTCCCCAGGGTGGGGTTCTATCATTCCATACTAAAAAAGCTTAACACCGGTGGTGTCAAGGCCGTAGCATACGCGGATGACGTAGTCATATTAGTATCAGGCCTATTTCCATCAATGCTGAGTGAGATAATGACCAGGGCTCTGGGAAAAATCTGCCTATGGGCAACTAGCGGCCTAGCAGTTAATCCAAGCAGGACAGAGCTGGTCTTATTCACTACGCGAACCTAGATCCCAACGTTCTATCTTCCCCGGTTGGATGGAACCGAAATTAAGCTATCAAGACAGGCTAAGAATCTGGGTCTAATTATTGACAAACTAAACTGAAAATCAAACATCGAACAACGGATTAAAAAGTCGTGCGCGAATCTTTATGCCTGTAAAAAATGTTCGGTAAAACCTGGGGCCTCAAGGCGAGAGTAACTTTATGGACCTATAAAGCGGTTGTCAGGCATATCTTAACCTATGGAGCCTTGGTTTGGTGGGCGGCCACATCCAAGCCCTATCAACGCCAGAGGTTATCAAGACTACAACGTATGGCTTGTGCCGGGTCGTCGAGAGACAGACTACCTCAAACCTACTATCAATTTTTCTCGCAAATCTTTCCCTCGAGGGCCGCCTGGCATGGGGGCGAGCTGGCGGATGAATTTGGCATCCCCATATTCACGGATGGCTCCAAAATGGAGGCAGGAAGTGGAGCTGGGGTATTCTCGGAGAAACTGGGACTACATCTAAGCTTCAAACTACCGGATTATGCCAGCGTGTTTCAGGCGGAGATCATGGCAATCACGGAAGCCTGCAAAGCATCTCAGATGCCAACATTAGCCCGAGCCAGAAGATAGGAATCTTTTCCGACAATCTATGGCAACGAGATGGCTGATGAACTTGCCCGGAAAGGTGCACGTTTAAATCCCCATCTAGCCCTACAAGTCTGTACCCCATACAGGGCGGTAATCGCATGAATTTGAAAGCATTATTTAAATCTGGCCTCAGCCAGATGGAAAGATCGTTCAACCTGCAAAATATCGAAACAACTATAGCCCTCGTACGATATCGGGAGAACCATCTATCTTCTGTCCAAACCCAGGAAAGACACTGCCAGAATAATTGCAGTACTGAGTGGCCACTGGCTGGTAGGACGGCACGTAGTCATACAAAGGCTAGGCCACAAATATAACTCGTTCTGTCGTAGCTGCTTAGATCCCAACGAGGAAGAGACGGTAGAGTACTACCTCTGCACCTGCCCTGCCTTATCTCGCAGCAGAATGGCATTCCTGGAGAAACCCTTTTTCAAGGACTTGGACAATTTGCCTAATGTCAAGCTTGACAGTCTTTTATCATTTTTGAACAGGACGAACTGGCTGTAGAGCTCGCCAGTTCAGCCCTCCTTCACACCCTCACGGCTATAGTTCCATGTGGTATTAAAACGGCACATCTGTGCTACTTAGCCCTGCCCCAAGCGTTAGGAGCAGGACGCCACCTAAACTAACTAACTGTCTTAGACCAACTTCCTTGTGGAGTTGCCAGGATCTCCCATCGGACGCGTCCACAGGTGGCGGATAGTGGATCGCTCGGTATGTCCTCGACATGCTGGGTAGGTGGGATAACGTACCACCCGCGGACCAAAACTGGATAGGGGTACGGTCCCCGAAAACAAAACGAACATGGAAGGAAAAAGAGAGGAGAAACTTACGGTGCAGGGGAACGGATACCCAGTACCGGCGGCTTTGGTGAGTGAGCAAACGGGCTCCCAGTCGTCGTCATCCAATGACCGCAGTGCTTTGGTGGTGGGCAACTTGGCTACCAGGGCATTTATTGCTACAAGAACGGAAGACAAGGAAGACACGACAAGCGTGGACGTGGGCAGGGACCGGACAGGGGGGGACGTACTTAACGATACCCTACTGGACCCAACGGACGCATCGATGGACTCAGACGTGACCGTGATTGTCCGTCCGTCAACTTCCGATACGGAGAGGCTGGACCGACCCAAGAAGCGGCCATCTGGCGCGGCCCGGCGCAAAGCTGCCAGGCTGAAGAAGTTGACCGCGGAAGGGGAGGCCAGCCTACCCAGGACATCGGCAACTCCCAAACCCTCCGGCGAAAGGACCGTGGTGGGGGCCGCTTTAGTGGACTCCGCCAAGAGGCTCCGTTCTCCGGAAGAGGTTATGACTGCACAGGACGCTAAGAGACGGCGACAGACAGCAGGAAGCGGCACACAAGGGACCGGGAAGGAGCTCCGTCAGGAAGAGCAACCAACCACCTCTAAGGCCTCCCGAATCGGGCAGCGCAAGCCACCTAAGGAGGGAGGCGTGGTGGCTAAACGGGCTCGCTCGGATGGCGGAGTTCGTAGGGCCGGAACCTCATACGCAGAGGCCGCTAAGGAGGGGGACGACAAGCTATGCTTTGCCGTCATTGACAAAAGCAAGCCGGGAGGTAGGATCGGTGACGAAAACCAAGGCAAACTGGAGGAGGCTTGGAATGATGCCCTTATGGACATTATCCTAGCATCCGATGATGGCGTGCCGGTTTTCCAAATCGACCACTACCGGTTTGCAAGGGGAATATTCCTGGTACAGGTGGCAACCGAGGGCTGCATAGACGGACTGCGCAGGATGGTGGGCAATCTGCCGGAGCTTTGGGATGGAGCTCAATTGCGACTAGTCGCAAGGAAGGACATCCCGGAGCTGAAGAAGTGCACCATCTTCCTGCGAGGCCACGTCACGAAGCTTCCATCGGGGACGATCCTGAAACTGCTGGGAAAACAGAACTCGGGACTGGAAGTGGAGAAATGGGAAGTGTTCCGCCGTGAGGAACTGTCGGAAGGCAATCTCCTCATAGTTGGAATCGACCAGGACTCCCTAAGGACACTGAGCACGACTAGAGGACGGGTGTTCCTGCTGTCAACCACAGTCACCATTAAGGTGGGCAACAAGCCACCCGGAAAGGCCGCTGTCTCAGCAGCCCCCGGAGGTGCTGGTAGACCACAGGTCTACTGACGCCACTGACTGGTTCCACTGACGCGGAAAACCAAGACCGTCCAAACGTACACCGGACAGAAGACGGAAAGGAACAAGAGGAAGTGTTGGACCTGGACGTGGAGGTCACCTCCTCACAGGAAGACGACTTGCTGTTGTCTCCGGTATGTTGATCACACAGATCAACTTACACCGGAGTCGAGCAGCCACACAAGCGCTGCTTGAGAGGATGATGGCAGGTAAGTGTGGCGTTGCTCTAATACAGGAACCTTGGACCGTTGATAACAAAGTTTCTGGATGGGGCAGCGTATCGTTCCAAACATTTTACAATGCAGGTTCAGGTAGACCCAGGACCTGCATAGCATGTAAGAAATGCTACAACTTGATTTCTTCCGCAGGTCCCTCATCTGTCGACGTGGTGGTGGTGGAGGAGGTGGGATCTTCCCTAATGCTGGCCTCCCTCTACCTGCCGTATGATGCACCAGGACCACCGCCATCGCAGGAACTGGAGGCGCTGAGGGCATACGCGGAGAAAACAGGTAAACGTTTATTAATAGGATGTGATGCTAACGCTCACCATACGTCTTGGGGTAGTACAGACTGCAATGGTAGGGGGACAGCATTGTTTGATTTTCTTAACGCCAACGACCTGACGGTCCTAAATGAAGGGTGCGCTGCAACCTTCATAAACAGGAACAGACGGGAAGTGTTGGATGTAACTATCTGTGATAAAGACACTGTAGCGCAGGTCAGGGATTGGCATGTGTCCAAGGCACATTCCTTCTCGGATCATTTCTACATCAGTCTTAAGCTCGTCAATGTGGAAGGGGCACCCCTCCTATATAGGAACAAGAAGGCTACCAACTGGCCTAAATTCAAAGAGCTAGCGGAGAACTGGCTAAGATGTAATGATAGGAATCCGTTGGATACCTGTAAAGGAATCGAAAGGGAAACCTACATCATTACGAAAGGACTTGTAAAAGCCTTCGAGGCAGCCTGTCCTTTGAAGAAGACAGGCCCTCCCGGGAACAAAGCTTGGCTCACACCCGAGCTGCGTGACCTACGGAGACACTGTCGTAGACTCTTTAACCGGGCGAAAAGGTTAGGCACAAGCACTCTTTGGGATGACTACCATGGAGTATTAAAACAGTATAAGAATAAGCTCAGGGAGGACAAGCGTAACTCCTGGAGATTATTCTGTGAACAGGTTGACTCAGTAAACGAGGCAGCTAAAATCAAGAAACTATTATCGAAAACTCACTCGCAACCTGGACTAGTGACGGGGAAAGACGGGGTCCCAGTAAAGGACGTGGAGAGTTCGATAAAAATACTGATGAGCGAACACTTCCCCAACTGTCTGGGGGCATATACGCAACCAAACAGGAAGGGAACGCACGAATATAGGGATGGAGTAAAGATAACCCATCACATGGTAAGGAAAGCTATACATGGCTTCAATCCGTTCAAGGCACCAGGGGCGGATGGCATCTTCCCGGCAATGATTCAGTGCTGTGAGGATGCACTGCAACACAGACTAGCCTCACTATTTACGGCATGCATCCAACTAGGATACACGCCAAAGGTATGGAGACAGGCGAAAGTGGTCTTTATACCCAAACCAGGGAAAGAGGACTATACCTCACCCAAGGCATACAGACCAATAAGTCTGACATCCTTCATGCTCAGGACCATGGAACGCATTTGCGATGACATGATAAAAGAGAGCATTCCAAGGGAAGAACTGACATATAAACAACATGCCTATGTTAAAGGTAAGTCAGTAGAAACCGCACTGCAAGAGGTAGTGTACGGTATAGAAAAGTCATTGGACTTTAAAGAGTACGCTCTCGCCGCTTTTGTGGATATCGAGGGAGCTTTCAACAATGTCTCCACTGAAACCCTCATAGAGTCCTTAAGCTCATTTAACGTGGACCGGTCCATTTTAAGATGGATAAAACACTTATTGAGCTACAGGTACATAAGGTGTGAACAATGGGGAATAGAGGTGAAAGGCAAAGTGCTACAGGGAACCCCGCAAGGGGGCATTTTATCACCACTGCTATGGGTCACTGTAGTTAACAGCCTCTTGAGGACACTAACGGAGGAAGGCCTTCAAGTGGTCTGCTATGCCGACGACATAGTAATCATAGCCACAGGTAGGTTCCCTCAGTATTTATCAAGAAGAATTCAGGAGGCACTGGGCAAAGTTGTCTTATGGGCAAAGCCCAGGGGCCTAAACATAAACCCTGAAAAAACGGACCTATGCCTATTCACCAGGAAAAGGAAGATACCTAACTTTGATCTTCCTGTCCTGGAAGGCACAGAGTTGAGGCTTCAAAATAAGGTCAAATATCTCGGAGTAATCCTGGATAGGAAACTTAACTGGAAAGAGCACATTGAAAGCAGAGTCAACAAGGCCTATAGAGCTTGGGCTACCTGCAGAAGATGTATAGGACCCAGATGGGGACTAAAACCACATATAGTCAACTGGCTATATCTAAGCGTGATCCGCCCAATACTAACTTATGCTTCAATAGTCTGGTGGAGCGCGCTAAACACCAAGTGCAACATAAAGCCGCTTGAAAGGGTGCAGCGGTCTTGCTGCATCGGGATATGCGGAGCGTTAAGCACTACTTCAACAAGGGCGATGGAGGTCATCCTCTCCATACGCCCAATAGACACACAAGTCAAGTATGAAGCTGCTGTAGCAGCAGCAAGACTGAGAGTCCTGGGCTCCTGGTATGAAAGGGACCACATTACAGGACATCAGACCATACTTGACCATATGAATGTAGGGCCCGACGAATGGGAATGCGACCGTATTACGGAGATCCAGTCCAGAACACCAGTGGAATCAATCATTCCAAAGAGAGGCGATTGGAACACGGCAGAGATAGGCGAAATGAGCCATAGCATTCACCTATACACGGACGGATCGAGAATGGACGGGCGCACGGGAGCGGGCTTTTACTGTATGAATAACAACTATGGAGCAAGCATCAGACTACATAACTCTAATACAGTCTTTCAGGCTGAAATTGTTGGGATTATGGAAGGTGCTAAATGGCTAAACAGCAACGCCATGCCAGGCAGGAGCTGTAAAATCTTTTCAGACAGCCAGGCGGCTATCAGAGCAGTATCGAATGACCAGGTGACATCAGAGGTGGTGCGTAGCTGTAAAGAAGCTATAACACTTCTGGCGCAAAGATACTCGATACAGCTGATATGGGTGCCAGGGCATCGGAATATTGAGGGCAATGAGAGGGCTGATGAGCTAGCGCGAAAGGGCACCTTGTTGGACGAGGTAACCATGGCCGCTAAAAAGCCTTTTCAGGCCCTGAAAAACCACATAGCGGGATGCGCAGACAGTCTACATAACAGGTGCTGGACTGCATCGGAGGGCTCCAGGGTAACTAAGTTACTATGGGGTAATCCAAACGCGGCCCAAACTAGGAAACTTCTGGCAAGAAGTAAAGGTAAACTAAGAATCATTATAGGGATTCTGACAGGACACAATGAACTCAGAGGTCACCTACGGAAAATACGTAACCTGGAATCTGATTTGTGTAGGTCTTGTTTGGAACACCCAGAAACACTGGAGCACTATCTTTGTGACTGCCCTGCGTTTTGCAGGGTAAGGTTACAGACACTAGGTTCCACGCAGATAACTGCCCTTGAGGATGTCGGCCGCAAGGGCTGGAAAGCTATAAAGACCTTCGTGCTGGGCACGGGGCTCTTTGACTAGAGTGGAGAATAGCACCCTTTCCCCTACCCCTTTCCTCCTCTCCCCTTTCCTTTCCTTAGGAGGCGTACAATGGGCCTTATGGCCTAAGTGCATCCGGTTGCCTGCAGCCGGATGACTCCATGGAGTCCCTCTAAATAACCTAACCTAACCTAACCTAGACCAAAAAATACTACTAAAATGGGCCCTTCCGCCTTTTAATTAAATAAAACTCGATTACAGTAGAACGAATACAGGTATGGTCATGAAATTCGGCACGAATATTCTCTGTCATCACAGGCTATTTGGGATGGAAAATGTAAAAAACTATACCATTGCCACGCCTAACATGTGTAGGGTATATGAACTTCAGTCAGGTCGAAGTTAACACTCTTTCTTGTTTTCTATTTAATTCCATTACCAATTTAACCAAATACACCAACCTCCCAAAGTTGCTACTTTTAGCGTGTTACTTGTTACTTGTTTTAGCGTGTTTTATCTTGTTTTATCTATCCGTAATGCACAATTAAGGCCGATATAATTAAGCTGGCAGATAATCTGGCGGTAAACCTACTATTAGCGTTCTGCTATATAATTTGTTTTCCAAACATTAGTCTTACTGCCACAATAGACCTCAAAAAATGTTAGCATGACTGTCGCTTTAATCCTTAAATTTTTGCTTGTATTTGCTTTGCTGGTTCCACCCGAGCCCGACTTAAATATCAGATAAGCGCAAAAATCGTTTATACATACATCTTTGTTGGTATGATCGCCCTGTACTGACTAGTATCACTAACCACATAACAGATAGATAGCTCAAATCCACAAAAAAGTGGTTCGTAAAATTTTCTGAGCGCTGGGTCCCAGTCGGGTTTTTCTAACTTCGTACGGCTTCGTTGGCTCCCGACATGAACTTCGTTGTTGCTTGCGTTCTCACATTTTATTTTGGCAGCCTGTGATCCTTGCCCGATTTGAGCGGACGTGTGTATGTACACATGCATGCTTTCATTCATGATTCAAGAATCCTGCGCTGATACAAAACAGAATTGAATGATCTACTAATGAGTGAGTGGTTCGAAGATTCTTTCTAATGAGTATGAAGGGATCGGAAGATCGACTTTGAACCAACAATAGTAGCGAATATGCGTAAGAAGAGATCATCGATTCAGCACTCATATGCCAAGTAAAGTGCGAAAGAAAGAATCGATCCATTTGTGGACTACAGCGGGCGATGAGAAGAACGGTGCGATTCGTCTTCTTTTGCTTCTCTTAGAATAACAAACCTGCGTTTGTTTTCAATTTTGCATTTTATGGTTTTTGAAGAAATTTTGTTTTTCGTAACTTTGGTCTGCTTCTTTTTCGATGCCTAAGCTTTGTAAAGCGCTGGTAAAGTAAATAAAAACTGAAAGCATGGAAATATTTCAGAGAAAAAGGGTTACTAATGACATCGTGGCTAATGGGCTAAAAAAGATTCATAGAGCTCAAGAAGGAAACCACCACGCAGGATAACACTCCTTGTGACCTTAGACGTGAAGACGCGACATACTGGACGCCTTGAGGACGAGATTCCGCCTGCCTAGCTAATTGATGGGCATGATGGAAAGCTATCTCAGCGACCGAACACTTGGCAAAGCGACTTGCAGATGGCAAACACGAAATTAAAGTCACCGCAGGCGTGGCGCAAGGATCTATTCTCGGGCCCGACCTCTGGAATATACAATACGACAGAATGTAGACAACAGACAGCTTGCTCAGAATGAAGATGCCCGATGACACAACACTGATCTGCTATGCCGACGACGCGGCAGCGGTTATAGTCGCGCGCGACCTTAACACCGCTCAACTGAAGCTGAATCAGGTTATGAGACGCATCAAAATATGAATGGACGAGCATAATCTATCGTTGGTAGAACAGAAGACGGAAATTGTCCTCCTAACGAGGAAAAGAATAGACTACACAGCATCACTGCAGGTGGTGGGGTCAGCAGAAATTGCGGCATCCAATTATATAAGGTACCTGGGAGTCGTGATTGACAACAAGCTCACCTTCTGGAACCACATCCAGGCAGCGACGAATAAGGCAGCCAAGGGAGTAAATATGCTCAGCAAATTGATGGCAAACGGTCCAAAGCCAAGTAAAAGGCGTTAAGTTATGTCAGTGGTGCTGTCGACTCTTCTGTACGGAGCGGAGATTTAGGCGAAAGCTTTGCAAACTGAAAAATACCGCAAACGCATGGCTCGCGTCCAAAGAAAGAGCGCGCTGAGAATAGCCTGCGCTTATCGCACAGTATCTGAGGCCGTCATACTAGTGATAGCACCCACAGCACCGATAGATCTGCAAGCACTGGAAAGGCAGGAAGAGACTTGTTGAGATTAATGTGCTAAACCTATGGATTATTAGCAGGTTGTTTCTGCTCAACTGACCAAACCTCAATTTTTCATAAAGATACATTGTTTTTTTGTAAGCAAAAGCTTATGCAGAAAGATACAATTTTTTGCGTTGAGATAACTTATTATATCACAGCCGAGAATGCTTTTACGAAACTAAAAGCATATAAACTATATGTGGTCATATTTACGCAGCCCATACACATACCTTGTGGCACAATTAAATGCAATTTCCAATTTCAATTGCGACCGCGAGTCTAGTTTGCTATATACCATCTCTGAGTAGGTGATTAAGGGCAGTACTAATTGAAGTATTAGCTTACGTTTGGTCTCGACGGGTATAAACTGAGCTGAGAACTTAGGTTTCGAAGAATATAATATATTTTTCCAACTAAGCTATTAGCATGATCAGTACATGTGAGGGAAGAATTAACTGTAACATTTATTTTGTTTGATTGTAAAGCTCACCTCACATGCACATGTCTCTGCTTCCTCTTGGTAAATAGGCTGTGTATTAGGGCATAGATATGCTTTTTCGATGAGTAGCTGACATTGGCCTAACTTCTTTGAATTGGTGGAAAAGTAGCTGTCCCGATGTAGTTACCGCAAAAATTGGTGTTGACAACCTTACGGTCACCGTACTCTTGTTTATAACTACTTGGGATTATGCGATGAGGGAATCCGCACCTCGTAGGAGAAGTATGATACCGAAGAGCAAATGGTTGCCTGTGATTTTTCCTTGTACCTTCACAAAATTGTAATTCTGTGTTTTGCGGCTAATGGCCTCGGATTCTAGCTGTTTTGCGGATAGCAGCAGTGTCCATTATGAGGACTATTAAGGCCGACTGCACTCGTTGAATGTTAATGTCGATTCCAAACTTATAGTTGTTAGAAGTTGTAAACTTTTGGATTCTTGCCACTTGAATACATACAATACATCACCGGCTAGTGATATTGCTCAGCTTGGCTTCAAAGCAAGCGTGCGAATGTTTTGTCAGCATCTTCCTGATTAAGCTTCATAATGTTTAGTGTTGAATCAATAACGAAAGTTTCGTTTTTTAAACACTTAAGCCAGTGGGGTTGTGAATAGCACTTTTTAAAACCCCCTTTTCAGTCTACATTTCGGAAAGTCTAACGAGATTGTCCTGGCCCTTGTGCGTCTTAACGATTTTTCCCAATGGCCACTGGAGTGGAGCTATGTTGTCTTCTTTTAAAATCACTATCATTCCAGATTAGTAGTGGTTATATATATGTTCTGGGCCAACGTAGCGACTGCGCTGCCGTGTGGTGCGCTATGTATGGTAGCGACTGCGCTGCCGTGTGGTGCTTTGCATATGTGAGAGTGAGCGAGAGGGCGATAGTTTGATGGGAAGGGGAGTGAGGAAGGAGGGGGAGGGAGGGAGGAAGGGGTGGGAGGAAGGGGAGGGAGGAAGGAGGGGGAGGGAGGGAGGAAGGGGAGGGAGGAAGGGGAGGGAGGGAGGAAGGGGAGGGAGGAAGGGGAGGGAGGAAGGGAGGGAGGAAGGACGGGCATACATAGCTCGGCGTGCTGACTGTTGCGAGTGTAGTGTATTCCTCTGCCTTGATCTCTGCCCGCTTGTGTATCGTTTGTGGTACTTGAGATTTTTTGTTTTTGTTTGCGTTTGGGGTGTACTCTTTGTTGTTGGATCTTTTATTTCTTTTTTTATTGCTCTGATTTCATTGCTATGTGGTTGTTGTAGTTCTTTTTCTTCAGCTGGCAGACGTACTTTTAGAAATTTTTGTTTTTGCACAGAATCAAAAATGTAAACAAACGTAATTAGTCATTTATAACATGTACGAACTTGTTTGCATATTGAACTTTGAATGGATGCGAAATGGCTGGGTAGTAGTTTTGCTATGTTGTTGTTGTTGTTTTATTTTGTGTTTGTTTTTTTGCACAGAATCATAATGTAAACAAACGCAACTGGTTCACGACTAAAATTAATTCAACCTGTAATAATCAATAAATTAATGCTATTTACGACTTATGTTGAAAAATAATAAAGAATCTATTTTTTAAGTCATCAATTATATTTTATTTTTCTAACATTTTATTATACAAAGTTTTCACATTTGATAATACATTGCTTGTGTTAAGGGAAAGTCAACCAGAACCTCCAAGCGAAAGTCGTCGGTATCTTCCTTCATTATTTTACACAAATAGTAAGCTCCGTTTGAGAATTCTTCTATTGTCTCATCGCTGATGTTGCTAAATCTTTGAGGTAGAAAAATGAATGAAAAAATGTTTCTTAATTTTCTTGGTAGGTAGCACTATAAACCTGGAACTCTTCACTGCACCGATCGAAAGGTGAACTAAAACTGAATATATTGTAATGTTTAGTTGTCTTCTTGCGTGGGATTTGTTTTAGAGGAGTTCTACGTGGTTATAATAATTTATGTCTGTGTTGTATTTAAAAAAATGTAAGTACTTACTGAGCTCTTCAGCCGACTATTTACATGCGCCATCCTTTATGGTCGCACGACTTTTATCTGAGCTCTTGAAGGAGCCTATAAGTTCTAAGCTCTATGTCAGAGCCGAAAGAAAAGAATACCGTTGTATCTGAGTTTGATTCAGAATTGATATTAATCTTTATTTACAATAATTCGCGTATTTATACATTATCTCTTACATGCTAACAAATACAAATCGCTTACGATGCTAATTTGCAATCATTGCTTTGTTGACCTAGTCATAGTGAATATGATCCCTGCAAGTATGTCGAGTCGCTGCTTGCTTGGGTCACAGCACGCGTCAACGTAATGCAACTAGATCGACAACAACAACACGTGCCCTAGTTTTCGCGATTGCTGTAGGTAAGCAAGTTCGCACGGTCAACAATTAATGCTTACCAGGTGTCGCCAACCTTGGCGCACTACACCCTTACCCTTTTAGAAATACAATTATTTTATTATATTAGCATAAGAAAATAATTTTTACATGGTATTATATAATATAGTATATTACATATGTTTCATCTCTATTACTTATCTCTAGCTTTTATAAGATTATTATTGTGTAGTTCTACATGTCTATTATTTATTAATATGGTACTATTTGTTCCACTTTGCGAAATTATTTTAAATGGCCCTTTAAATGGTGCTTCAAATTTCTTTTTATTTCCTACTTTTACATATACATAATCATCTATTTTAAATTTGGGTTCATGCACTTTTTCTTGTCTTCCTCTTCTCTTGCATTTTGCTTGTACTAGTTTTTCTTTAGCTATTATTTGCGCATGTTTCAATCTTAATTTCAATTCATTACAATAGTCATCAATATTGTATATTTCATTTTTACTTTTCAATATTTCACAAGGAAGTGTACATATATTACCGTATACTAATTCAAAAGGCGTGTAATTTGTAGTAACATGAGGAGTTGAGTTATAGCTATGAACATAATATGGAATCGATTCATCCCAGAATTCTACATTCTGCATAGTCATGAGATAGTCGTTTAGAACTTTATGATTTCTTTCTACCGTTCCTAACGTTTTGATGATAAGGTGTCGAGGTTACTTTTTCAATTTTTAGAAGCTTGCATATATTTCTAAGTAGTTCGTTCGTGAATTCTGTCCCTTTGTCTGTCTTTAATTTCTTGAAATAACCATACTTTAATATGAATCTTTCTACTATAGCTTTTGCTACACTTAGCGCGTCTTTTGTTTCTAAAGGTATAGCTTCTATGAATTTTGTCAATTCACACTGTATCGTTAATATATATCTATAGTTATTTGATGGTCGTAATGGTCCTACTGTATCTATAGTCACTGTCTCAAATGCTGTATTCGGTGTTTCTGTTATTTCCAATCTCTCTTTAGTATACCTACATATTTGCACCTTATTGCAAATGTTACACTTGTTAATGTAATCTTTTACCATTCTATTAATTCCTTTCCATACATATTTCTGCATACATAAGTTTTGATATGCATCTTTTTACACCGCAGTGTCCTCCATGTAACTGAATTATGATAATCTTTTATTAGTTTTCTCATCTTTTCCTTATTTTTTATTTCTTCCGGAGGTTTATAAATCAATATGTCTAGACAATTCTCTGAATTCAATTCTTCTTGCAGCTTATTAAACATTTTTTTAAATTCTTGCATGCTAATTCTTTTAAATATTTCATTATTTTCTGCTAGCGCTAGCTTTCTTATTCCCATCGTATTTGTATTGAATAATAACGTCTTCAAGATCAATTTTATCTCTGATAATGATTCTTTGTTATATTCTACGATTATATTACTTTTTGCTGCCGATATTTTTATTCCTGGGATCCCTATTTTCTTTTTAAACCTCTCTTTATCCTTATTTTCTTTAAATACAAGCTTGTCTATATACCTTACATCTGATATTGATGTTGCATTCCAAACATGAAGGTGATCAATCTCCTTATTTGGAATATCAGATTCTTCTACTTTGTTATCTTTTAATTTTTGCGCCATACTTCTTGTTACTATATTAATTGTCTAGGATGGAATCATATCTATTAATTTCTTACTATCTAATTCTATCCTAGAGAGTGCATCTGCATTGGTATTCATTCTTCCCTGTTTGAATATTATTGTTATTACTATATCTACCTCTATTATTACCATAATTATTATTGTGGCTATTATAATTCCTATTATTTTAGTCGTTGTTATAGCTATTGCGAGGTAAGTTAAAATTTCCTCTACCTCTTTGCGTTCTATTGTAATGTAATATTCTATTTTGGGCTGTTGTGCGATCTTGGACTTCCATTTCTGTGGCCAGCTGAATTGCTTCAGCAAGTTTTTGTGGCCTTGCCGCCGCTAGTGCAGATTTAAGTGGTTCTTTTAAACCATTTTTGAATGCTGTTAGGCCTATCTGATCATTTAGTTTGGTTATAATTTCTCTGTGTTCTGTACCTTGCTCGTTTATCTGCAGTTCATTTAAATCTGCTAAAAGAGACTCTAACCTAGTGGCAAATGTTGAAACTGTTTGATTTCCTTGAAAGGATCTCGTTATATCACTATGGAGTCCTGTCGTAGTCTTGTTTTTCTTCTACTAGAATTCTATTTTTGACGGTTTCGGACAACTTAGTTGCTAGTATGAATTTAATGCATGTAGGCTTTTGTTCTGCTTTGAGGGTTTCATGATAAAATTCTATTAGCCCTAGAAAATTATTAAGTTCCTTTACATTACCCTGAAATTCTGGTATGAGTTTGGACGCTGCTATGAGTTTGGACGCTGCTATAAGGTCAAAATTTGCCATTGTTTGATTTTCTATTTTGATTTCTCTATTTTTGTCAATTTCTTCTCTTGTTCCTATATCTTCTGCGTCGGTTTCAGAATCAGTTTCAGAATCAGTTTTGGGATCGGTTTCCTTAAGTGTTAAATATTCACGAATATCCTTAGTTATTCGTTCATATTTTTCTTTTAATGATGGCAAGTCTGATATTGATGCCTCTTTACTTATTTCTAACCACGCGTTTTGAATTTGTTTTTCGGCAATTAGTATGTATTTCTCACTATAGTTTCTAGCTGGAATTTTTTTTAAGTTTTTATGTAGTTTAGCGAGAAAATCCATATATGCTTATATAATGTTAAAATTTTGTAGAATAAGTACTAAGTTTACGCATAACCTTATCTGTCTTAATTAAAACTTCTTCATGTGTAGCGCTTATGTGTTGGTCAATTTTTTGGGCTTTTACTTTAGCCTCACATATGAAACAATACTTGAACATTTTTTTTTTTTGTATATGGAGTAAAGTCTTTATTTCTTAAACATTGCTTATGTGCTTTAGTGCTTGTTCTCTTATGAATTTCTTATAATAACTGTTTAACTTAAATAATAATATTACTATCAACATTATGCAATTAAAATACATTATTAATCCTAAGCTATCAATGTTTCCTGCGCTCACTGATGCGGCTGTAGCTGCAGCGTTATTATTATTTATTATTTCCTCCTTTGTCGGTGTTGACCCCATCTTTCCAGCCTCTTTGTTTTAGTTTCTGGAGTTGCTGTATTAGGCTTCGCTTTTGTTTGCCTTCGCTTATGTTGATGACCCTTTGAAGGTCTGCACATTCCCTTTGAAATCTTCTTTTTCTGCCTCCCCTTTTTTTTTACTTCGGTTTCTGAGCTATTTTCTCTCTGAAGTCTGCTCTACCTTTTTTTATTTTCGCTTGTTTCGTCAATTGGTCCCGGCTCGTACTCTTCCGTTTCTAGATACTGTTGCCATTTCTTGACTATTTTATCAATGTCCTGTTCGGATGGTTCAGCGTCCAGAATGTCGTTGGACCTGGCAGGATCGCCATGTAATGTTTTGTTGTCTTCTTGCGTGGGATTTGTTTTAGAGGAGTTCTACGTGGTTATAATAATTTATGTCTGTGTTGTATTTGTGCTCAGTACATTGTGCACAGTACAATTGTACACAGTACATTGTGTACATTTGTATTTTTACATTGTGCTCAGTAAAAATGTAAGTACTTACTGAGCTCTTCAGCCGACTATTTACATGCGCCATCCTTTATGGTCGCACGACTTTTATCTGAGCTCTTGAAGGAGCCGATAAGTTCTAAGCTCTATGTCAGAGCCGAAAGAAAAGAATACCGTTCTATCTGAGTTTGATTCAGAATTGATATTAATCTTTATTTACAATAATTCGCGTATTTATACATTATCTCTTACATGCTAACAAATACAAATCGCTTACGGTGCTAATTTGCAATCATTGCTTTGTTGACCTAGTCATAGTGAATATGATCCCTGCAAGTATGTCGAGTCGCTGCTTGCTTGGGTCACAGCACGCGTCAACGTAATGCAACTAGATCGACAACAACAACACGTGTCCTAGTTTTCGCGATTGCTGTAGGTAAGCAAGTTCGCACGGTCAACAATTAATGCTTACCAGGTGTCGCCAACCTTGGCGCACTGCAATATGCAACCAAAGAAAATAGTATTTATGATCAGAAATTTAAATTTTTAGTTTAGTTTATAACTAGAACTTAGAAAACACAGAGAGAGAGAGAGAGAAAGAGAGAGATAGAGAGAGAAAGACAACAACAACAAAATGGATAAGATGAAAGATATCACAATGAAAGAATCTTAGACAAAGAAGATGCAGTCATCAGTGATCGTCATCAAAATCAAATATACCTTATAATAAATACAAATAAAATTAATAATAATATGTATTATATACCAAACACATAAATAAAACACAATTTGATTTCATTTTAATAAACTTTATTCGTTATTTCTCCTAAAAAAAGTTAAATTATAAAGAAATTTTAGACATAAATGACCGCAGTTAAATGAATTATAATCTTGATGTTGAGTGTAGTTGTAACGTATTCCATCACCCAAGTATTGGATTACTTCATACGGTGGTTGCAAGTTTCCAAAACTATCAAAATATTCATTTTGATTCTTATTTTTATAATATGCTACCCAATGAGTACCAGGTCCCTCCGATCTATCAAGATTAACGATCCCACATTCTTGTTGATGAGGATGTTTTGGTAAGCTATCTCGCATAAAAATACCTCTAAAGTGTGGTAGATTCGTTGTATATTTTATTAGGTCGATATTTGTGAGGGCTCTGTTGGGTAGCTTCTTCAAAAGTTTTTTGGTTGAGGGCTATAATATAATCCCAATCCTTTTTTGTAGGGTTTAAGATACAAGCCTCTACCAATAGCAATTGCTTCCATAGTTTGATTATGTCGATTTGCTTCTTTCAATTGTTTTCTTGCAGAGTTGGCTTCATTAATTGCTTTCGCGATTGCAGCACCACCAGATGCTAAACCACCAAGAAATAGTCAAGCACTCCAATGCAAATTCTAATAAGGATAAGCACAACATTAAAAACAATAAGGTACCACTAAAAGTGAAAACAAGTACTCCAGCTAAAGCACGAAAAGTCGATTTTTCAAACGAAACTCTTATCAATAGTAATGACGAAGAAGACGACGACTTTTTCTCTCAAATAGAAGATGCAGAAGATATAATGAATAAATCAACTGAAACAAAATTATTCTCTGAACTCGATACTACAAGCGACGATCCAAAATCTAGTGAATCAATGGTCTATTCCGACTTAGAGCAACAAAATCAGTTGGATACCACATATGGCCCATACAAGGGTAAATGGCGAATCGGTAATAGCCCTTTCTCACTACACGATGATAAAATAATAATATAATAGTTGGAACTTTACACCAGGATTGCTACAATTATTATTCAGCAAAGAACCATCAAATTATGACGATAAAGATCTACAAGCTTACAAAAGTATTTTAGTAAATACTAGTGCTCACAAACTTAATTTTAACAGCAATGAACGAGCAAAGGGAAGTAGAGCCTTCAAATACACCGACATCATAAAGCCATTATTAACTCCATTGGCTAACTCACAAAATCAAACTAAGGGAAGCGGTTTAATGAGTGTTAACAAGGAAAAACCAAACTATATATATTGGGATGATCCAAATGAGTTGGTAGATAGGTTAAGGGTATTAGTATCATCACAATCTGCAGGACACACCAATCACAACAACGAAATAGTTTCAATACTCGAAGAACTTAGGGAAGCTAATATAATTGTATAATTATCATATAAATAACCACAATTTCCATAAATACATATAATTGTAAAATGAGCGTCGAAAGGTCGGTCATTATTCCATAGAGAAGTCATTAAACAATAAATTAAAAAGAAATTTTACAAGAGCCTTGGGATTCAATTTGGACAATGATAAAAACTTGGATCTCCATTGGAAACGCTTAAGGAATATTAATGCTCCTGTCGAAGACAATGATGCAGTAACAAAATTATTTGTTGAAGATAGTATGAATCGAATCAAAGTAGAATGTCAAAGAGAAAACAATTTACTAAAGCAAAATATTTACAAGGAAATCAAACAGACTCACATGCAAATTCAAGCAGAGAACTCATTGGTAAAGGAAAAAATAGATAAAGACATTGAAAAAGTTAACAAAAATCTACAATTACTTGTTGCAGATAGTATTAAACAGATAAAGGTTGAATTTAAAGAATAAAACGATATACTAAGGGAAAAAATAGACAACGATATTAAGCAAGTCAAACAAAATCTTCAGTCACTTGTTGAAAATAGTACTACTCTGATAAGGGATTATTTTAAAAACGAAATCCATATACTAAGTGATAGAATACTTAGAGTCGTTGCAATAATATATGTAAAATTCCGAAACAAGAACCAACACGTCGACAGTAATAACAACAAGATTGTTGATTTAATCTTAAATTTAGTAAAAAATGAATAGAGGTTTAGTAGAGGAGCTTCACAGACAAGCTCGTAAGAACTTCAAGCGAAGGCGAGTAATAACCAAGGGAATAGATGACCTCTGGCAAGCAGATTTAGTGGAAATGGGTAGTTATTCTACATATAATGATGGATACCGCTTTCTTCTAACTGTAATAGACACATTCTCGAAATATGGCTGGATTGTACCCTTAAAAACTAAAAACGCTATTGATGTTACTAAAGCCATGAAATCCATACTCGATTTAAGACGAAAACCAAGGAATTTACAAACCGATGACGGCAAAGAATTCTTCAACGAACAATTTCAAAATTTAATGAAAAAATATAACAGCAACCATTATTCTTCGTACAGTGTTTTGAAGGCGTCAATTGTTGAATTGTTGTTGTTTTAATAGAACCTTAAAGCAGATGATGTGGAAGGAATTTAGCTATCATGGATCATATCGATGGATTGACAAGTACCAAAGTTTGATCAACGAATACAATCACAAAAAGCATCGAACCATTAATATGGCTCCATCTGAAGTGAATCGAGCCAATGAAAGGTTATTATTAAATACTGCCTACAACAACTTGAAAATATTTAGAAAGCCAAAGTTTCGGATAGGAGATTATGTGCGTATAAGCAAATATAAACACATTTTTGAGAAAGGCTATACACCGAACTGGACAACAGAAATATTCAAAATTAAAAATATAAGAATTACATACCCAACAACGTATATTCTTGAAGACTATCAAGGGAATCCAATTAAAGGAGGATTCTACGAAAGTGAACTACTGAAAACTAAATATCCCAGCATATATCTGGTGGAAAAAGTTCTTAAAACTAAAGGCAGCCAAGTGTTTGTCAAGTGGCTAGGATTTAGTAATGATCACAATTCTTGGATCGATAAAAATGAAATTTTATAAAATTGTAATAAATATATTTTTAAATATGTATATTGTTGATATAATAACATTATTATTATTATTAAAAATTGTAAATAAAAAAGATTGCATCTGACTTTTCATTTCATTACTCAACCAACTTTCAAGATGTCAACAACTCTTATTTAAGTGGAAATAAATCCATTTTATCAGCTAATTATTTTCCACCCATAGATTTAGAGGGAAAGTATGTGTGTGGTCTCGTAGACTTTCATAGTTATCACACTATACCGAATGTTGATTACGAAAATAATTTATTTCACATTGGCGATCATAGCATTGAGATTCCTGTCGGTTCCTATGAACTTGACGACATTGCTGAATTTGTTCAAAATAAATATTTTAGTATTGATCCATATGAGAAATTGGAAATATCCGCCAATACACTGCAAGCAGTCGTAGGATCCAGTAAAAATAACATTTTCTTAAAAAATAAAGAACGCACCATTGGGTCACTATTGGGTTTCAGTAAAAAAGTATTGGAAGCAGGAAAACTGCATACATCAGACTTACCCGTGTATATAACGAAAATAAATGCATTACACATTGAGTGCGACATAATTAGCGGCGCCTACATTAACAACATACCAGCTCATATAATACATATGTTTGCATTAAATGTTAGTCCTGGCTATAAAATAGACGAGATCCCTAAAAATGTAATCTATTTGCCAGTAAACACCAGACAGATAAGTTCAATTGCTGTGAAAATCGTTGACCAAAACGGTAATCTAATTAATTTTTGCGGAGAAACAATAACACTCAGACTTCACCTAAAACCGCAAGAGCAATGATTGTGCATAATAAAAGCGCATACCCAGGTGCAACTACATTCACTTCTTCTTTACCATTTGAACTGACAAGGTCGTCAAAGTCGCAAACAACTCAAAACGCTCTACAACGTAAAAAGCTGTCATTTGAAAATAAAGAGTTTCTAAAATCTTTGGGCTTAAAACTAAAGGCAAACTGAAATTAAAATGAGTCAAATACTTGATGTTTTACAAACGCCGCTCTACGATGACAGTATTATTAAAAAGGAATACCATAGCTATTCACCATATATACAATCATATAACAGCAATGACGAGATACGGATAGCCGTTCAAAATCAAGATCTATACCTTCTACCCAGTGAGAGTTTAATTTACATTGAAGGTACAGTTACCTTAGAAAATGGAGGCGCAACAGCTAATGTAAAATTAAAAAACAATTGTGTTGCATTCATGATTGATGAAATTCGAAATGGATTAGAGATCGATCGTACGCGTCACTTGGGTGTAACTACAACAGTAAAAAATTATGTCTCATTAAATTCGATTCAAAGTAATATGCTCAAAAATGCTGGATGGTTTTCAAAGAATGAACTTGAAATAAAGAACGGATATTTTAATTTCTGTATACCATTGAAAATGCTATTGGGATTTGCTGAAGACTTTAACAAAATTATTTTAAATTCTAAACATGAACTTATACTACTGAGATCGAAATCCGATGAAAATGCTGTTTATTCAACTGTTGCCACCGAAAATATAAAATTAACAATAACTAATATCACATGGAAAATTCCTCATGTACAGTTGGCTGATTTTGCAAAACTACAACTCTTTCAAACGATCCAAAGTGGAAAACCTTTATTAATGGCATTCCGTAGTTGGGATTGTCATTTCAATCCGGTACTCACTCAAGGAAACAATCATCTGTGGAATGTAAAATTATCACCGCAGAATGAAAGACCACGCTTCATACTTATTGCCTTTCGACGAGATAAAAAATGTCAACATTGACATTTAACCGATGTAAAAGTACACTTAAATTCTGATACATATCCCTATGATGATCTCAATCTGAATTTTGACCGTGATCGTTATGCTCTGCTTTATGATATGTACATATTTGAAATTTCAACAAAATTACTTTGCGCGCGATTCCCAACCTCTGTTGCTGCCCGAAGACTTTAAAGATACAGCTCCGATAATAGTAGTGGATGTAACTCATCAAAACAAAGCGATAAAAACTGGACCAATTGATATTCGAATTGAATTTAAAACATCAAAGTCTATTCCAGCCAATACATCAGCTTATTCTATACTTATACACGATAAGTTGATTGAATACACTCCAGTGACTGGCGAAATTAAAAAAGTTGTCTAAGTGCAATGGAACAACAAAAATTTGTAACATTGGATGTGCAGGGCTTCAAAGGAAATTAATGAGTTTATAGTTAAAGAGTTGGCAGTAACCTTTAGCTTTAGAGAATATCAAAACTTTATCATCAAACCACCATTTGAATTTATAGACTTATCTTTAAAATATAAAAAGCAGGCGAATTGGCTGTATCGCAATCATCATGGATTTCGTTGGAACGATGGATCTATTTCTTTTAATAGCGTTGAGAATTTCTTGAAATTAAATATTAAACATAAACTTGTATATGTGAAAGGAGTTGAAAAATCTAAATGGATTGAAGAAATTTTGGGGAAACCTTTATTGAATGTGGAAGAATTTTGTTGCGAGAATCTGGAAACTCTTAGAGATACATACTTACTACAAAGAATATGCCATTCCCATAATGGACACTGCGCGCTGGAAAATGCAATCCTACTCCGAAATTTCATTGATAATAAATAAAAGATTATAATGCAATGCAAAAGATTTAAATGTTAATATATAATTTTATTGATTGAAAATAAATGTTTTTCTTAAATCTATTTACAAATTTTTTCTTATTTATTTTTATAATAGTTATAATTAATATTCTATATTTCTATATCCATAAACATATCTTCATCTATATCTAACTCCTGCTCTAAATCTATTTTATAATGCCCCCACGCATATGTGTTTATACTATCATTTCTAATAAAACGCTTATCATCTAAAGGGTTTAAAGCTATCTTATGTACTAGTTGTGTATATATTTCATGTATCTTAGATCTAAATACATACATGTCTCCATATATGATTTTCTTATTAACTAGACAATCTTTATAATCTTTTAAACTTAAATTATTTACTACTGATTGTTTGACACCTTTTGCTTTCTTAATCTCTATGTTATTTTCTACACTTATTGAATACATTTTTGACCTGAGCCCAATAAACTCTTGCATAATTTCCCCCTTATTCTCATCCTTCATCATACCAAGGACTTTGGCGTTTCTAAGGGGGAAACCATACACATTATCCACGGGATATTCAGACGTATCAAATTTTAAATCGATATCATCTCGAATATCCGCATAGAAATCTTCACACTGAACAGAATAAATAAAAGAATCAGTGTCCATATAATTTAATTTGAGATTTGTTGCGAATTTGGGTTTCATGTAATTATAATGGAAGTCGTACATTTTCCATTTCGACAATTCCAAAACAACAAATCCCAAATATATAGGTTTGTTATAAACAGAGCGAGCTCTACCCATTTGTATAGCAACCATATCTTCAGTAAACTGTGTACAGCTGTGGAAGTTTGCCGTCCCCTACTTTCCCAATCGGTTACTATTTTGACATCTTTACGCTTGTCTACATTTTCCATAGTCTTTCCATACACCGCGTTGTTTAGCAGTTTGAAAAAATTCTTTTCAAAAGTATTCTTTGCTAAACTGCGATGATGGGTATTTAGATTGATATATTCACTTAACCAACAAGACTGCTTACATTTCAATACTTTATATACTTTCTTCAACAACATACCATTTTCAATACATTGCTGAAGATTTCTATAATGAATAACATAGCGAGTTTTGTTGGTTAAGTCAGTAATCAACTTTTTACACTTTGAATTACCCACAGTTTTATTCTCTGCACAAAATGGTAAATCATTATGTACATCATGTAAATTCTGTGGGTAATCCAAATCTACTTCAAGTATGTATCCGATGGGAGAATCGAATGGAATTTTAAAAACGTTGAATTGGTCAATATTTTCCATCCATTCGAATCCCCCATAAGGTAAATATTGCGACATTGCCCATCCATACAGATTATTGGCATCCAAATAAGTTAAATATGTAGATGGTTTACTTTTATCGTACCCCATCATATACTTATTATTTGCCTTGGAATGCCTTGTACTACATTGGACAATGCCGCCTCGAATACTTTTTTGCACAAAAAGGTTTATCTTTGTTGTTTTCAACATTGCATCCCACGATAAACCTGCAGCTGTGTAATATTAACAAGGATCAAGATTATAAATTTTTTTACACACTTTTCTAAAATTTTCGAAAACGTCAGTCAAGATTAAAACATCTGTTTTCAAATATAACAGCATGTAATCTTCAAGTGTTTGACATTTAAACTGTTGCCATACTTTCACCGCGTGTTCATAATCCTCAGTAGAACAAGTCTTATTTGTCAAATGACTGAAAAATTCATCCTGAGTAGGAAGAGAGGTTTCCTTCAGACGATCGAGCGAGTTGATGTATTCGTATGGGAATACACCTTTTCTTGTTAGTAATGCAAACTCATCATCGTTTGGATACATTTGCCGCACTATTTTGAAATCACTTGATGACAAATTTTGCGCTAATGCATCCAAACTCGATGTGCCTTAAGACACTCAACACAAAAATTATTTTTTTTATAAAATAACTAAACTTGTTATTTTAATTGGCGCCCGAACAGGGACCTGAATGTCCTTGGTAAAACACAGTCAAGCCTTGACAGGTTCCTCAGTAGTTTTTTAACAAACCGGGATTGAGCGTTAAGCCATCGCCTGTCAAGCTCGTGTAACGCGAAAAATTAGTTAAGGATTATAATAATAAAAAAAAAATACGTGAAAGACAAATTATTCATAAATAAACAGAAATTGTGTAAAATAAATATGCTTAATATAAAAAAAAAAAAAAAAAAGTTAAATAAAAAAAAGGAGTAAATGAAACCAATTAGTTAACAAATAGAGAAAAAAAAGAAAGTATTCATAAACGAACAGAACTTGTGTAAAATAAATAAGCTTAATATTAAAAACGTTAAATAAAATAGAAGAATAAGTGGACAAAATTGGTTAACAAATAAAAATACGAATTAAAAGACATTATTTATCAAAAAAATGGTTATTTGAAGAACGAACAAAAATCCAAAAATATAAACATAATAATAAACAAAAAATTTTTTTTAATAAAGGAAGTGATTAATCCTTGATAAAAATAAAGTTAAAAATAAAAAACTAAATAATGATGCTAAATTTAAATAAAGAATAATAGAACTAAACAACAACAAAAAACTCTAAGAAACTTAGAAGTATGAGAAAACCTGAAACCGAAACGATAATAGTGACATTAAACTAACAATAAGCTGGAACGACTAAAACTTAAATAAATAGAACACAGAAAAAACAAAATTAAAATCAAACAAAAGGTTATAAATAGAAACTGACACAATAAAAGTGGAGTCCAACAACACTGAACGAGTTCTACAATCCCTGACGAATATGAAGATCCTGATGCTGATGGAGTGAGATAACTTTAAGATCTGTTTTTTTTTTATTACCCATATCAAATAAGAAAATTATAATCAATACTTAGCCATAAATAAATTTTTCGTTTGTAAAAAAAAAAAAAGAAGAAAACACATCAAAGAAATATTACTGAAATTATATTAAATCAAAACCTCCAGTGCTATAAAAATTTATTTTTCGAGTTATTCTATCCTTCAAATAATTCCATGCCGGACGATTCCATAGACGAAATAACACAGAGACTCAATAGGGCTCTCACAATGTCGCAACCAAGTGGATCTTCCAGTTCAAATGGACTTTCTGTCCTGAACGAAACACAGAAGAGACAGATTAGGGACATAGGTCGAGGAGATGTTAAGAGAAAGAAATGACAATTTATTAGATGAAGGCACTGACCAACCGATAGGCAGAGTTAGTTCCAATTTAGAAGAGTTAGAAAAAGTCCCGGACGTTGTCCGTTCGATACGCGAATTTTCTGGGAAACCAGGAGAATTTAATTCCTGGCGAAAGTCGGTAGATAGGGTATTGTCACTTTTTGAAACTCTCCGCGGCACCGGACGCTACTATGCCATCTTACACGTCATTCGAACTAAAATAATAGGAGATGCCGATACGGCATTAGAATCGTATAGGACACCGCTAGATTGGATTAAAATTAGAAAATGTTTAATGATACACTATTCAGACAGACGAGATATTGGGACACTAGAGTACCAAATGACTGCTCTCTGTCAAGGAAGCAAAACTATAAATGACTTTTATCAAACGGTGTATCAGCACCTTTCTTTAATCTTGGATAAGGTTGCCTGCCTAGATTTTAATGAGGAAACATTACTTGCCATGACTAACACGTACAGGGAAAAGGCGTTAGATACTTTCATTAGGGGTCTTAACGGGGACCTTCCTCGGCTATTAAGTATCAGGGAACCGACATCCTTACCCCAGGCTCTACATATTTGCCTTAAATTGGACAACATGACTTACAGAAGAAACTATGCTCAGTTTCAAAATTCAAAAGTTAACGGGCAAAGGAGTAGAGTCGAGATGTCAAATTTAACCGGTGGACGTGCGTTTTATCCTGAACTCACTCATACAGGATTTACAAGGCCACCGTTACCACCACGGTACCGTATTGCAGTTAACCATAACAGTCCGAATCAGAATTTTGTGCGCTCAAACTTTAATCCTCCTAGATTCCAGTTTAATTCAAATGGATTCACAGGGCAATCATACCGAAATGAATATAATAACTATCGAAAAAGTCCTGGAATAGAACCAATGGATGTTGATCGGTCAATCCAAACAAGACAGGTAAATTATATGAACCGGCCACCAATAAATCAAAACCCAAAAAGACCAGCGGGTACCTCTTTTCAAGGACCAGTTAACAAGATGCAAAGGAATTTTCATATAAACGCCGATTATGTACCAGCAGATGAGTGGTATAGATGGACTGATTATCCACCTGAAGGAAATGAAGTTGATGTACAACCAACAAATAATGAAGAAGATTACATCCAAGAATATTTACAACATATTCGTGAAGAAGACGATGGTACAGGAGAAATGAAAGATGAGCAACCAGACGATGTTCAGCTTGCAGTTAATTTTTTAGGTTAAACTGTTCCTCTTTGCCGTATTTCGAGGCAAAAATGAGGAACGGCAATGTACTTTCATTTTTATTAGATACAGGCAGCAACAAGAACTACATTAGACCGGACATTGTACAAACCCCAATAGACAACAACCAAAATTTTTATGCAAAATCTGCCAACGGTGCAATTAAGATAACGCAACATACTCTTTTGACATTTTCAGGAATCGATAACACTCCGCTTAAATTTTATTTACTACCAGGTTTTGATTCATTTGATGCAATATTAGGAAATGACAGTTTGAAAGAACTGTCAGCCGTTATCCATATTGCGGAAAATTATTTTACAATAGGAAATGGACTAAGAATTAATATAAAGCAACGCATTTCACAAAGTGTGAACAACATAGATTTACGGACCGAACATTTAAGTGAAACCCAAAAACATTCTCTCAGAAACATTGTGGAGCGACATAGTCAACTATTTGCGGAACCAGATGAGAAACTAACTTATTCGACCGTAGTAGTAGCAGATATCAGGACAGAAAACAGGACACCAATATACGCAAAAAATTATCCATATCCGATGGCACTAAAAGATGTCGTGGAAGACGAGATTAACCGACTCTTGCGAGATGGTATTATAAGACCGTCACGATCCCCATATAATTCTCCTATTTGGGTAGTACCCAAAAAGGATGACCATTCAGGGAAAAGAAAATATAGACTTGTTGTAGACTTCCGAAGACTAAACGCAGTGACAACCGCGGATAAATATCCTATTCCAGATATTAATGAAGTTTTGGCAAATTTAGGCGGGAACGAATACTTTACAGTTTTAGATCTTAAAAGCGGGTTCCACCAAATTAACCTTAGGGAAGAAGATAGAGAAAAGACAGCTTTCTCCATTAACAATGGTAAATTTGAGTTCACTAGGTTACCTTTTGGATTAAAGAACGCTCCATCTATTTTCCAAAGGGCTCTTGACGATATTTTGAGGCAATTCATAGGAAAAATTTGTTATGTTTATGTGGATGATATTATCATTTTTAGTAAAGACGAAAAATCACACATAGAACATGTGAACCAGATATTTGAAACACTAAAACAGGCTCACATGAAAATCCAACTAGATAAATGTGAATTTTTTAAACGTGAAGTAGAGTTCCTTGGATTTATGGTATCAATGGAAGGGATAAAAACAAACCCAAGGAAAGTTGAAACAATATTAAAGTTCAACCACCCTAAGACATTAAAGGAGCTTCGCTCATTCCTGGGTCTATCAGGATATTACAGGCGTTTTATCAAAGGTTATGCTGATATTGCAAAGCCACTTACAGTTCTTTTACGAGGAGAAGAAGGACGAGTATCGAAGACGACATCTTCTCAAACCAAGATCAATTTGGATGAAGGGGCAAAAAAGGCTTTTGACGACCTAAAGAATGCTCTAGTTTCACGGGAAGTGATACTAGTATATCCAGACTTTAATAAAGACTTTGAATTGACAACAGACGCGTCAAATTACGCTATTGGAGCAGTGCTCAGCCAAGACGACAAGCCCATAAGCTTTATTTCCAGGACACTTAACAAAACTGAGGAAAGATATGCAGCCAATGAAAAAGAGATGTTGGCAATTATCTGGTCACTAACTTCGCTAAGAAACTACCTCTACGGCTCAAAAAAGGTAATAATATTCACCGACCATCAACCACTTACCTATGCTCTCAGCAATAACAATAGTAACTCTAAAATGAAAAGATGGAAATGTATGCTTGAGGAATATAATTACGCACTACGATATAAACCAGGTAAGACTAACGTAGTGGCCGATGCGTTATCTAGAAATGTCTCAGGGTTGAACGCCATTGAAGATCAACCAAGTCCTTCTACTATGACTCAACATAGTGCTGAAAGTTCAAGCGAAAATCTTATACCAAGCGTCGAAACACTAGTTAACGTGTTTAAAAATAAACTGTTTATAACCATAGGAGAAGTACCTTCATATCAGTTCAAAATAGTCTTCCCAAGTTATCATCGACACCTAATAGTTGAAACATATTATGATGAACAGAAACTCATAAATGTTCTTAAGAGGTATCTTAACCCATCGGTTATAAATGGCATTAAAACTCCAGAGCCAATAATGGGCAAAATTCAAAACATTTACGCAGACAATTTCTCAAATTACAAATGTAGATTTACACAAAGAGTAGTTGAAGACATAATATCCGGAAATGATCAGGAGATCATAATTGTAGAAGAACATTCAAGGGCTCACCGCAATGAAAAAGAAAATAGAGCGCAAATTATGGAAAAATATTATTTTCCATCTATGGCACGAAAAATAAAAAGAATAATAAAATTGTGTTCAATTTGCAAAAAAAATAAATACGAAAGGCATCCAAATACACCGGAACTTGGGGAAACACCGATACCAACATATCCTGGTCATACAATTCATATAGACATATTTTCAACTGATAAAAAATTAATTCTGACTTCAATCGATAAATTCTCAAAATACGTACAAGTGAAACAACTTAGTGGCAGGTCAATTGAGGCCGTTAGGAGACCACTTAGGGAACTTTTGTTTTTCTACGGAGTACCAAAGAATGTAGTAATGGACAATGAACCTTCGTTGAATTCGCCTTCTATTTTATTTATGATGAAAGACGACTTGAAAATAAATATTTTTACTACCCCTTCCTATAGAAGTGAACCAAATGGACAGATAGAACGTTTCCATTCAACCTTAGGGGAAATAATGAGATGCCTCAACGAAGAGGGAACGTGTAGAGATTTTGATGAGTTATTAGAAAAATCCGTTAATGAATATAACCACTCTATCCATACTGCCACAAATAGGAAACCAGTAGACTTATTTTTTGGACGAACAGTTGACTTTTCACCTCAAGATTACGAAACAACAAGGCTCACAAACGTTGAACGACTTAAACGCAAACAGGAAAAGGACCTCGCTTACCACAATAAAAACAAAAAGCCAGCCAAAGAATATACACCCGGACAATTGGTATACGTAAAGACTAATAAAGGATTAGGTACTAAACTAAGTAACAGGTTTAAGGAAGAAGTAGTAAAAGAAAACCGTGGTACAACCATCGTTACTGAAAGTGGCAGGGTTATTCACAAAATTTTCTCTTAGAAAACATTTCTTTTTCTTTCAGACTATTTTTGGCAACTGTTTTGGCGGACCTTAACATTTTAGACTACTCTAACACTAGACTCGTAACAATCCACACTGGGATAGCAAGAAGACAGAATGGAATATTTAAGGTTGTGCATGCAATCAACATCGATCAATATCGGAATTTGCTAGGCAATATAGAATCTGTATTAAATAACGATATTGCATATGGTCATCCGATCCGTCCGTCTTTAGAACAACAGACACTTGAGATTAAGAGACTTCTGAAGCGTCTGAGTCCAAATAAAGTAAAGAGATCCATAGACGCTATTGTTACTGCATGGAAGTGGATTGCAGGTACACCAGACAGTCATGACTTCGAAATTCTGACACAAAAAATGGCCAATCTTTTAGAAAATAACAATAGACAAATGGTAATAAACGAACTGACCATTAATAGAATTCAAGAAATATCCAACATTACAAATGAGATATTGAAGGTTAGAAAAGAAGACTGGAATACTGAATTAACAATTAGCTTAGAACGCAAATTAAACTTAATTGAAAAAGAATTACAAAACATTGAATATGCCATACAATGGGCTAAGGTTAATATTGTGAATTCCTTTATCTTATCCAAAACAGAAATTGAAGCTTTGAATGATGTACTAACAAATTACAATATACCAATATTTAACGTAGATGAATTACTTACTTTTGGAAATGTAAAAATTGTAACAAATAATAAAGAAATTTTATATATTCTAAGCATTCCAATCACACATACTGATAATTGTGAAACATACCTAGCAAAACCTGTAAAATTTGGAAATCTAATAGACAAAATTGAATTTGATAAAATATTAAAATGTAAAGATGTTTTATTTGCTATTAAAGAAAAATGTAAAAATTATAATGACATAACCATATGTAATAAAAATGATATAGTAGAGTTAAGAGACGATTATTGCATAACCAACTTATTTAAGAATAGAATAGGGAACTGCACCCAGGTAAATAATGATCACGTAGTCACTATAGAAGAAATTGGAAGCGACCTTATACTACTGAACCAATACAACGGCAAGATCACAACAAATGACGAAGAAATAAAACTAAATGGAACATATTTGGTGAAACACTTTAATACAACAATAAAAATTGATGAGCAAGAATATTTTTCTCTCGAAATAAGTGGCAGTAAACCCCTTCCAGCCTTTCTACAACCAAAGGGGATTGGCGGCAAGATAGAGGAGGTACTCTCATTGGAAAGGTTGCAGAAAATAAACATTGAAAATATTAAACGACTTAGGCCCAGTTTTTCAGTGCTCGTTTAAACGGCGTTTAAACGGAGATTAGTTAAACGCCAAACAAAAGTTAACTGAGATTTGAGTTTTACAGTGCGAGTTTAACTTATCTACGTTAAACGTATCTTTTCTATATTTCATACAGAAGTTATCTAAATTCAATGAATATTTAGCGTATACCTAAACCTTTCTTGGCAGCACTTGACAATATTTTCATTTTTACAAAGAGAACAGCTGTTCTGGTGCAAATAAACAAAATTATTAGCATAGTTTTGAACAAAGGTAAATGTCTGTACTCGAAGAAACAGCTGTTTCTTTATCTATTAAAAAGATAAATTTACCGGAGTTTAACTGAGCAATATCGGCCGGTTAACCTCCGTTTAAACGAGCACTGAAAAACACAATGTGTCGTTTAAACGAAGGTTAACTGAGAAACGACGATAACTGAGCACTGAAAAACTGGCCCTAAGCCTATTAGAAACCAAAAACAATATTATGACAATAGTTCTGGCGCTTGTGTTAATTGCTGTTATGGGAACCATCGCAAGTGTTAAAATGTGGAGAAGATTCTATCGTTCAAAAAAAGGAATAGAAGCCCTTCCAGAAACAATTGAAACTCCTGATGAAGAACCGAAAGCTGAGAAAAAACAATCAAGCATTTACAATCTTCATGTATTTTGAACAATCGGGACGATTGTGTTTAAGGAGGGAGGAGTTAACACAAAACATGTTTAAATTAAATATTTGTTCATTCCCACCAAATAAGCTGACACCACTAAATTACAATTATAAATATATTTTTTTGCATTCCCACCAAATGTGCTGACACCATGTTTAGGTGTCATATACCAAAATTTAGTTCACACCAAACTGCAACACGCGCCGTCATAAGTGGCGTGATCATTAAAATCTGAAGTATAAAGAAAGGGTAGAAAATAAGAAAAACTCACTGTTGTTTTTACTTTGAAATAATAAAGAGGTTGTTGAGTGCCTTAAGACACTCAACACAAAAATTATTTTTTTTATAAAATAACTAAACTTGTTATTTTAATTTACATACAATTCCTTATTTAAGGGGATAACATTAATATAAAGGGGATAACATAACCAGAAAAATTATGGAAAAATACAGGCACAAACTTTGCAATTTGAAATTTTAAATTGCATTCGTTATGTGCCGGCCCCCTGTACTTTTCAGTAAGATGGCAATGGTCTGCCACTCTATCAGCCCCCAATTCTTGTTCGCAAATATGACAAGAATTGGAGTCTTTTTGGAGTTTTACCTCTTCATTAGACAAAAAATTTATTGGTTAAATTACACTTAAATAATTATTATAAATATATCTTATATCACTAACTAAATATTCTACAAATTTTTTGGGGGCATCTTCCCTGAATAAATTTTAAATTTATTTAAGCTACTATTATAATTACAACTAATATAATAACTAAAACCTATAGGTATATGCTTACTTATATTTCTAGTATTAGTATTACTCGCTAAGTCTAAATCTACGCTACTTAGTACACATTCGAAGTCTGCATAGACAACGAATGGTACATATAATTTATGATTATAATTTTTAAAATTAATTACCGCCTTATCCATCGACGGCATCTCTGTTACCGTCCTCCCGCACACCAGTTTATGTCGTTGTAGCGTACTCTCATTCCTTGAGTATTGTAGACAGAAATTGCAGAAGTATGCTGCATGGGCATTTCGTGATACTTGCGAGCGTATCAATCTATAGAAATAATGGAAAAGAGAACAATAAATTAGCTGGAATATTTATAATTATAGTACTTAATATAAGAAAGTTAATATAAAAACAAAAATTCAAATTGTGATATCTTTATAATTACCTTAAAATATTTTTAATCCACACATAGTGGAACCGCTCTCCTTCCTGCAGCAGCAACAGGTTTATATGCTGCACCTTTTCCTGCTTTGTGCAATGATACGGTCCTTCGATGTTGCTCGAAACTTCATCAAATCCAAACACGTTGATGCTTATGTTCGGATTTTGCTTCCCAAATTGGTCAATTTTTGTTGTTGCCATGGGGAACGTCAATTCCACAAAGTTTATTGCAGCTCCATTATCTAGAACTATGAGATCAGCTCCAATGTTCTCCACATTATAATTTATTGGTCTATGTGGATGATTCTCGGTGGGTCTCAGAGCTGAGATGATTGCCCATTTGAAGCAGTACGGATCATCGTTTTGTATATTGATGCAGGCGTGCTTCTTCTGCAGGGATTCTGGGAGCGGGATGTATGACGATCCCTTCAACGGTCGATACTTATTAATGTTCACCTCCAGGTGACATATTCTAAGTAGGGACCATCCACTGTCCCTTTCCTGGAACTCGCCCATTTTAGAGCTGATCTGTTGACACATATCTTCATATTTATTAATAATATCTTCATATTTATTAATAAAAGATATCTTATATCTTCATATTTTTAAATTAAGTTCATTTTGGTTTGAAATGATTTGATTTCAACCACCATTTCATCATCATCCACCACTTTAAAATATTCAGCATACAGCTCCATGTTGAACTTATATGATGCATGTTTCTCTAATGTTTTTAATAGCTCTTTGGCTACTATATTTTGAGCCTTCTCAAAAAACTTTTCCGGAATGACAAGACCCTCATCCTCATTTTGGAATATCAGGGTTTGAATTCTATTCCGGAAAGATGATGTTATGCATTTGAGAGCACCGTCAATTGTCATCCAACAATTCCTCTTATGCTTCAAAGTTTCGATGTGATGGTTCCAATCTCTTCGAGAAACATCTTCATTACAGTTGGTGCAACGAACGATCTCTTTAGCTTTAACTGGTAGCCATTGTACTGCTCTTGATGTTGATGATGATGATGATGATGCTGTGGCTAGTGATGATGATGGTGTTGCTGTTGATGATGCTGCGGCTAGTGATGATGATGGTGCTGCTAGTGATGATGATGATGGTACTGCTATAGATGTTGATGATTCCGAGTGGATCAATTTTATGTGCCTGCGCATAGCATCCAGTCGTGCAAAATTTTGACCACATTCTTCACACTGGAATACCACACTTTCATACTTCCCTTGCACATGCCTTTTGAGGCTGCGCATTGCAGTGAACTCCTGTTCACAAACATTACACATGAAGCTCTTCATTTTTTTAATTTGTTTTGATGTAAATATTTCACTTGTTTGTCCAGTTTCTTTTAATTGTTGTTCAATTTGTTTATATTTTAGTAATATTTTAACTACTATATTTAACTTTTCACTTGATAGTAAATAATTAATATTGTTCAGTTTTTAATTGTTGTTCAATTTGTTTATAGAATTTGTTAATATTTTAGTAATATTTTAAATACTATATTTAACTTTTCACTTGATAGTAAATAAGTAATATTGTTCAGTTTTAATTGTTGTTAAATTTGTTTATATTTCATGAACTTTTTTTAAATACTATATTTAACTTTTCACTTTACTTCTCCGAATTGTCACTTGATAGTAAATAATTAATATTGTTCAGTTTTTAAATTGTTGTTAAATTTGTTTATAGAATTTGTTAATATTTTATTAACTTTTTAAATACTATATTTAACTTTTCACTTTACTTCTCCGAATTGTCACTTAATTTCACAACTTTTTTTGGTTGTAGAGCGCTTTGAGACTTTGGTGGTTAAGACTTTGACGACACATTTACAATTGACCCTTTATACTCGATGGTGCTAATTTTATGCTTATGGGTGCTTGTTTACATTATGATTCTGTGCAAAAAAAAAACAAACACAAAATAAAACAACAACAACAACATAGCAAAACTACTACCCAGCCATTTCGCATCCATTCAAAGTTCAATATGCAAACAAGTTCGTACATGTTATAAATGACTAATTACGTTTGTTTACATTTTTGATTCTGTGCAAAAACAAAAATTTCTAAAAGTACGTCTGCCAGCTGAAGAAAAAGAACTACAACAACCACATAGCAATGAAATCAGAGCAATAAAAAAAGAAATAAAAGATCCAACAACAAAGAGTATACCCCAAACGCAAACAAAAACAAAAAATCTCAAGTACCACAAACGATACACAAGCGGGCAGAGATCAAGGCAGAGGAATACACTACACTCGCAACAGTCAGCACGCCGAGCTATGTATGTCCGTCCTTCCTCCCTCCCCTTCCTCCTTCCCACCCCCTCCTTCCTCCCTCCCATTCCTCCCTCCCTCCCCTTCCTCCCTCCCTCCCTTCCTCCCACCCCTTCCTCCCTCCCTCCCTTCCTCCCACCCCTTCCTCCCTCCCCTTCCTCCCTCCCTCCCCCTCCATCCTCCCTCCCCTTCCTCCCCCTCCTTCCTCCCTCCCCTCTCCCCCTCCTTCCTCCCTCCCCTTCCCATCAAACTATCGCCCTCTCGCTCACTCTCACATATCCAAAGCACCACACGGCAGCGCAATCGCACCACACGGCAGCGCAGTCGCTACGTTGGCCCAGAACATACATATAACCACTACTCAGATTCCTAGTTCGTGCTTGTCTACTACTGTCGGTGTGATTCCTCACTGAGGTATATCTTCGACCATCTTCTCCAGAATTGCTGTCTTAGATAGGAAACTAATTTCCATCGAGTGAGTAGGAAAGGGTTTGTTGATTTGGCCTTAGTGTCAATTGATGCTTTTAGCGGCTCTCAGATTAGAAAGTGGGCTAGGGTCAATGCAAAAATGTCGTTTGTATTAGATGACATTGGCGTCAATAGTCTGGAGTTCAGAATCGCCTCGATTTCCATCATTACGGCTTCTAATTCTTCGTACGTCAACGCTGCGCTGGAAGCTCCTCGAGCAAAAAGATATTTTGCGGATTTGGCAGCTGCTTCCCAAAGTCCTCCAAAATGCGCAGCCCTTGGAGGAATGAAGTGGAAGTGGATGCCTTCATTGATGCACATTCTGCTTATCTGAGTTTGAGCAGCTTGGCTATGAATTATTTCTTTTAAATCTGCTAATTAATTTTTGGCGGCAGTGAAATTTGTTGCATTGTCGCAATATAAATTCTTGCAATATCCTCACCGTTTAAACGACACATTGTGTTTTTCAGTGCTCGTTTAACCGGCGTTTAACCCGAGTTTAACCGACCAATATTGGTGAGTTAAACTCCGGTAAATTTATCTTTTTAATAGATAAAGAAACAGCTGTTTCTTCGAGTAGACATTTACCTTTGTTCAAAACTATGCTAATAATTTTGTTTATTTGCACCAGATCAGCTGTTCTCTTTGTAAAAATGAAAATATTGTCAAGTGCTGCCAAAAAAGGTTTAGGTATACGCTAGATATTCATTGAATTTAGATAAATTCTGTATGAAATATAGATAAGATACGTTTAACATAGATAAGTTAAACTCGCACTGTAAAACTTAAATCTCAGTTAACTTTTGTTTGGCGTTTAACTAATCGCCGTTTAAACGAGCACTGAAAAACTGGGCCTTAGTAGACTGCCTTTGTGGCGAAACAAAAGAAGAAAGCAACATATGCCTTGGTTGGTCGATTTCCTCGTATCTTGTAGTGGATCAAAAAGGAGTCCACTCCAGATCTCAAAAATGGACGTGCTGGTTGGACTCTTGGAGAAGGTAAGTTTCCCATTATGTGGTTAAAAAATGTAGGTTTGGCCTTGGTACAGCGGACGCAGTTTTTTACTGCTGTTCGACACATTTGATTCCCTTTAACTGGAAAATTGCTCTAATAACGTATGTGGTACGCAATGGTAGTGTTCTTCGTGGAAGCACTTTAAAAGGAGTTTGACCAAAGGGTAATTGTACGGAAGAACTAAGGGATGTTTGGCTTCATATGAGACAGAGGCTGACTCGAGATGCCTTCGCACTCGAATTAATCCTTCGTCATTCAAGTATGGGTTAAGTGTACTAATTGAGCTGGACTTGCTTACGCTATGACGTCTTGGTCTTCTTCTATTCATCTTTAAGTTTCTGGCAGTTGTATGGCGCGAACATGAAGTGCCTTCTGGAGTTCTGCTGGTGGGATTTATTAAATAATGGTAAAAGCAACGCACATTAAAAAAGTTACTTGACAGTTAAAAAACTGAATAGCGATGCTTTTTGTTGCATTCTTTGTAGATTGTGCATTGAGTTTGTTTTTTTTTTATTAAACTGTTATAATTACTGAAACTTAAGGTAATTGAAAAAAGAAAATTCTATAAAGAGCCAAAAAGTAGTTAGTTTTTTTTTTGCTAAACAAATTCAAAAATGAAATTTATTTTCAATGTATAAACTCATTCTTGACATACTGTACTGTCATTTTTAAATGCTTCAGCATTCACAAATTAATCTCACGGCATTTTTTCGTTCGTGTCCCACATGACGCGACGTGTTCATGCGAAGCAAATAAGCCAGCCCAAAGCACAACATCCGAAACATACAGATTTGACTATTCAACAGAACAAATGAGCTGGAATCCACGCTTATTGTATGAAAATTATGCAAAATATTTTGTGTTTAATAAATAAACAAAAATAAAATTTGTTATTAGAAAACGTTAATGCGTTTCTACACTTACAACAATTATGATATAATTGTAGTAATGTGCATATAACACAACAAATCTTGTTGCATGTTATTTAAAAACCAACAACAAATTTATTCGACTCAAACTGCCAGATCGGATAGCTATTTCTTGCCAAAGTTTCGAAATAGCTGCCCGATCTGCCAGTTTGAGTCAAATAAATTTGTTGTTGGTTTTTAAATAACATGCAACAAGATTTGTTGTGTTATATGCACATTACTACAATTATAACATAATTGTTGTAAGTATAGAAAACGAATTACGTTTTCTAATAACAAATTTTATTTTCAGTTTTAACTTTTGCTCACCTTCCGAAAAAGCTACCGTTTCTGAATATTGAACCTTAATTTAATTTTTCGAATTTCTACGCCACTGTTCAGAAACTTTCGAAATACACAATTTCGATTCGATTCGTGACGCTTCGACTCGTGTTGAAATCTTAGTCCACTTGATTGCTTACTAGATATCGACTGCTGTAATACGGGAGCTGATTCGTTCACTATGGCGGGAGCTTAATTGTATCAATTAAAACTAATGCTCTGCTTATTTACTGAGCAACTGAGAATTGTTGTGAGGGGAGATCACAGGACAGTGCTTCTTCGGTCACATGTTAGCAAGATAAAAAGTGTCAGCGTCATTTACTGAAAATGTTGAAGGGAAGGAAGGGGCGATTCACCATCTGCTCTGATAATGTCCTGCGCTGGCCGACCGCTATTCCCAAGTTGTGGCGACTATGTTTTTCAGAGAGCTGTGGGATTTGGCAGACCTTCAGGTATAAAGTCTTCTGAAGCTGATCCTGAGCATCCTGAGTATTAGAATGAACTATGTAATGTTCTACTTTATGAACTAAAGTAAAATTTAAAACACCGCAGTATCTATAAAAATTTGTGTAATGCTATAAAACGGTGCTTATTACTACCAGGTATTATTGATTTATAATTTAAATAATCATAATTTAAATATTTTAATTTATTTATTTATAACAATTATTAAATAACAATAACTTGTGCTCAGATATGTACATACAAGAATTTAATATATCAATAGGCATTTTTAATATGTACAGAACACTGAATGTTTAGAATAAATATTATATTAAATTATGTAATATATGTATTTCTTAAAGCCTGTCTTCGAGCAGACAATTTCAAACGTAATTTTAGTGTATTAGTATGCGTATTGGTACTAGTGCTCAATATAATATAAATAATAAATATAATGCGCTTAATAAGTGTATTTTCATTTACAACCAACCGCCTTTACGACCAAATAACAAGGTATTAATTGAACCCACAAACGATTGTGTAATGCTATGTTGTTCGTGGTCGTTGGAATTTTTTTTTTCGAATTTTATTGCTTCATATGGTTTTTCGGGTTTAATTCCAACTAAAGGTGATATATTTCCAAGATCTTTTCTCTGTCTTATAACTGTACCTAAATCGTGGCGTTGTGAAGCAGTGCCATTCTTTAAAATTAGTCTACAAGATTTCTGACGAGGTGCTTGCTTACTTTGCTCTAAACCACATTGCATTTTTGATTTTCTTTGAGATATCGTACAACCATCACATGTAACATTCTTAAAAGACTGTGATTTATTTTTAATTTTCGTTTCGATTGTGTCGGGTATATCAATATCATTAATATATTTACTGTGGAAAACAGAGGACGATAATCCCCTATTCAATACACCTTTTATTTGATCACGATCGAAATTTATCTCATCAAGCACTCCAGTTAAGTCATGTTTTATATTCATAGGGCTCGAGCTTTGATGAGATACAAGACCGCATGATGGATAAATCATTGTATTTGGCTGTATGGCGATTATATTTTGTAATCCAATACTTTCAACTTTTTCCACTAATTTAAGAGATCTTAAACCATTCCTCTCCAGGTGAGACAATATAATTTCCTGTTGCGTTTGTTGGTTTAGGTTTAGATAATCTGATTTACAACTCCTCAGTTTTTTCTTTAATACCTCTGCTTCACATGAAATAAATGCAATATGCTCTGGTATTATCGAACGTCTTGGAGATTCCTCTAAAACAGAAAGAAAACAAATATGGTGCAATTAATATGGTGAATCTGAAAAATTGAAAATGTCAATAAATTTATTTCAACTCATTAACATTGTCGAAAAAATATATTCAGTTCTTCAAAAGCCAAAAGTGGAAAAATAAGTACAAAAATGTACAAATAAGTTAATAAGTGCCTGTTAAAGAATTTTTTAACGTTAGCATTTTTTTAAGATAAGAAAACACCCAGACCTTCAAGTCTGTAATAGCCCGTCCTCTCCACGATGTTTGAAGGAGCTCTGGAATAAATTCCCCACGAGAACAGCGTAAAGAGGTTTGTATGTTGTATTATAAAATACGTTATACATATGCATATGTTTGTTGTGTACGTTATTCGTTTAGAGAAATGCGGTCAGGAAAGCGATAGCATGTCTTAAATGCACACCAAGTGGTTCTCCCCCACTAGCCGAGATATTTAATTTTGAGAAGCTCGCTATCACTTTGGATCCACTGTGGTGGATGGCAGATAAGTATTATTGTCATAGAAACACGTAGACTGACGGAATTTATGTTTCTTTCTGTCGCACATAAGAAAACAGAAACGGAGCCGTCATCATCACCCATAACACTGGCCAACAGCCATTTTGTAACTGGATGTTTGACAGCATATTCTAAAGGATTTTGGTCTGCTGATTCCATAAAATAAAAAAAATTAAACGAGCCGTTTTCGAGATATTGGTTTTTGAAATTTTTGGCGATTTTACGTGAAGGTCCATCTACTTGAAGAGCTACTACAGCTGACATATGTAACCGATTCGATTACAAGTAAGATTAAATTTAAGAGGAAGGAAGGAGAGGAAGTACGCATATTTTTTGCTTACTTTTTTGAAATGGGAAAAATGGTTTAAAACCTTTTGCTGAAATCGTAACTTCAAATAGGAATTTTTTAAGAAAAAGACAAAAAACTGCTATATATCTGTATGTAAAAATATGTTCCCGAAACTTTTTTACCCTTTTTTATTTTTTATATCGATAGTAAATTTAGTGCTTAAAGTAAATTTAGTGATTTTTACAAATATCTTAGCAATTGATCGTTATTCACGAAACAGTGTGAGTTTGTACTTGGTACAGTATGCGTTTGTTTGCGAACAATATGTTTGGACTTTCTGCGATTATCATTTCCTAGAAACCCATTAAAATCGGCTTTACCTGGGTCCTATTCCAGATGCATGTACTTCATCCTTTTACCGCTATTAGTTCAGATGCAGGTACTTCCACCCCACGTTTTTTTACTTTTTCCTAGTTTTTTCTTTTTTGCATCAGTTTCAGTCGAAGTTTTACTTTGAAGAGTCGTGTTGTGTTTTTCAAAATTATATTTCTTAAGCAAAATGCCGAATTTCTTATGCAATCAAGATCCAAACAAGTTTTGCTATGTTTGCGGCTCGAATGTCTTTGAAACACCAACCCATTTATATAAGCGAAGTGGTGGAGGTATATGACAATTAAGGTATGTATTAGAATCAATAATCTTAAAGCCCATGATTTTCTCTTTTCAACGATATATAATGTGTTGCAGGTGCTCCAACAATTCCAACCACACTCACTGAAATATAAAAAAATTAGCGTTTTACAGACCCCAAAATTTCCGTTTTTTAGCATTAACCTTCGTTTAACATACTGAGGGTTATAATCATAAAGTGCCCTAAGATTGGCCACAAAACACTATTCTGTTGCGTAGCCGGTGTTTGACATACTGAGGGTTATAATCAAAAAGCGCGGCCGTAGGCCGAAGGCCGGAGGACGCATACACGCCATAAAATTGGCCACAAAACACTATTCTGTTGCGTAGCCAGACGAATTGTACCAGACGAATGAATTCCTACTTAATAAATAATAATTAATAAAAAAAAACACATCCTGAAATACACATAAAGCACTGTTTTTAAATAATCATTCCTTCTGCAATTTACCAACTCTAACGGTAAGTATGGCATATTATATATCGCTGAAAAGAGAAAATTATGGGCTTCATAAATAGTGTTTTTAATATATGTATACCTTAATTGTCATATAAGAGGGAGGGGGAAGGTTTTATAATGGCACCTACACCATTTTTTTCTTAAAACTCAAATATCTTCCAAACCGTAACCTTGGCGGTAAAATGGTGTACTAGGAGAATGAGGGGCATGGCAATACCTTTACTTTGACACCTCGATCATTAGTGTACCTTTCCTAATTTCGGTATAATAAACCTTTAAAGAAGTGACTTTTCGCGATCTTCAAACGCTGATAACACCCAAACTAATGCCACGCTCCAAAAAGTGGGCGGTTATTTACCATGATAATGGTCCAAAATAACGGTAAAAAAAGTAACAAAAAAATCGGGGTAAAACCGCTAAAGTGAAATTGCTCCAAAGGTTTTAAACTATTTTTCCGATTTTAAGTAATGTAAGCAAAAAATATGCGTGCATCCTTCCTCTTTAATTTAATTTTAGTTGTAATCGAATCGGTTACATATGTCAACTGTAGTAGCACTTTAAGTGGATGGACCTTAACGTAAAGTCGCCAAAAATTTCAAACACGATTATCTCGAAAACGGCTTATTTTATCATTTTTGGAATCAGCGGACCAAAATCCTTTAGAATATGTTGTCAGACATCCCGTTCCAAAAAAAAATTTTAATTTGTAGGCTAGTGTAAGTGACGTTGGGGTTGCTAATGCAGTGAGGCCACCCACATTCTCTAATTCGTCAACACCTTACTAACCCTCCACCTCCAGGAAATATTTGTGGTACCTATGGAAAAAGAGCCTACCAGACCACTGAGTAAATGAAAGAAAGGAGAACATTGTTGCTCAACAACAGAAATAACTTTTGATTGCTCTACACCAGCGGCGAGATATAGGCAATATCGACAAGAATGTTATTCTTGAAAAAATAAATAATAATTTATATAAAAGTTCTGAGAAACTGAACAAATAAACAAACAATATAAAAAAATATATAAAATCGAGCAAAAAAATTTGAGCAACGTATAAATATAAAGGCAATAGATAGTAACACCAAACACGGTACGTACACTGAAATTCATGAAACCGGGGTTTTTTGATTCGTTTTTTTCTTTTCTTAAAATAAATAACACTAATTGTTCTTTAATTTTTTAATATATTAGGTCATTAAGTATGAAATGTTCGATTTTAAAGCGAAAGGTTAGTTTATTTGATGTCCAATAAGAAACAATAGGATTAATCAAAATATGCGCCTAATCTATCGATGGTGTTTTGCCATTTTAACGATAATTTTTTTTATACCTGCAGCGAAGAAGTCAGCGGGGCGATAGGCAGTGAAATCCGAAAAGGCGTCTTTCACAGCTTCTTGAGAACTCAAGGATTTTCCTTGTAAGAACTGGTCCAATGCTTGGAATAAGTGGTAGTCCGTTGGTGCAAGGTCTGGTGAATACGGTGGGTGACAGAGAGTTTCCCAGGCTAGCTCCTGTAATTTGAGTAGCGTTGTTCGAGTGCGTTGTCTTGTAAGAGGATTGGAGGATTTTTATTGACCAACCTAGGCTGTTTAATGGAAAGATCTTTCATCATCACGTACAACTGAATGCAGTAGACATCTGCTGTTATGGATTGACCAGGTCTCATAAAGCTGTAATGGATAATTCCGCCGCTGGACCACGAAACAGACACCATAAGCTTTTTCTGATGAATGTTTAATTAAGGTCTCTGTTTCGGAACCTCTTTTTTTATCTAACCATTATGCCGAACGTTACTGATTGGCGAACAAGATCCATTTTTCATCACATGTTACAATGCGGTGTAGAAAAGGTTCGATTTTATACCGTGACAGTAAAGAAAGGCAAGCTTCGAAACGATTTCCATTTGACACTCGTTTAACTCATACGGAACCCATCGATCCAGCTGTTTGACCTTACCAATTTGTTTTAAGTGATCCAAACTTCTTGGAATAGGAACGTTAAGCCCTGCTGTTAGTTCATGCGTAGTTTGAGACGTATCTGCTTCCACTACAGCTTTGAGGTTATCATTATCCCAATTACTAGCTGGTCTTCCACGTGGTTTAATTGCAAGGCTAAAATCATCAGAATGAAACTTATCAAACCAACAACGTAAGGTCCGATGATTAGCTGAACCTTCCCCAAACACTTCATTGATGTTTTCATTCAATGTTTGTTTGATTGGTTCCGCGACGAAACTCATATTCGAAAATTACCCTCATTTTTGACCTTTCCATTGTCTTATGAAAGCTACTCTGTATAAGAAGTTTCAAAAAGGTAACTACGATTTACACTAAATTTTTTTTTTACACAATGAGTTTGAAAGAGTAATGATGCAGCTTCTTGATAAAAAAACATAAAACCGCTAAAGTCAACTGTCATGATATCAACTCTCAAACTCAGCTCTTATGAAGACAATATAACAAAGAGTAACCGCTTCTCAGCGTTAAAAAAAAAAATGCTTCTCAGCATAAACCATAAAAAAAGCTTAGCTTGGAAAAATGAAATAAAAGATCCAAAACCAAACGCGGAAGAATTAAATTGGGAACGATTTAATTCTGCCGATATTGATATTGCGAAATAATAAAACTGCGAAATAATGGAAATTGCGACACGCGCCAACACCGACCCACCTTGGCTCGGTCGACGGGTGCATCAACCGAGCCAACGGGAAAACCAGAAAAAGATTCGAACGGGAGTCTAAAGTTATTGTCAGAACGAGGAGGTCGTCGTCTATTTCAATCCGCGTATAAAGTCGGGTAGTAGATAGAGTTAAATCTAAGTTAGTGTAATTATATAATAAGTGAAAATAGTGCTAAATGAAAGAAAATCTGAGTAATATCCAATAAATTAAAATAAAAAGTTTATGTTCGAAAAGAAAACAACCTACAGGACTTTTCATTTGGACCTCCCCCTAGCAGCCTGAAGATACACCCCAACAATAAAGGTATAACATTTTGGCGCAGAAGGTAGGATATAAGGTAAACGACGTTAACATTAACTAATGACGAATTTTTGCGATTTTTTTTAAAATTTACAATATTGGTTACTGTGAGTAGCAAATTGTCGAAATTCAGAGTAATTTTACTAACTTAAATAGATTCTAATTAACGTGGTAAAATTCAAATGATAAAGGCAAATTGTTAAAACAGGAAAACAATCCAGACTAAAACAAAACGCGTACAGTATACGGGTTAGTTTTAAGTTTTCGTTGCATCATTTTTGGGTGTGTCTTAGGCGTTTGAGTTCAAATTACACACGTTAAACAAATTTTAACGGTTAACTTGATTTCAAAGCCGCACATTTTTCGGGTGTGTCTTAGACGTTTGAATTCAAATTACACTGTTAAATAAATTTTAACATTTAATGTATTTGATTTCAAAGTCGCACATTTTAATTTGATTAATTGGTGATTAATTTTGTCAATTTAGTTGATTTCAAAGTTGCACATTTTAAATTGATTATTCGTTAATTAATTTTATCAGTTTGTCGGAATTCAAAGTAAAACATTTTTTCTAAATAATACGTCACACGGTCGTAAGTGTATGACATTTCACAGGAAAAAATAGACAAAAGCAAAATTAAAACAAAAATATTTTTTTTGATTATTTGAAACACCAAAATTAAAAGTTATATATTTACAGTAAACCGTTTAGGACTACATATCGTTTTCGTCTCGTTCTTTGACAATAGCAAGCAATTAGCAAAGAATTAACTCAAACAAGAGCTCACTTAGTTAATTGTTCGAATTCGAGTTTTAAGTACGGAAAATGGGGAAAAATTGACAGATGCAAGACATATACATATATTAATAGAATAAAAACCACTAAATTATATGTAGTTCGTTTAATTAATGGCCGAGTCGTTTCAGGAACAATCTTATATAGAATTAGAGAGAAACCATAAGGATCTGAAACGCCAGTTAGGAGAGTTTATATATAAAATTTGGGCAGTTTTAAAAGAGACAGTAGGGAACAAAGAATACTTAAAATTGATAAAGTCTAGAGTAGGGGACCTAAGAGATCATAAAAGTGTAGAAACAGCAGAGGCGATAGTAGAGGAATTGCTTAAATTCCTAACCCAGGTCATAGAGAATAAGGCGGAAGATTTAAAGGCATGGGAATCAGAATTTAACGCATTGAAGAATAGGTACGATCATTGCTTACTAGATAAAGTGTTTCAGGAAAATTTACTTACCAACATAGAGCGAGAGAACGAAAAACTAAGGGAATTATTAACAAAAAAAGGGATAACCGAGGAAACGTTGAATAAAACCTTAGACCAGGGATTTACACAGAAATCAAGAGAACTGTAGCTCTTTAGAGGAAGCAAATAGACGCATACAAGAGTTAAAAGAGCAGAATAGATTTTTAAGTCAGGAGATATCACTAGACCACGATCGGACTCTTTATCATAAGGAAGCTGCTCCGTTCGCAGTTAGTCCGAAAGATTACAACGGAAGGTCATTTCAACAGATTAACCCTTTCATTCCCAACTCCGCCCTGATGCAAAGTAAAATACACCGTTCAGTAATCTGATTTAAAATGAGCCAAAGAAACGTATTTTGAAAGATTTCAAAAAATATTTTCAACTGATTGACTTTTAGACGATGTTACATATATGTAACATTGGGCAGCAAAGGTAGAATTCATAGAAGTAAGAAGTGATTTTTTTTTCAAATTATTTTTTATTTAAAGTTTCTTTATTCTTAAATACTTATTTATGGTAATTTATAAAACGATTATTGGTTTTATTTGAGCATAAATACACATCGGATTTGGAGCACTTGGATGTTGGAGCCTTTACTTTACATTGACGGCAACGACCTCTCCCTTCCCATATGACCCAGTCCACAAATCCATCAGTTCTTATATCTTCACGAGGTGTAGGGGTGACATGATGTGTTTTGGATTTTGATGCTTTTGAAGAATTTTTTGGTGTTGCCGAACGGCCTCTTCGCCGTGTGATAAGAGTAGGCTTAGTTTCATACGAACATACTGCTTCAATGAGATCTTCCTGAAATAAAATTACGTCTACTATATGCCAAAAATTTTGAGAATGAAATTATAGCGAACAAAACGATATAAGTAATTCAGAATTGAGTATAATTACCTTTAAAAGGAATTATTTGCTCATCTATTGCTTGGTACTCTTCTGGAGGTATTTTGTTGTATGAATCCTTTACTTTGTCTAGCAACGGGCGGATCTTATATAATTTGTCGTATTCTGGGTGATTTTTGGGCTTTTGAAGAGTGTTGTCACTTAAATGCAAAAATTGCCGTATTTTGTCAAAACAGTTTCTTGGCATAACATCTGCAATTAAAGGTAATCGCATTTCATTCGACCAAGCCATCCTACATTGCGGAAGTTTTATAATGCCCAAGTAGAGCAAGATACCAAAGTATTGCTATATTTCATATGGCTTGCAATCTAAAATATTTCCGGATGATTGCATGCAATATCTATTTGTTTCTTCTGCGATTTTTTTATCTAACCATTATGCCGAACGTTACTGATTGGCGAACAAGATCCATTTTTCATCACATGTTACAATGCGGTGTAGAAAAGGTTCGATTTTATACCGTGACAGTAAAGAAAGGCAAGCTTCGAAACGATTTCCATTTGACACTCGTTTAACTCATACGGAACCCATCGATCCAGCTGTTTGACCTTACCAATTTGTTTTAAGTGATCCAAACTTCTTGGAATAGGAACGTTAAGCCCTGCTGTTAGTTCATGCGTAGTTTGAGACGTATCTGCTTCCACTACAGCTTTGAGGTTATCATTATCCCAATTACTAGCTGGTCTTCCACGTGGTTTAATTGCAAGGCTAAAATCATCAGAATGAAACTTATCAAACCAACAACGTAAGGTCCGATGATTAGCTGAACCTTCCCCAAACACTTCATTGATGTTTTCATTCAATGTTTGTTTGATTGGTTCCGCGACGAAACTCATATTCGAAAATTACCCTCATTTTTGACCTTTCCATTGTCTTATGAAAGCTACTCTGTATAAGAAGTTTCAAAAAGGTAACTACGATTTACACTAAATTTTTTTTTTACACAATGAGTTTGAAAGAGTAATGATGCAGCTTCTTGATAAAAAAACATAAAACCGCTTAAGTCAACTGTCATGATATCAACTCTCAAACTCAGCTCTTATGAAGACAATATAACAAAGAGTAACCGCTTCTCAGCGTTAAAAAAAAAAAATGCTTCTCAGCATAAACCATAAAAAAAGCTTAGCTTGGAAAAATGAAATAAAAGATCCAAAACCAAACGCGGAAGAATTAAATTGGGAACGATTTAATTCTGCCGATATTGATATTGCGAAATAATAAAACTGCGAAATAATGGAAATTGCGACACGCGCCAACACCGACCCACCTTGGCTCGGTCGACGGGTGCATCAACCGAGCCGATGTTACATATACATACATATGCAATAGACCCGGACATATGATAAAAAATTGCGAGGCAAAAAGAAATTTTAAATCGTTGCAAAGTAGTCGTCCGGGAAACTATCAAGGGCCCAGAACAGGCCAATACTCTGGGAACACAAACATACAACAGTAACAGTAATTCATACATCCGAACCGGTTGTGGATACGTTACCAGCTTTAACGGATAATGTGGTAACCGTAAGTCCGACATCGGAAGCGATAGTTGAAACGTTACCAACTTCAAGAGAGTTGAAAATTAATATCAAGTTGAAGAAGACTGATAATAATAAAAGCACCGTCAAAGAGAGAAATCATCTAATTGTAGAAACATCAGGTAAAAAACCATTCTGAGAAAAACAATAATTGATTTTATTGCCTGCAATTAATGGATTAATATTTTTTACACTTACCTCTTTTATGATTTGTAACAACGGCGTGATTTCAATAAACACAGGTATCAATATTAACACTTTAAGAAAAGGCACTTAAACAACAATTGTAAAACTTTTTTGGACACTTTTTGAAAACAATACGGTGTACACGATATGAACGCTAGGCGCAAAGTGTGATGGGATATTCAAAAGGATGTATTTATATGAAATTTTTGTAAATTGTTTCAACGATATTGTGCAAGATTTTTTAACTATTTAAGCTAGAACTTGGAAAACATATATGTAACGCTGGGAATGAAAGGGTTAAGACGACAAATAACATACACAAGATGAGTATAGCAGAAATAGCCAAAATTACAAGCAGTATTGTTCCACTGTTTTCAGGGACACAGTCACCAGATTTGAGAGGTGAGGTGTATAAATTTATACAGGCGTGTGAGTTAGCTGCAAGTGAAGCGACTCCAGCTAATAAAACAATTTACATTGATTGCATAAAACAAAGATTATACGGAGACGCTTATGATCTTGTAGGCACACAATGTTTTAACAGCCTGGAAGAATTATACCTGGTGATACGAAGGGCCTACCTACCAACGATATCATTAAGCGTTGAACACAATCGGAGCAACAGGATACAGCAACATTTCCAGGCAACAAGAAATTCCATGGCGTTAATTATAATGGCTGGGCAACTGTTGCTCAGCAACAAAAATTTCATATGTCAAATTCTTAATGGTGGTGTAACACTAGGCCACTTGAGGCCGCCTTAGAAAACCTTCAACTGTTTTTTACATTTTCTCCAGCAACCTTTTTTAGAGGATTTTCCATTTCTTTTGGCCATTGATAAATATTTTGAGTAATTTTTTTTAAATAGGAATGCCGTATATTTTCTATTTCAGAAATAAATTGTTTGTAATAATAATAATAAAAATGTCGTTAAATATTAACTTAAGTAAATTGGCATTAAGATGCCTAGTGTGACACCCCTCACAATGCAAATTGTCAAATTTTACATGACACAATGTAAACATACACACCGAAGAAGAACAAGAATGATTCTGTTGCTGTCAAAATTAGAAATTAGCCCGGAGACAAGATACAAAATGGAAAGCAAACCAGATCAACAAACTGGAAATCAAACTTTTTTCTCGATCTCCATAAGAGCCCATGTAAATTTGACAGCTAAAAATGTATCTTGTATCCTGTTGCTCCGATTGTGTTCAACGCTTTAGACTGGACGTTAGCAGAACTACAGAATTGCAGTCAATTGCACAATGAGGATATTCGGCAGTTCGCAAGACGCCTAAATACGAAAAAAGCACAGGTATTACAAATAATAAAAGATACCTATAAGGGAGAAGGCGACAGCGCACTAGTGTCCATGGCAGAGACATCGGCAAATAAGACGTTTAGAACAGGGTTAAGAGATGCAACGTTACGAATTCACATGCTAGGCGTTACAGAAAAGAGTACGGAGGAAATGATAGAAATAGCAGTGAACACACTAGTCGAGACACAAAGAAGTAACTCCATACATCAACCAACAACGACACCCATAATTAATATGAATTCGATTGAGACCTAGACACGACCGCCTGCACATAATCTCGTAGAATATAGAAGACCAGAAGAAAGGCTAAACGTTTCCAGAGCACCACAAGAGAAAATAATTTGCTCATTCTGTAATAAACGGGGGCATACGAGAGAAAAGTGTTTAATTAGGGAGAACACACCGTATTGCCAAAAATGTTTAAAATATGAACACGAGATAAACTGGAGGTGTGACAACAAGGACGACAACAGAGGTGGGGCGAACAACAAAAATCAAAGGCCTAACAACCAAAGTCAAGGAAACCAGCAATGGAACCGACCTCAGCCAATTGGACAATCAAATTGAATACAACAGAACTGGCAATCAAACCAGGTACAACAAAACTGGCAGCCAAACCAACCACAGCAAAATTGGCAGCAAAACCAATTCCAGCAGAACGGGAACCAAAAATGGGCAATAAACCCTAACCAGAATACACTTAACGGGGTGCAGAGGAATCAGACCCCTATGAACCTGCCGATCAGAGCGAATCAAACGATATGTCATTGGTGCAATAGACCCGGACATATGATAAAAAATTGCGAGGCAAAAAGAAATTTTGAATCGTTGCAAAGTAGTCGTCCGGGAAACTATCAAGGGCCCAGAACAGGCCAATACTCTGGGAACACAAACATACAACAGTAACAGTAATTCATACATCCGAACCGGTTGTGGATACGTTACCAGCTTTAACGGATAATGTGGTAACCGTAAGTCCGACATCGGAAGCGATAGTTGAAACGTTACCAACTTCAAGAGAGTTGAAAATTAATATCAAGTTGAAGAAGACTGATAATAATAAAAGCACCGTCAAAGAGAGAAATCATCCAATTGTAGAAACAGTTGATTCGGAAATACCACTCAAAGTTAGAGAGAAAAATGGATTACCTTGCTCAGTGAATAAGTTAGCAAGTAACAATAAAAATACAGAAACAGGAATCTAACTGGAATCAAACCCAGCGAAATGACGTGTTCATCGAATTACCTTGCGTAGAGGCTATAAATGGAAAACTCATTTTACTCGTAGATACAGGAGCAGATACAAGCCTGATAAAGAAAAGTGCAATAAGAGATAGCACAATAATAAACAAGTCAAATAGGAAAGACTTGAGCGGAGCATTTGGAGGTTGTGTGACCACAGAAGAATCAACTACTACATGTCATAATGAGGTACAGTCCTTACGTTTAACGCTAAACGTTGTGTCACTTAAACAAGGAGTACCGGCAGACGGCATATTAGGAAGAGATAATTTGTGGAACAACTCCATTATAAACACAATGAAAAAGAATTTAACACTCTTCAATGAGAAGAAAGAGGTTATTTTGGAATTACCAATAAAAACTATCGAACAGATAGGGAAAGAAAGTAAAGAACATTACATGCCAGTTAAGGCAAGAACAATTACGATAGTACCACTAAAACTACGTACGAAATTTAAGAATGTTGTAATTCATAAAGAAGAAATAGATCCAGGAATCTATATAGCAGACACATTAGTAAATGTGAAAGATAATACTGTTTATGCTCCCATATTAAATACAACATAGTATGATTACGAGACAATGCCAAAACGAGAATAAATAAATTGGTCAATGAAATTGAGTTAGATAAAAATTTAAATAGAGAGGAAAAGCATTCCATAGAAGAAGTGGTAAAATCATTTCATGGCGTCTTCCTATTAGAAGGAGACGAACTTTCGTTTACAAGCGTATTAAAACACGAAATTCCAACAGGCGCAGATCAGCCGCCCATTAACAGAAAACAATACAGATTACCTCAAATACATAGGGAGGAAATAAATAAGCAAGTAAACAAACTTCTAGATGATGGCATAATAACACATAGTACATCAGCTTGGAACTCACCGTTACTTTTAGGGCCCAAGAAAAGTGGCAAGGACGGGGGGAAAAAATGAAAAATCAATGAAGCAACGATTAAACAAGTTTTCCCCATTCCTCGTATTGACGAAATCTTAGAGCAATTAGGCCACAGCAGATATTTACAACGCTAGATTTGGCAAGTGGATATCACCAAGTTTTAGTCGAAGACAGGGACAAGGAGAAAACAGCGTTCAGTACAGGGCTAGGCCATTTCGAATTCATTCGGATGCCATTTGGGCTAACAGGTGCCCCAGCCACATTTCAAAGGATAATGAACCATATCCTAACAGGTCTACAAGGGATAGACTGTTTTGTTTATTTAGATGACATTGTTATCTACGGTAGAAATCTCAAGCAGCACGAAGAAAGGTTATGTTCAGTACTACAGAAGTTACGGAACATAACTTAAAACTTAGTCCTTGACCCCAACAAAGTGGAATGTGTTAAGAGCATCCCGCCGCCTAAAAATAAAAAGGAGGTGTAATCATATTTAGGACTAGTAAACTATTATAGAAAATTCATACCGGGCACAGCAAAGATAGCTCTGCCTATTAATAAACTACTACGCAAAGACGCTAAGTTTATTTGGACACAAGAATGCCAGAAAGCGTTCGAGTCACAGAAGAAGGCAATAATAACACCACCGGTTTTGGCATATCCGGATTTTGAAAAGGAATTCATACCAACTACTGATGCAAGCAACGAAGCGTTAGGCGCAGTACTTTCTCAGGGTAAAATAGGCGACGATAGGCGTTACTCAACTATAGAAAAGGAGTTCTTAGCCATTGTGTGGGCAACAAAAAATTTTAGAGCTTATTTGTTGGGAAGACCGTTCAAGATAGTGACAGACCATCAACCTGTAAAAGGAATAGCTAACATAAAAGACCAGACTTCAAGACTGGCAAGGTTTAGACACAAATTGTCAGAATACGATTTCGAAATCTTATATAAGCCAGGAAAGAAAAACTTAAATGCAGACGCGTTAAGCAGAATTCCTCAGGAAAAACACAAAACAATAGCAGCCGTACAAACACGGTCGAAAGCAAAAACAGCTCACCAAGATCAAAAACAAGGAACAACCGTCGAAATAGATACAGATGATGAGGAACCAGGAAACGAAACAAATAACACAGCAACATTGCTATCCGACCAGAAACAAATAGAAACAGTGATTAAAGACTTTCACAATTCGCCACTGGGAGGACATCAGGGTGCAATGAAAACATACTTAAGAATCCGAAACTCACAACCATACAACCCACATTACGACTAAGCAAACACCGTTCCGTACTTTGTTTGGATTCGATATAGATTTGCCAACTAACTTAAAAAGAAAGTGTAGTCCGGTGTATAATGCAGAAGATCCAAACAAGGTATTAAAATTTCAGATACAAAGAGCCCACGAAATAGTTAGAAAAAATCAAGAAATGGCTAAAAAGGTAGCCAAAAATCATTATGATAATAAGTTAAATTTAGTAGAATTTAAAGTAGGAGATAGTGTATTAATTAAGAATCAGACTAGGAAAAATTACAATTAAATAGGAAAATAGGATTAACAATACAATTAAATAGAAATCCATCAAAATCACTTAACTAAGAAAATAAATTTAGGGGGAAATTACATTAAGTAGTCATAAGTTAAAGTAAAATTAAATTAATCACAATAGGCACCTTATTAGGATTAGGATAGAATAAATATATATAAAATAGGATTGATAGGATATAGTACAGGATAGTAGGGAACTAACATATTTTAATTTTTATTTTACTACTAACAATTTTAATTTAACTTCAGTCTTACGGTTGAATAACGTATGAAATAATGAAAAATTCAACAAGAAAGTAAATAGAAAATAAGAATAGCGTTTCAATAAGCAAGAACTTGTTTATTTAAGCGTAAAAATATAAGAAAAGAAAACTTATAACAAAATAAATTCATAGTTAATATTCATTAATATCATAGTTAATGAAAAAATCAACAACAAAGTAAATAGAAAATCAGAATAGCGTTTCAATAAGCAAGAACTTGTTTATTTAAGCGTAAAAATATAAGAAAAGAAAACTTATAACAAAATAAATTCATAGTTAATAGTTGAGTAATTTCTTTTGTAAATTGAAATTTTGAAATTGAATAGAACTTTTTATTCATTGTATTCATGTATTCAATGTTTGTATTCATTTTAATTGATAATATACGGTTTATGTAAAGTAGCTGTTCCGTTTTAAATTAACAGCCAATATAACTTTGCATTTGCAATTAGTAAAATAATGAATGCACATGTAAAAATATGCCTGAAGACTTAGTTCATGCATTCAACATACACGCACTCACTATATACAAACAAATTCGCACCCATGCCTATATGTCATAGAGGACAATATGTAGAAATTAAGATAAAGACATAAATCTAACCTACTAATCTACTAATTCTAGTATTTATAATTTAAAATTAGAAAAAAAAATTAATTAAAATAAAAACACTTTGTTTCCATTATTAATAATTTCTGTTCGATTACTAAATAAGTTAATTAGTGCTAAATGTAGGGCATAGACAAACATATGTCAAAATAAGAGTAACAACGAAATTTAGCGATTAACGCAAGCACTGCAATAATGCAGAAACAAAGTTGAACAACTGAACATGAGCAGAATGCAGTGTCAGTTTAAAACAACTAATGAAAAAAAAAAATGAGAAAAATAAAGCACCAAAGGTGAATAACTTTAAAATAACCAAGAGAAAAGAAAATAAATTACACACATAATAACAACATTGTTATATACATACACTACCGGCCAAAAGTTTCGAAGCACCACTCATGTTCATAGAAAATCGTGTGTCATTTCTTTAGTATTGTATAAATTTTGATTTTTTCTTTTTTAATAGGATGGTTATAAAGTGATAACTGTAATATGAAACCCAAAACGGGTTTACGGCGTTCATTGTTTAATTGCATGCTCAAACAATGCACTAAGTCAAGAAATTGGGTTTTTTTGTTTATTGCACTTGCCATACAAAAACGAGAAAAAGGTTTATAAAAAACCTTTCTCAGGTACTCAGGGTAATTTTTTTTTAATGGGGTAATTACTAAAGGTAATTATGAATAATTATTACCATCCATTTTTTACCCTGGGTGATGTATAAAAGGCTGACCTAGAATATTGACACCTTTCTTTGTTCCTCAAGATTCAAACTGACCAAACGTTAAAAAAACCGAAGTAATGCCAAAAAATAAGATTGATATAAGATCTGCAGTGATTACTCTTCATAAGGAAGGCAATTCCGAGCGAATAATAGAGCAAAAATTAAAAATGTCGACTAGTTTTGTGCGTCGCACCATATAAAAGTACAAGGATTATCGAACTCTTGCGGACCCTCTGTAGAAAAATGGTAATAGTATGTAACATACATAGTATGTAACATACATAGTATGTAATATATGGCCAACTTCAAACGCGATTTACAAAATTTCGGCTATAACCGTCTCAACCATTTTTCTACAGTTAGTGGCTGTATGCATTGGCTTTCAGCCACCGAAGGTTTCATCAACGCACTCAGCCTGGTTTACGAACGGTGGCATCTTGTATACACCTCCTTGACCGGCCACCGTGTATGTAATATATGGCCAACTTCAAACGCGATTTACAAAATTTCGGCTATAACCGTCTTAACCATTTTTCTACAGTTAGTGGCTGTATGCATTGGCTTTCAGCCACCGAAGGTTTCATCAACGCACTCAGCCTGGTTTACGAACGGTGGCATCTTGTATACACCTCCTTGACCGGCCACCGTGTATGTAATATATGGCCAACTTCAAACGCGATTTACAAAATTTCGGCTATAACCGTCGTAACCATTTTTCTACAGTTAGTGGCTGTATGCATTGGCTTTCAGCCACCGAAGGTTTCATCAACGCACTCAGCCTGGTTTACGAACGGTGGCATCTTGTATACACCTCCTTGACCGGCCACCGTGTATGTAATATATGGCCAACTTCAAACGCGATTTACAAAATTTCGGCTATAACCGTCTCAACCATTTTTCTACAGTTAGCGACTGTATGCATTGGCTTTCAGCCACCGAAGGTTTCATCAACGCACTCAGCCTGGTTTACGAACGGTGGCATCTTGTATACACCTCCTTGACCGGCCACCGTGTATGTAATATATGGCCAACTTCAAACGCGATTTACAAAATTTCGGCTATAACCGTCTCAACCATTTTTCTACAGTTAGTGGCTGTATGCATTGGCTTTCAGCCACCGAAGGTTTCATCAACGCACTCAGCCTGGTTTACGAACGGTGGCATCTTGTATACACCTCCTTGACCGGCCACCGTGTATGTAATATATGGCCAACTTCAAACGCGATTTACAAAATTTCGGCTATAACCGTCTCAACCATTTTTCTACAGTTAGTGGCTGTATGCATTGGCTTTCAGCCACCGAAGGTTTCATCAACGCACTCAGCCTGGTTTACGAACGGTGGCATCTTGTATACACCTCCTTGACCGGCCACCGTGTATGTAATATATGGCCAACTTCAAACGCGATTTACAAAATTTCGGCTATAACCGTCTCAACCATTTTTCTACACTTAGTGGCTGTATGCATTGGCTTTCAGCCACCGAAGGTTTCATCAACGCACTCAGCCTGGTTTACGAACGGTGGCATCTTGTATACACCTCCTTGACCGGCCACCGTGTATGTAATATATGGCCAACTTCAAACGCGATTTACAAAATTTCGGCTATAACCGTCTCAACCATTTTTCTACAGTTAGTGGCTGTATGCATTGGCTTTCAGCCACCGAAGGTTTCATCAACGCACTCAGTCTGGTTTACGAACGGTGGCATCTTGTATACACCTCCTTGACCGGCCACCGTGTATGTAATATATGGCCAACTTCAAACGCGATTTACAAAATTTCGGCTATAACCGTCTCAACCATTTTTCTACAGTTAGCGACTGTATGCATTGGCTTTCAGCCACCGAAGGTTTCATCAACGCACTCAGCCTGGTTTACGAACGGTGGCATCTTGTATACACCTCCTTGACCGGCCACCGTGTATGTAATATATGGCCAACTTCAAACGCGATTTACAAAATTTCGGCTATAACCGTCTCAACCATTTTTCTACAGTTAGTGGCTGTATGCATTGGCTTTCAGCCACCGAAGGTTTCATCAACGCACTCAGCCTGGTTTACGAACGGTGGCATCTTTTATACACCTCCTTAACCGGCCACCGTGTATGCGATATATGGCAAACTTCAAACGCGATTTACAAAATTTTGGCTATAACCGTCTCAACCATTTTCTCACAGTTAGTGGCTGTATTCATTGGCTTTCAGCCACTGAAAGTTTCATCAACGCCCTAAGCCTGGTTTACGAAGGGTGGTATCTTGTATAGAACACTCGCAGCTAAGAAGTAAATAACAGCGCAGTTAACAGTGCTCTGTTAAAGTTCGCGACGTCGCGATCTTAACAGAGAACAGAACTCTGTTAAAGTTCGCGACGTATTTAACTTCACGCCCTTAAAAAAGGTTGTGTCATGAAATATCAACTGTTTGACTGTTAGGAATTAAATACAATTTTTGCTCGAGTAAATAAAGTCTTTGAATTCAAAATGGTAACCACAGCGATGCAATCACGGTCTTCACAGGTTTGTCAGAATCTTCTTTATTAGTCAAATAAGATAAACTGGGTAACGCACACCATCAATTAAAAAGAAAAAATGTCATCAGTGCCATATGGTTCCATAGGGAAGTAAAATTTTTACATCAGCGCCATCTACGTATCAAATAACGAAAATCCCAGTCCGATTATTTCTAATCCTACTCGAGAGTACGATTAGAAAATTTGTATGGAAACTGGTCTAATCCGAAGTAAAAGGAACGCAGCTAATATTGCGTTGATTTATCAAGTCAATTCTTTAAAAAGACTTCGACGTTTCTCTGTAAAATGCTAATTTATTTTTTTTTTGCTTGTTTGTCAATACTGACAAATGTAGCGCACAAGTAGCGTAACATTTATTAAGCCGCTATGGGTTCTATCATTATGGGACCCTCCTACAACAATTAGTAATATTTTTCATTATCATTAAAATTAGTGATGTGTAAATCGTACATTTACGGTAACAAAAATATTTCCAGTCCAGGACAGAAAATAAATAATCGCAACTTTCAGAGCAGATTCAGAGTAGGGCTTCTCAAACGGGATCCCGGGATCCCGTTTTCCCGAGGTTGAAAAATCATCGCGCTATCCCGGGATTTCAATGAAATTTCCCGGGAATCCCGGTAATTTTTTTGAACTTTTTTTTGTGCCGCACGTTAGATATAGAACAGTATATAGATTCTTGATCAGCATTACTTTCTGCGTTGCGTACTACAATTAAAAGTACTACTGTAGTAGTACAACGTACTACAATAACTACAAATAAATTCAACTAGTAATACATTTATCCTATGTTTACAAACTAATAAAATTTAAAATTCAAGAAATATGCCTTTTTTATTAAACCAATATCTATACAAATATGTATTTATAAAATATCCAAATTTAAGTTATTGATTTACGGAGGGTTAACTGAAGTAATTAAAAGTGAAATCAGAAAATTGTGTGTATTGAATTGGATAAATTCCGAGGGGCGCTGTGCAGCAACAAAAACCATTGAGGATACAAAGGAGTCCATCACTGTTTTTTCCTCACGAATCGATGTGATGGAGTCAGGTTTGTCCGACGCATCCAGTTGACACCTGACCTGAACTGAAGGATGAGGATCTGTATCTTTTCAAAATTATGCTCAACAATCGGTTCTAGTAATTTCAACTTATACGAGTATTTCGTGGACCGTAGAGTGCAATCAGACAAAGGCGCTGCACCATCAAGTATACTCTCCTCGCCTATGCGTCTTACATTCACATGAGCGAAACCGGTTCCTGAAGGCTGCAACTAATCATCGCAAGGCTGCAAATCACTCCCTCCAACTGTTAGATATTGGTTTCTCTTCAAACTAACTTGTTCTTTTAAATGCAAGTCTCACTAAGTGAAATCGTGAACTACTCTTTCGATTGATTTTTGTTCCATTTATCCGGCGTAAATTAGTTTTCATAAAATTGCGTTTGGGATTTTATTTATGCCTACGACAGACTGATTCAGAATATTATTTTGCTTCGCATTTCATTCGCATTTCTTTCAAATGCGATAAAATTTATTAAATTTGATTTGTCAAATCGTATGAAAATTTTTAAAATTTCTCTTCGCATTTGGGAAATGGAGCTCAAATGCGCATTTGAGGGCGGTGTAAACATAGCATTACTTTCGTCAAGCATATGTGCTCGGTTCCTCGGAAACGACCCGCCCCAGCTGTCCAAGGCTCGTCAACACCCAGCAACCGGGCCGAGGCCAAACGAAGGTCTTTCGCGGGGGGTGATCACCTTGTCGGCATAGCGGACCTCTCCGGCGGCGGGCCATTGGAGGAAAGCCATCTAGCAACATTCAACGCCTCCCTGCTGAAGGCGCTGGACTCTCTGGACGGTGGAGGGGACATCGGGTTCGTTGGGAACGCCTTCCAGGACAGTGGATTCATTGCCATTAGGTGCAGGAATCAGCAGTCAAGGGAATGGCTGTTCAAGGTTTCTGAGAAGCTGGGTGGTCTCTAGCAGGGGGCCAAACTGCGTCCGGACAAGCTTTACGCTTTGAAGGATGAAAGGAGGATGGTGTTGGTGGTCCACGGTGCTACCGAGACCAAAGAAACTATCCTCAAGAGGCTTCAACGCCAGAATGGCTGCGTAAGGGATACCTCCAAATGGAGGGTTACCTTCGCGGAAAAGTTCGGGGAAGGGGCGAAAGTCCGGGTTAGGCTGACGTACTGGTGCCCAATGGAAGAGGCAGAGGCCATCAAGACCGCGGGGGGGGGGGGGGAAACTCAACTGTTGTCTTGATGAAGCTGTGGTCATATTCCAGAGGGATCCAGCCTGAAGCGAATACCGAGTCCGCGGGGACATTCCTTTTGGAATGTTACACCGGGGCAGGAGGTGGGCCTGCGCGGACAAACTTTGCGGGTGTGTCAGGTGAACATTCACCACAGTAGCTTCAGCAATGATGATGCGACACTTTTAGGAAGATAAGCTGGACATAGCCTTGGTGCAAGAGCCCTGGATACTCCATGGTAGTATTAAGGGACTATTTTGTAAAGGGACTAGCCTCTTTTTGTCGCTAGGTGAGGGCAGGAAGCGGACAACTGTGTACTAGTGAGACAGGGTGCCCAAGCGATATTCAGGACTCATCTATGTTCTCAGGACCTAACGTCCTGAGGATTGGTAGCGGGAATGGCTCCTTTCTGATCGCATCTGCTTACCTACCATACGACTCAACAGAGCCGCCACCGCCTCTGTAGGTGGAAAGGCTGGTGAGATACGGTGTGAATAGGGGGGTGAACGTGATTATAGGTTGCGATGCTAATGCTCACAGTACAGTGTGGGGTAGCTCCGGGGTAGCTCCGATATTCTCGAATTTGTGAGTAAACCTGGAAATCGTAAACAGGGGGTCTGAACCTGCTTTTGTAAACTCGATAAGAAGTGAAGTTATTGACCTAACCCTGGCAAGTCTCGGAATGTTAGTTAGACTATCGCACTGGAGGGTCTGGGACAGGCTAATCATGTCTGACCATCGGGCCATTCGGTTCATGTCATTCGGTTCATCATCATTCGGTTCGGCCATGTCGCGTATGGACTAAGACGGCGGCGAGGAAGCAGGTTAACAAGGATCCCAAGCAACAAGGATGGTCATTTGTACCGGGAATTTCTGAAGGGATCTCTGGCTGAGTTGAACAGAATGCCCAGGAACACGGTAGAAGTGGAGATCGAGGTAAGGAGGTTAAACTCTGCCATGATCTCTGCGTATGAAAGGGCGTGCCCTCGGACCATGGTGGATGAAGAAGACTCTGTTTCCTGGTGGAACGAGGAACTGGAATGCATGAAGAGGGAGACGAGAACGGTCTTTAATCGGTACATGAGGCACAAAGACACAGTGGCTTGGGCTGATTATAAGGAAAAAAAGAAACGGTTGCAGAAGACCCTTCGCAAGAGGAAGAGGCAGACTTCTGGAGGGACTTCTGCATCAATACGAAGGATATCTCTGATGTATGCAAACTACAGAAGCTGATATCAAAGGATCCAGGGTCCAAGATGGGACTCATCAGTAACAAAGATGGAGTCCTGCTGGAGACACTGGAAGAGTCTACTCAAGAGATTGTAGGCAGACACTTTCCTGGAAGCATCGTACACGCTGGGGCCTGGCCATCTTTGCGTAGATAGTATTACAGGTCGGAGAGGACCGAGGCGGAAGGGATAGTGACGTGGAACGGGATAAGAAGTGCGTTGATGACATTCTCCCCGTTTAAGACTCCGGGACCGGACGGGATATTCCCAGCTTTGCTCCAGTGGGGCCAGGAGCAGCTGCTCGAGCGATTGAGGGGAGTATTCGTAGCATGTCTGGCAATGGGTTATGTGCCTGGTAGTTAGAGGGAGGGAAGAGTGGTATTCCTACCAAAACCAGGAAAAAAGGACTACACGGAGGCCAGATCCTTTAAACCGGTCTGCCTTACCTCTTTCGTCTTAAAGACAATAGAGAGGGTGGTGGTGGACTATCTAGAGGGAACTGTATTTGTGGAACATCCTCTAAGTAGGTTTCAGCACGCATATATATAGCGGGGAGATCTACGGAGAGGCGGAAAAGGAACTGATTAATGGATGCATCGCTATGATCACTTTTATGGACATAGAAGGTGCTTTCGATAAGATCTGTTTTGGAAGATTGAAATTAGCCCTGGAGGCCCGTGGGCTCAACCCGGTCGTAACTAACTGGATTGAATTCATGCTGCGCCACAGGGCTGTAAATCTGCAATGTGGGAGTCATAGGCGATAGTGACGAGGGGATGTCCCCAGGGAGGGGTGTTATCACCAATCCTTTGGAACATCACTGTTGACTCCTTGCTTCAACGGCTGGACCCAAGGTGCATACATACAATTGGATATGCAGACGACATAGCAGTGATGGTGAGAGGGAAATATATTGACCTAACGCGGCCCAAACTAAGAATTAATTGCATGCATTCTGACAGGACGCAATCAATTCAGAGGTTACCTACTGAGATTACGTAGTTTGCGCTCCGACCCATATAGGTTCTGTGTGGAAGAGCCGGAGACCTTACAGCACCATCTGTGTGACTGGCCTGCCTCCTGCAGGGTAAGGCTACAGACATTGGTCTTCACTCACATAACTACCCTTGAGGAAGTGGGCATCAAGGAATGAAAGGCTATAAAGAGCTTCGTGCTATATACGGGGATCTTTGAGATAATATGATAAATTGTACCCTTTCCCCATACCCTCCTCTTCCACTTCCTTTTATGAGGAGGCGCACAATGGCGCTGGTGACCGGATGACTCTGTGGAGTCCCTCTAGGTAACCTAGCCTAACCTTTCCAAACGCTGAAAAATATGAATATATGTACATATGTATTATATTATGTATATGCGTGATGTATAATCACTACCCATATTTTTCCGACTCAGCGTTTCATTCAAACAAAATTTGTTTCAACTTGACGGGCAGATCGTATAGCTATTTCGAAACATGCCAACGTTTCTCATCAGCAATATCTGTCGGTGTCTTTTGATGTACAAGATTCGCTATATAAGCTCATCGTTTGCAAAAAAACATAATACGAATTATAAGACGTTGAAAATCTTAGAAGCAAATCATTATAAGCACGCCACACGTTTTTGTCAAATTGATAGGAATCACGCATGAGATAGAAGCATTCTGTGTGCAAGAGGGCGCCACGCTACCTTGTGTATTATTATTGTATTATATTTATTGCAAATTTATTTAATTTGCATTTTTCCCAACGCTGAAAAATGTGAATATATGTATTATATTATTGTATATGCGTGATGTACATATATACACCACCCATATTTTTCCGACTCAGAGTTTCATTTACAACAAAATTTGATGCAATGAATATTACAGTAAGTCCCAAAATGGAGAATAACTCCACTCCGCGCGCATTTTTAACACTATACTTATATTGTAAAGTTTGTATGAAATATACGACTGTATTAAAATCTGTACAACTCTTCATGCAAATATTTTTTAAAATAAAAATTGTTTATGAATAACTTTTTTTCGAATTTTTTTTTTTACAAACCTCTTGCAAGAGTTTTGTGAGTTTTAATGAATAAGACCGATAAACTATATGATGGGATTAACAATTTATAATACTTAGTTAGAGTATATAATACCTGGGTTCGGAAAACTTTTGTTTTTTATATCGCTCAATTCATATGTTCAACGAACATAACTATATTTCTATCCTCGGAGATAAATATCCCTTTTCATCCAAGTACAAAAAAATAAATATCGGTCACGTTCAAAATAATTCCGATCTTCTAAAGGTAAATATCACTTGGGAAAAAATGTTGAAAAAAATGTTTATCTACAAACATTTCGATCAATGAAGTTGTAAAAATTGTGTTGTATGCAAATAGCGATCGTTGAATATGAAAAAACTTGCTATAGTACAATAACGAACGCAGCTTATGAAAAAACGCTGCTCAGACAAAGAATCGAACTTTGAAGTTAAAAATAATTTGAAAGCAGCGATCCCATTTGAATGGGATCGTTCGCACGATTTCGGACAAAGTGTTTTTTTTTGTTCAATTAGTTATGCAGGTGATGAAATATTCACCAAAATTACTTCTTTTCGCGAAAACCTCACGAACTTAAATCTTCCTTTTGAAAAATTTTCCTTTTAGATAAGAATTTTCTAATAAAAAAAAGTCATCAACCGTGTCGATTATGTTATGGACACATATGGAGCATATGTTGTTTTTGCTTTACTCATAATTTTACCGCACCAGTTCTGATAGTGTGCGGACTCTAAATAAGACTTCGGACGAACGAAAAACGCATGCAGTGTGCGAGCAGCCTAAGACTATTACGATTACGACTATTTAATTAAGCGATTGAAGTAATTTATCAGTATTTCTTTTTTTATATGGCATACAATATTTCAACAAACAAAAGAGTAAAGCGGTAGGTAAAAGACTCACTTATAATTTATCCCGTCCTCACACTCACCGGCTTCCGAAATCCGCTTGTTGATGGCGCCACCGCAAACGTCCGGAGCTGCGAAAGACAAGCTTAAGAAAAGTAAATGTTTTACAAATATATAATATAACCGGGGTTACCGAATTACCGACTTGACTTTATGGCAAATACAAATACTTATTCTACAAAAAAAAAATAATAGCTTCGGATTTCTCCCTTTTAGGTCAGCTTCTCGCGAGGTGGTGCTTCTGCTGGATAATCGTCGGCGTGATCTTCCTTACGGAGTCACGTTGTTTTGTTGCATCTTCACTCTTGCCTCCCTATATGGCCTTTTGATCGTTTTAAATAATGGTGTTTCGATGTTAGGCAGAACTATCGTGAACGTCGTCAGATAACTCACAGACTTTCAAAGAAATACCCCACTCGATATACTACACAACCTTAGCACCGATTATTAAATGATGTTTCAGGAGCTGGATTGTTAAGCTTCCTTTTCGATATTTACAATTCTGCAGTTTCGGTATTTTACGGTGAATTTCCTTTTAAAGGAACTTTGACGGGTGTCGTAATAATGTGTCCAATCCGCGTCGTTTATAACCTCACTTTGACAACCGCATCATACAAACGGTACCAAATTACACATTCGTACGCTCGTCGACCACTTTTGTCCAGTACAGAGAACGAAACTTTATTTTTATATAGTCAATAATACTTTTAGTTTATATATTCCAAAGATCAGCAGCCTTTTCAATCCCTCCAGAATTCTTTGTCCTTTCCATCCCCTCTTGTTAGAACGTCCCAATCGGTCCACAACCCAAAACTCTCCTCCCCCGTCGTATCACGTTTCGCACTCCCGGCGAATTTTTCTTGTCTCCCGTCACTATCGGTCCTGCTCTCCCCTATGGTGAATGACATTAGAAAAGCTTCTAGAAAACCGACCGAAACCAAGACAGCGAACAGAGGTGCCACCGGTGGCGATCCCAAGAATTAATTGGCTGTGGTGGTATTCAAAAAGTAATGTGTGGGCCAGACTTCACAAAGCAGGTACTATTCGAACACAATAGAGTTCGACATAGAAGCTGAAGGGAAATAGATATTCGGTTGTATGAAAAAAAAATAAAAAAAAATTTCGCTACCAGATATCCTTAGCATGAAAAGTTCCCACATGCGACCTCTCTATATCCTCAAGGCGATAATATAAATTTCCTATTTTTTCCTTAACCTGCCTTTTACCGATACAAGAATCCATGCGCCGATGTAGAACATTTTTACAGGGTAGAACAACAAATTAGAAGTTCTGCATACTCAGAAAAATTTTGAAAAAATATTTGTAGTGTTTATAGAGTGTTGCTTTAAACCAAAAACTTTATTTATGCAATAAACAAACTGATAAACATTTGAAAAACCTAATACTTATAGTAATTTTTATATAATTTCAAACATATATGTATTTGTAAGGACCAAATTTATTACTAAATTTGACCAACACAAATATGAAACATACTCTTATTTTTATACTGTATTATATAGAATGAAATTATCTTTTGTTTAACGTATTATTAAGTTATCATTATTATTAAGTATTTACATTAAATTATCACATTGAACTGAATTATATAAATTTAATTATCGTTACTTTTAAAAATTAAATATTTATTTCATCCGTTATAACCGGTCTGGAATTATTTTGTATGTATCTATATTTAAGCAAAATTCAAGTGTAAGGGACACAATGGTGTATCCACTCACACACACGCCATGCAAACGAGGAAAGACAGAGTCAGGAAACAGAAACGAGAAGACACGAACAAAGTAGAATATTCCAGAAGACTACAAGGCGAGAGAATTGAAGCATATAAAAGTAGCTCTGCAGTATTGACAGAGAGTCAGTGTAGATCCAACGTTCAAAGTGTGCGTGTCTCGTTGTTTAGAAAACCTTTCCATGTACACATATTGCCAATGGTAAGTTGCTTCCGAGGCAATATCTAGTTTTCCGCTCCTAGCATCGCGATCAAATATTGGTGGTCAAGTGATGCTTCCCCAATATTTCGATCAATTAGTTTCTCTGTCGTAAGGAAAGATTAGTACAGTCGTCGTCAAAGTAGAACACCGTCCTTGTATACATATTGCTAATGGTAAGTTGCTTCCGAGGCAATATCTAGTTTTCCGCTCCTAGGATCGCGATCAAATATTGGTGGTCAAGTGCTGCTTCCCCGGTATTTCGATCAATTAGTTTCTTCTGTCGTGACACTTGGACAAGCACAGGTAGAATAGAGTACGTACAAACTGACCCGCACACTGAACATTCCCCGCACGCTACACCAAACGCGAATGTGTGAGTGGATCTAGTGATCCCCAACCTAATGACGTTAGTTTAAGTGAATAACCAACGTTTAAACATTAATAAAATAGTTGATTCAAACAAGAACTAGAGGGTTCTAATTAAAGAATATTCTGCAACGAACCCGGATTGACTGAGAGTATCCCAGCCTGTTAGAGAACGAGAGAAAGGTCGTTACATATTTTAAGATTTAACATCAATAATATGGATACATATTTTATTTATATTTAGAAAAAATTGCTTTAAAACGGGCTAAAAAAGATGTAACTGGTTAACTCATTGCTAAACCAAGTAAAACGTTAAAATTTAAAAAAAAATGTATGCAGTTTTATAGTAAACAAACAAATGTATCAAAAAGCGCTAATACTTTTTTTAAAAAAAAGGAACACTGAATTTAAGGATTTTTTTAAAGCTAGTGTTTCTTTAAAGAAACGGCGGTAAAAGACAGGTTAATCTTGGCTCTGAGACCGATTGGAGCTAACTTAGCATTAAAATTTGTAGCCATTTTGCTTTGCGCGAAATTTCTTCTAGTTACTATTTGACCTACGGTAAACTCTCTCGGTCTCGCTCTGAGATTGTACGTTTTTAAATTTTTATCATACGCCTTTTCTAAATTGCTTTTACTAGTTTCTTGTATACTAGCGTATTTATCTGTTCTACAAAGTTTAGCCGTTCCCTCGTTCAGTAACTGTAGATTTCTCAGCAATGAATAATCCTTACCATGCGTCAACATATATTGTCCAAAAACTACATAATATGGGGCAAAACCTAAGGACTGGTGTATACTGTTACGTAAAGAACAATTTATGCTGCTTATATAACAATCCCATTCTCGCTGATCTTTACGGATATATGATCTCAACGCCTCGTTAATTGAACGATTTACACGTTCAGACGCATTGGATTGCGGCGAATATAGAGCAGTGCATGTATGGGTAATTCCAAATTTAGAACAAAATGTTTAGAGTTCATGGCTCTTAAACTGACTACCATTATCTGTAACAATCATCTCAGGGACCCCGAAACAGTCAAATACGTTACTCTTTAGATAGTCAATTATCAAACGCGATGTAAATTCTTTCAACGGTTGTAAAAAGGTAAACTTTGAGAAATGGTCTAATATGATCAGAATTCCAATGTTTCCATGTTTCGAACGGGGAAAAGGGGAAACGGGGAAATTAAATCCATGTACAATCTTTGAAATGGCCTGACGATTTCAACCTTTTGTCCCATAGGAGGACGTAAAATCTGAGTCGGTGTTTTGGACGTTTTACACAGTTCACATGCCGTCACATACTCTCGGATCTGATTTACCATCCCTGGCCAATATAACTTCCTATGCAATTTTTCTAATATTTTACCTATACCGGCGTGAGCTGAACAGGGTTGATCATGTGCAGCACGAATACAATCAAGGCGCAGCTCTGTAGGAACGTACAGCTTCCAGGATTCATCATCAATATCTTCGGTACCGGCAGCAAAATCTGTGCGGTGGTATAAAAAACCGTGAACTACTTGAAAGTCTGCTAAATTCCCTGAGTCAAATTTTTCCTTAATTTTTTTGTAGTTGTCTGATTGAAAAGCAGAGGAGTCTAAGTCAATATCGGGCATTATTTCGAGATCTAAAGCAGACACAGATTCAACCGTGGTGTCCGCAAAGGCTCTGGATCTGCTACGACATTTTCGGTACCCCTTGCGATGCTCAACTGAAAAATTGTACCCCTGAAGCTTAAATGCCCATCTGGCTAATCGGCCAGTCAGTTCTTTTTGTCGCAAAAGCCAACGCAGACTTGAGTGGTCTGTAACAATTTTAAACTCATGTCCTTCTATGTACATTCTAAATTTGTTTATTGCGAATACAAACGCCAAACATTCCAATTCGGTAACGGAGTAATTTCGCTGCGCTTTGTTCAGTTTTTGTGACATATAGGCTATGGGCTTCTCGTGCCCGTCATCATCGACCTGAGCCAAAAGCGCTCCGACTCCAAAAGTACTGGCGTCACATTGTACTATAAAAGTTTTTCCATAATCTGGATGAGCGAGAAAAGGTGCCGATGTCCGCTTTCAGAAAATCAGATCTCAGAAAATGCTTCATGAGCTTCTGGATTCCATAAAAGTGTTTTTTTTCTTTGTCAACAATTCAGTCAAATGGTATGTGGCATTTGCATAATCAGGTATAAACCGACGATACCAACCTGCCATGCCTAAAAATTGTCTCAATTGCTTAAGAGTCTTCGGTACAGGGTAATCAGTTATGGCATTTACCTTTTCAGGATCTACTTGCAACGTACCATTTCCTACTATGAAACCTAAATAATTTACTTGATTCAAGCAAAAACAACTTTTCTTAATGTTGATTGTAAGCCCTGCTTTACACAACAGCAAGGAGACTTCGGAAAGATGTATCAAGTGTTCTTCAAAAGTAGTGGAAAGTATCAACAGATCGTCCAGGTATACGAAAACATGAGTCTTAAGGTTATATGATATTACGCGGTCTATGAGTCTGCACATTGTTTGTGGTGCATTGCACAGTCCGAACGGCATTCTCTTAAACTGGTACAATGGTCTGTTGGGTACTGTAAACGCTGTCTTTTCCCTAGAACGTTCTTCAACACTGATTTGCCAAAAGGCGTCTTTAAGGTCTACCTTGGATGAACAGGCGGCAATCGACTCAATAAACCATTTATGTTGGAAAGTGGGTAAAGCGTCCTTCTCAGTTACGTCATATAGTTTACCTGAATCCAAGCAAAATCTAATTTTTCCTGGTTTTACAATTAATACGGCAGGGGATGACCACGCCGAATTTTCGGCTTCCTCAATAACTCCTAGATCTAACATTCTGTCTATTTCAGTACATAACAACTTTTCCATGGCTGGAGACAAGGGATAGAATCTCTGTTTGATTGGTTTCGCTTCACCAGTGTCGATTACATGTTCAATAAGGGATGTTCTCCCAAGTCCTTCTACTTCAGATGATGGAAAAGAATCTACTATAAGTTTAAGCTGATTTTGCTGCATCTGTGTCAATGTACATGCATGTGGATTGGACTTCTTTCACTAATTCAACAATATAATTATTCGAAAGTCTAATACCAAATTTTTTCCAGAAGTCCATTCCACAAATTATATTTTGCGTAATTGTAGGAACTACAAAAAATTCAAAAGTCTTAACATTGTCGTTGTATTTTATTTCTGTGGCAAATATTCCTTTAATTTCTTGTCTATGACCATCTGCGGTTCTAACCTTTCCGCAAACCTTCCTCAATATTTCATTTGAATCTAACAATAAACGCGCTAAATCTCCACCTATGACACTAGTATTGGCACCACTGTCCAACAGTGCTAAATAGTGGTTATTGTTGATGACAACATTTGCGTATATCATTATTCTGATGATTTAGTCAAGATATCACCAATTTACTTAAACGTTTTATATTCGCCCAATAATCACGCATACATTGTTTGGATCTAGTAACATTTTTGAAATTAGAGTGTTCAGAAAATATTTCAGCACGGCGACGGTTATATTCTTTTAAACGGATATGATAGGGTTTAAGAGGCCTAACTAACTGTTTTGAATTATTGGAGATAGCTTTCTCAGGTGTAGCAGGTACGGAATCGTCTACCACGAAGTTTTGCGTTTCTACTGTCGAGCGCGAGGTTGAGGGTATCTGAGATTTACTCGCCGGATATCCGCTTTGGAGTTTCCCGAAGCGGAATTGCAAAATGGACAAGAAGGCTTGTACTTGTCGAGGGCACCGCACCCATAACAAAAAATCCTTCTCGGTTGCACCGTGTAATCTTGGTACCTGTGATCATTAACGTCACAATTCCAACATTTCATCTTCATTGGATTTACGTTCATTTCGCACACATCATTTGCGGTTGCATTTTCTTCATTAATATGAGTAATCTCGCTAACGAGTCCCGAAACATTTCGCCTGTTTGGAAAGACGCGAGGTTGTTGATTGTACCCGTAATTATAGAAAAAGTGTTCGTGTTTATGACACTCACGTCGCAACACCGATATGTCGTCGATATGAACATGTAGAAGCTCGTGCCGTAATTCTGGTTTCAGATTACGTAGTTCGGTTTCGACTAATTCCTGATCTGTTAGTGGGTTTCTTAATTTATCGGACATGGCCGACATTACGTCCAAAAATTGGTTGAAACTTTCAGTTGCCTTCTGTTTACGTTGTCGCATATTTTCTTTGAGGTCAAAGTCTGAAAGATCATCGTTGTATTTCCTATGGAGTGATTCGCAAAGATTACGCCAATCTAGTTGATCAGCTTGCCGATGGTGACGCCAAAACCAAGATTCGGCTTTCCCACCGAACAACAGGTGTGCATGTTGACATAACAGCATGAAATTACCATTTAAACATTGAGCCGTAAGAGAGTTGACTCTATAAATGAAATCTTCTACACAAATATCGTCTGAAGAATCCGTGAATTTTATTTTCCAGTTGGAAATAAGTATCAGCTTGGGGTCTATTGGTTCGTGTATATTGCCGAGTGTGTGGTCGTTGCCTAGGAACTGCACTGCTCTATACGAGTTTGGAACTTCTGAAACAGTACCAGGGCCGTCCTCTGAGGAATGAGCGATGCTCTGATAGGATAATAAGTCATTTTCGGTGCATACACCTCGACAAACCGGACAAGTTTCGTTTTTAGTTAACCACTTTTGCATACAGGGCCTATGGAACCGATGTTTGCAGGGTGTCTCAACTGTATCTGTGCGTTGTCGACATGTCTCGTTACATATTGTACAGGTTAATTCGTCCGAGCTACTTTTACAATTTAACAAATTCTCACTGCTGTGCCGAACAGCCACTCTAACAAAAGTTTTGGGTAATTTCGAAATGGAAAAGAAAATTTTGTCACTTGACAAGAAATTATTAATTCCACAATTAAGGTAATCTATTATATATATATAAAAATGAAAGGCCTGACTGACTTCCCATCAACGCACAGTTTAAACCCTTATACCTAGAACGGTGAAATTTTGCACATAGGTTTCTTTTATGATGTATACGTCGAATAAGAAAGGATCTTTCGAAATGTTACTTCTAAGGACTTCTAAAAGGACATACACAGAATTTTTTCTTTGCACAGGCTAAACCCTTAGATCTAAAAAGGTGAAATTTTCACGGAGGTTTTTTTATGATGTATATAAGGGAGAAGAAAGGATTTTTCGGAAGTTTTACTTCTAAGGACTTCAAAAAGGACAAACACATAACTCTTTTGTTAGCCATCAAATGAGGATTTTATTTTTTCACGAAAACGTCCTGCGTATAAATGCCTAAAAACCATTTTCAGCATTTTTCAAAATTCATCCTCTAAAGGTCCAAAAAACGACATCATTTTGTAAAAGTACACCCAATGGCATAATAAAATAAAACGAAGCATGAATATTTTGTACAGAGGTTTCTTTTATGATATATACTAGGAAAAGAAAGGATTTTTCGGAAGTTTTACTTCTAAGGACTTCAAAAAGGACAAACACATAACTCTTTTGTTAGCCATCAAATATGGATTTTATTTTTTCACGAAAACATCCTGCGTATAAATGCCTAAAAACCATTTTCAGGATTTTTCAAAATTCATCCTCGAAAGGTCCAAAAAAGGACATCATTTGGTAAAAATACACCCAATCACATAGTAAAATAAAACGAAGCACGTTATGAATTTTTGTCATGTACCAAAGAATATATGTATTACAATATATTATTACAATATTCAAAAGAGTGTTACGCTCAAGAGAGATTGTAAATTAATAGTTTGGGATGAAAGAAATGGCACATAAAAGCAGCTTCTAAGCAATCTAAAAGATATTACAGTGAACGATGACATGATGGCTGGACTTACTGTACTATTAGCTGGAGACTTTCGCCAGGCTCCGTCAATAGTGCCGAGGGGAACTTGGGCTGACGAAGTTCAGGCATCAAATCTTTGGCCCCTAATATAAAAACTGCACCTTAAGAAAAACATGCGGGTGCATTTAAAGGGAGATGTTTTCGCTGACCAATTCTCCAAACTACTCCTGCAAATAGTTAACGGAGAATATCCGAAAACTGATGGCAAAATTCAAATTTAACAAAATCTTGCCTTAGTTGTGTCGACCGTTGACGAGCTAATAGATCGAATATATCTGGATATCCAAAACCTACATCATAAAACAACAGAGTGGTTGGGCGAACGTGCGATTCTTATACCTAAGAACGATCAGGCATCAACCATTAATGAGACATTGCTGAGGTCATTTGAAGAAACAGAATATCTGTACAAATCGGTGGACACAGTATTGCACATAGATAACGCTATACACTATCCTGTGGAGTTCATAAATACAATTAACCCACCTGGTCTACCGTCTCACAAACTTAACTAATAATAATAATAGAAGGAATAATAGAAGGAAGGAATAATAATAGAAGGAATTCTAATAATAATAGAAGGAATTTATCTTAGGCAAGACTCTTTTCACATGGGCAGTTTTACGTCGCCTGCTTGAGAGTTAGCTCACCTAACAGTTTGGTTGTGCTAGCAACTGATAGCAAAAACTCTAATTTAGTGTATAAAGAGGTACATTAATTGAAACCAAACAGAAGATTAAACAAAACATTTCTAATATTGTACAATAAAAATTTTGAAATTCAAATAAACACATAAAAACACATATATAAAAACATACCAAATTAAAAATACAGTATACAGTATGTAGTATTCAAAAATAATATTTTATTTCCCGAGCAACGCCGGGTAGTTAAGCTAGTATTAAATATAAATAATCGTTACAATATTATTAGCAATAAACGTATAAATAGTTAGGAATGTTAGGTATTATATAAGTAATAATACTATTTTCAATACTGATATATGCTTCAAGCGCAAATACTTCGAATTTTTTTTTCTTTGTATAATCGTATATATACAAAAGAAATAACAAAAAAAATTTTTATAAGGTTAATTCAATGTGAGCAGCGGTTCTCCCACCAAGTGACACAACTCTGACTCCATCCAAACTGTAATAAATTCCGGCTAGATTTAACCACAATTCATGGCATTAATATTAATCGTCCTCCACGATCCCGACACCACCTCGAGGGGTTTTCAGTAGCAACCACTAATGAGCGCTTTAAAACCAGGGGCTAAACTACAAAAAAATAAATTCACCAACTGAGAGTCCATCCAACGAGCCATCACCGATAAACCTATCAATAGATGTAATCTCTAATTGGATCAATTCTCAAAGTCACAGTTTCAGTTTCATTCGAGGACTCCTGACGAGTTGCGAAACGATATTACAAATGATTGCAAAATCTCGCCAAGAAATTCCTCGAATTTACTTTAACCAGAAAACTCAACAATTAAAATTAATGGTCAGCTTCCTTCTTCCGCGGAATGGCCTTCACCAAGCAATCGCAGGAAGCATCCACTCATTGGTACGCACCGAACATAAAAAGTTCAATAGCGCAAATCCTGCATGAGTTAGTGAGGAAACCATTTAAAACAAAAAATTTGATCGCTTAAAAAAATTTTAAAGTTACCACCGAAAAGTTTGGGCACCACTGTCAGGGACTCTCTAATTAACGGACAGGAAAAAAAAAACTTCAACTACAGTGGCCCCACGTTGGGCGCCAAATTTTTAACGTTCGGGTTATTTAATAAACAATTAAACACAAAAAAAAGCACTAACGCCTACATTGTCCACTGCTGGGGCGTGCTCAGCTCACCCGTCCGTGCTCAGGGAAAGTGGGGGGGAACTTAACCCCAACAGTAGACAGGAAACCCGTTACAAAAAAAAATCGGAAAAAGCTGAGTCGAATAAAGGGGTCAATCCACCTTTCGGAAAACAGACGAGCAGAAAAAAAAACCAATGCCGGTAATCCCCTCGCGAAAATATCGAGACGCCTCTTGCCACAGCCACCAGTAAGGATGAAGGAGATGGGGGGAGGAGTAGATGGTAATTCCCTCCCCCGTCTATACCCACCCTACCATGGTTGGTGCCGTTGATGGTGGTTGCACCAACCCCTATAATGGTGCCACCCGGCGGGATGGAACCGCTTACTTGGCTTCTACTTCAATACCATTTTTGTTATAAATAGACAAGGTTATAATCATTCTCGAAAGTTTTAATCAGTAAAGAAAAGTAATTACATATATTCAGTAAGGGATCCTAGATACCATTAATTATGATTATGATTAATTATGATTTAATAATATTTAATTTAATATTGAATTTGATTTAATATTGACGCAATTCAATTTAGAGGTACCGTGATGTACCAACTTTAAATTATAAAGTTAGTAATTATTTATGTAGTTATAAGTTGTAAATAGATATAAATTGATATAGATAGGTAATATATAGGGTCCGCCAAATTACTTTTTTTTTTTTTTGAAAATGCGAGTGTAGCTTCGGCTGTGTGACACGTAGCGTCGTCCTGTTGAAACCAAATGTTGCCAATATCCTCCTCTTCAACATGGCCCGATAACGATCGCCATTGACTGTAACGGCCACTCCTTGCTCATTTTCGAAGAAAAATGGCCCAATTATGCCTCTGGACCGAAATCCGCACCAAACAGTGACTCGTTTTGGGTGCACCGGCTTTTAAATGTATGCGTGCGGGTTTTCTGTGCCCTAAATGCGACAATTTTGCTTGTTTACATACCCGCCAAGATCAAAATGAGCTTCATCTGAAAAGATGATTTTTTGGCAAAATCGGCATCGGATTTTCAAAGTAATGTCGCAATATTTCCCAGCGTTGTTCAAGCGTATACACAACCATATTCGTTCAGCGGAAGGATAAAACTAATTATCTGTCAAATCAGACATGAGCTAAGTGTTACCATTCACGAAATAAGCACTAGTTGAAAAAAAAACGTTAGATTGCGGACCCTATAGATACATATAAAGTTGTTAGCTTAAGGTAACGTTATAGTAATTACGTCGATAGCATAATATCCAACAAGATGCAGACTTGTATTCACGAGATTAAGACTTACGATTACGACTATTTAATTAAGCGATTGAAGTAATTTATCAGTATTTCTTTTTTTATATGGCATACAATATTTCAACAAACAAAAGAGTAAAGCGGTAGGTAAAAGACTCACTTATAATTCATCCCGTCCTCACACTCACCGGCTTCCGAAATCCGCTTGTTGATGGCGCCACCGCAAACGTCCGGAGCTGCGAAAGACAAGCTTAAGAAAAGTAAATGTTTTACAAATATATAATATAACCGGGGTTACCGAATTACCGACTTGACTTTATGGCAAATACAAATACTTATTGTACAAAAAAAAATAATAGCTTCGGATTTCTCCCTTTTAGGTCCGCTTCTCGCGAGGTGGTGCTTCTGCTGGATAATCGTCGGCGTGTTCTTCCTTACGGAGTCACGTTGTTTTGTTGCATCTTCACTCTTGCCTCCCTATATGGCCTTTTGATCGTTTTAAATAATGGTGTTTCGATGTTAGGCAGAACTATCGTGAACGTCGTCAGATAACTCACAGACTTTCAAAGAAATACCCCACTCGATATACTACACAACCTTAGCACCGATTATTAAATGATGTTTCAGGAGCTGGATTGTTAAGCTTCCTTTTCGATATTTACAATTCTGCAGTTTCAGTATTTTACGGTGAATTTCCTTTTAAAGGAACTTTGACGGGTGTCGTAATAATGTGTCCAATCCGCGTCGTTTATAACCTCACTTTGACAACCGCATCATACAAACGGTACCAAAATTCAGTATATTGAAGATTAAGTTTTTGGTTTATTCTGAATCACACTTCAGCGCAAGGCTACACATTCGTACGCTCGTCGACCACTTTTGTCCAGTACAGAGAACGAAACTTTATTTTTATATAGTCAATAATACTTTTAGTTTATATATTCCAAAGATCAGCAGCCTTTTCAATCCCTCCAGAATTCTTTGTCCTTTCCATCCCTTCTTGTTAGAACGTCCCAATCGGTCCACAACTCAAAACTCTCCTCGCCCGTCGTATCACGTTTCGCACTCCCGGCGAATTTTTTTGTCTCCCGTCACTATCGGTCCTGCTCTCCCCTATGATGAATGACATTAGAAAAGCTTCTAGAAAACCGACTGAAACGAAGACAGCGAACCGAGGTGCCACCGGTGGCGATCCCAAGAATTAATTGGCTGTGGTGGTCTTCAAAAAGTAATGAGTGGGCCAGACCTCACAGAAGTGAATATGTGCGTACATGTATGCTATCACGTCGGGGTTACCAAGCAATGTTCGTTTTCCATCCCAGTAAGATGGCACTTGAACCGAATAAGGTGTTGAAGAAAATAGGTCAACGATTCCAAATCAAAAGTATTTCTTGCTTGCTTATGCTTAGGTTGCACAAACGTCTCTACTGTGTTATCATTACAATTGATTAACAAAAACAAGAAACAAGAACAAAAATATATTAGCAAATCAGCCGACCATTTACGGTCCAATTTTATAACACTACATTTAAGGTCCAACTAAAAAAATAAACCGACCATTTAAGGTCCAATTTGTTAAAACTACAGACCATTTAAGGTCCAAATAAGCAAATCAACCGACCATTTAAGTTTCAACTAAACAAACCAAGCAACCACTTAAGGTCCAATTTCACAGGTGAAATTACCATTAAATATCTGATTGTTTAGATTTCTCTAGCCAATATCTTAAATGTTAATGGGCTGCTGTCTTTGTTAAATTTGTTCTTTTATACAACCTTTTCAACAAATAGAGAACGCCTCTGAAACACCTTGCAAATTATCGAAGCCCTTCTCAATTGTTTGAGAGGCAATCATTACATCATCTAAGTATACGTGGAAGTATTTAGGAGATCCTAAAGCTTTATTTATGGCCTAATAACAGGATGGTGCATTAAAGAAAGCGAAAGGCATGCTATTGTATTCATAGTGACCGTCAGGTTTTATAAATGCAGTGTACTTCTTAGCACATTCTTCTACTTCAAGTTGATGAAAACCAGCTTTCATATTAAGAACCGTAAAATAAACGGCATTTCCCAACGCATCTAATTGATCACGCAAATTGGGCAAAGGGTAACGATCTTTAATTACCTGCTTATTAATCTCTCTATAATCTACATATAATTGAACAGTACCATTTTGTTTGTTCAAATAGTTGTGGTTTTCCGACAGGGTAGTGAAATGATTTATTATGGAACGATTTTTTGTCATCCCGTGCCAAGTTTGGTTTGGAGACAAAGTTTGGTTTGGTTTTCGGCGTTTTGCCATCGGGAGCGTAGCAGAATTTGGAATTTCAAAATCTTGAATTGACAAAAAATCTTGAAAAAAAAGTCTTGAAAAGCAAAATCTTGAAATCAAAAGTTCGAAAGTAAAGTGAATCTTGAAAAACTTTTTAACTTTTTTTTAAATTTTTTAATTTAAAAAATAATAAATTTAATAGCAATTTCTGTTCTAATTTATATACCCTACATCTGAAGGAATGAGCGGAAAGTGAATATATTCACTTTGTGCTTCCGTTTGTAACACCTCAAAGGAGACATGGTAGGTAAAAAAAGTATATATTCTTGCTCAGAATCACCTCCTCTGAGTCGATTTCGCCACGTCTGTCCATCTTTCTTTAGAAAACACGATTTGAAGAGCACAGAAAGAGCTATCGCAATGAAATTTGGCACGAATATTCTCTTGCATTAAGGCTGTTTGGGATTGAGAATGGACGAGTGCACCGCCTACTTTATACAGAAAATCCGTCCGTGTTTATAGTGAATTTCGTGAGCTTGTAAAGTGAATATGAGGATAAGATTATAATATACTACGTATATATATATACTTAAAAAATGGGCGTGATCCGCCTACTTGTGTCGAAAACAAGAACGTGAGAACAAGTAGAAACATAGGTATGAAATTCGACACGAATATTCTCCCCTATGTAGGGGCCTTTGATATCAATGAAAATCCGACAAATGCCATCCCCACGTGTTAAATAAATGTAAAAAAAAAGATGTAGGATATATGAGTTTTGGCCAGACCGAAGTTAACACTCTTACTGGTTAATTTTTATTTGTACATACAATATGTACAATATTTTATATGAACATATTTTTAACTGAAAACAATTTTTTTAATTTAGAATTGATGGACGTCACATCGAAAGGAAATATTTAAATCGATATTATTACTTGCAGCGAAGTACAGGATTTCATAAAAAGCTTAACAATATAATTTTTTGCCTTTACCATTCATAATATAATAAATTAATAGCACTGTTTGCGTTTCTATCATACCATGTAAAACAAACAGTTTTTTTAATAGAATACTGTGGGGACACCTAAAATGTACCGTCCATTAACCATATGTCTGCTTCTGACAGTAGCTAGAAATGGTTCCTAATACGGCAATGTGGTTGTTATTAACACTTTTCTCGGACAAAACGAATAGCTCCTTCTATATTTCGAATAGTATCCGGAATGTTAATTTCTTCAAACGACTGAGGCTCCTTTAATGAATTACACGCCCGTCTTGTCTTATGTCCCCTCTTATGCGAAACACCCTGTATGTATAAAATAATATATTCATATGGAAGTTATAGACAAGGAAATATTCTGCGAAATTTGAAATATTAACTATATACATAAATGTACTTTATTTATTTGCGCAAAAAAATAAAGTACATTTATGAATATACATATGTATGTAGTTAAGAAAATTTTTTTCAAGATTTTGCTTTTCCAGATTTTGCTTTTCAAGATTTTGTTTTTTAAGATTTTGCATTCAAGATTTTGTATTCCAGATTTTGAAATTCTACAAAACGCTACCAACCCTTTGCCATCTTCAGTGTCTTTTTCATTGTCTGTTTCGTTCTTATTGTTCGTATTGGCCCAATCTTTAACTTTCGGTCTGCATCCATTGTAGAAACGACGAGCCTTTCCATGCGACGCTTCATCAGCCTTCAAAATCATTATATGGTAAGCAATTTTTGTTCTCCTTCTCTCCTCGTTAACGTCTATCAACCAAGCTTCCATTGAACATGTGCTGTTATCAGAATATAACTCCACCAAATGAAAAGATACTCCTGCAATTTCATTAGGAGACAAATTTCTTTAGATGATCCTGACTTGGCCATTGCGGACAGGTGATTGAAAAATGTGTTCATTAATTTCTGCATGCCTGCGGAAACTGGATTGCCATTTTGAATTTCTTCAGAGATTTCATTTTCTGGAAAAACTTTTTCTCCACGATTTGGTAACGACATTGCTGGACAAGAAGGTTTCGATTGTAAACTAGCGCAGTGAATCCCACTTCTGATGTAATAACTAATAAGGTTTTGCTAATATTTCCTATATCAATTTCAAATAGTCAAGCACGTTCAATAGTTTTTCACAATCTAGGAAATATTTTCTAGTTTCATAAAATCAAATCAAAAAATTTCATGGCATTCCAAAATCATACATTGAAAAATTATTAGTCTAATTAGTGTAAGTAAGTGTAATTCAAACATGTTAATACCTGTTAATAATCAAAGATGTACAATAAATTAGCATAATAAATACATAAATAGCATTTATAGAAAAACAGAAAGAATGCAACGTTTAAGAATTAAAGACAACACTGTAAAAATATATATTAGTATTATTATTTCTTTAGTATTATTATTCTTTAGTATTAGATATTACTTTGTTTTACTTTGAAACAAAACTATAAATAGTACATTATTAACATTTTATACAAACTTACCAGGGCTATTACAAGGTGTTACTGGAGGAGAAAAATTTTGGCCAACTGGGGTGTTCAAAGCACTGGGTGTTACAGCTTTTATTCCACGTTCATTAAGCATTGCCGCTAAACCAACATTTACAGAAAATGTGGAACATGAATTTTTACGCGACAGGCCAGTCTGAGGAGTAGCTGGACAACTATAAGCAAAACGTAACTTGAGGCTTAAGGCTAACAGTTATGGTCCAAAAATGTACCTGTTTTGTCTTGAAGTTGAATTCGATGCAGCTATAGAAGAACTTTGGGATTGAGATCTGAATGATGAATCCTTAATAAAAATATCATCAGGGTGCATGACTAGACTTGTGGTATATGTATAAATACAATTAAGAGGTTCACACTTTTTTCTCGGAAGGTCTTCAAAAACATCCTCTTCTACATCTGAGAGGGTATATATTTGTATACCTAACTCATTAAGACCACGACCACCTCGTATTGTCACTCCAGGTCTTTCTTCCAACAGACCACTTAGAGTTGGCGTTGCCAACTTTGACCAGTGATTAAGTGTCTGAGAACCTTCTATTGGTTTCACAATTTGTAATTTATCTGGAAGACGCCATTGATTCACAAATGAAGGCATATTAGTACTCGAAGAAAAACCGGATGTTCCAGTTGACATAACACTTTCTGGAGTTCTAACCCCAAGCGGTCCCATTAGCACGTGATTGTCATCATAGTTACTTCTTTTCAACGATCCATATGGAAATATGGACGTAAGACGTCTAAGAGCAGCCTCCAAATCTTTTGCACCTGGTGCCCCTGGAACACCTGAAGTCTGTGAGGGATATGCATCATCCGACTGTGATAACGAACTCTCTTCCGATTCTGATCTGATATTAGAGTTCTCGGATTTATAAACAGAATTCCAATTTAACAAATCATCCGGATAATCACCTACCGTGCTTCCTGATTTAATATTGCTTAAATAAGGCATTGAAGACATTATCGGTCCAAATGAAGTAGTACCAACCATAGTGCAAACTTGATTCACTGCCGGATTCCTTTTATCATTAAGGTGATTATTTACACAATGAACAGTTTCAAACATTTTTTTATATAAAGAACATGGGACTTCTGTGGAACACGCAGAACCCTGATTACTTAGTCCACTCTTAGAATTGCACATTGATTGCGCAATGGTATCATCAATACTATAATTATCTCCTGAAATACCTGAATCTAAGCTGTTTTCAGAGTATTGTGACAATTCCATTAACTCAGAATGTAAACACTCAGGATTTAAAATCGCATTTTTCGCAATGAAGGAACTTCTTGCCTGAGGTGTTATTTTTTTTCGCTGTTTTCGCAGCTTATCTTGTGTTTCCTGAAGGAGAGAAAGTACTTCCTGATAGCGTTGTTTCATCTCTATTAATTCCAATGCAAGACAATTTTGAGTTTCTTTAGTTATATTAAGAAGTGCTATGTGTTCCTCATTTTCATTTGACATTTGATGCAAACGCATTTCCGCAGCACACAGCTTTGCCGATAAGCATACAAGTTGATCATGTTGTAATCGATTTTCTTCTCGTTGTTGTTCAAGTTCTAATTTTAAGCTATCGTATTGACAATTAGTTTCGTTAAGTTGAGTAGTTATATCGGTCATTAATTTACGTTCATGTTCCTCCAATTCATCGGTTTTCGAGACTAATTGCAATGTTTCCACTTTAAGAACTTCATTCTCATCTTGTAGTAAAGATATTTTTCTTTGAAGTAAATCAACAGTGAGAGATTTAGGCAATGTAGGAGAGTCTGAGGAAATAATAATTTGTTTATTTTATAACTTCTATGGAGACCAAAATTGTCATATAAATTTCTTAATGGATGAAAATAATAACACGGAACAGAAGTAGTAGGTGAATTAATAATGAAAAACACTTTTAACAATCTATTCTATACTCTTTTATTACAAAACTATGAATGGTAGGATAGCAGTCCTCGAACTATTCAAAAAGATAATTTTCGGGATGCGAAAATAAAGAAACGTTGGCTTAGGGCGCAATTTAATAATTCTATGCGATTGCTGGTTGCGACGTGAGAGAACAATTACTAGATAAGAAAGTGCCAATATAAACTTAAAACAAATCATGGAAAGCCAGAAACAGTGTTAAAGTCGGCCTGAGCTAAGTTCATATACCCTACACCCGTAGGATAATTTTATAGTTGACTAATCGTTATCCGTTAAATTATTATCGCTGGTGCGATTTTTAATCCCAAGTAGACTGTGATGACACAGAATATTCGTGCGAAATTGCATGACCATACCTCTATTCGTTCTACTGTAATCGACATTTATTTCACTAGTGGACAGACCACGCCCATTTTTTCTTACTATTTTGAATTTGACTTGCGCAGGTGCAGCGATTCGAGCAAATCTTTTTGTTTTCAGGTTGCCAGCGCCTCATCATTCATACATGTGTAGAATTTCACGTCATTACGTGTTTTCTTTGGATAGTTTTGGTGTGTTTTTTTTGCAACTAAAAGTACATTTTTCGATTTTTATAATGTGTGATTTTATTAAACAACGAACTTGCATTAAATTTTGTTTGCAGAATGTTGCAGAAGGCCCTCAGCGATCAGAATTTTTCTGAAAAGAATGTTTACAAGTGTTATAAACAATTCCAAGAAATTAGAGAAAGCGTTGAAGACAAAGAGCGTCCCGGATGACCATCAACATCAATAAATGAAAAGCATGTCCATGAAATCAAAGATTTGGTGCTCAAGAGTCGTCGGTTGACAATTAGAGATCTTGCTGATAATGTTAACATTTCATTTGGATCGGTCCAAACCAATATGAAAGAGCATTCAATTTCTTCGAGACTTTTTCGTCAAAAATTCGATGCATATCGTTCCATATCCACCGTATTCATTTTATTTAGCTCCATGTGACTTCTCGCTATTCTCTAAGTTCAAACGACCGCTTCGCGGACACTGCTTTGAATAGACTGATAAAAAAACCGAAAAATGAACTGAAGGCCATTCGGAAAACACAACAAAACCAGCCAAAGAAAATACTGTTGTAGGTCAGAATCATTGCTCAGGTAATAACAACGCTTAACATTGATATCACCACATACCTTTCGGCCCAGTAGTTAACAATGCTTAACGTGTGGTAACACTTACTTCTAGGCTGCACTTTAATTGTGAAGCTCGAAAGTACAAAGTGAATCACACACCACTGTGGCGTAGATAAAACTGAACGCGACCGCATTCCAATAAGTGGAACATCGCGTTCAATTCAGAAGATCAAAATTCGCAATTTATTGTCAAGAATTATTGCTAAAAATAATTCTTGGGATAATTGGAAAATCGATGCGGAAATGATTCTGGCAAACAACGAATCTCAAAACATATATAAACCCATCTTTTGGATTAGAACAGGTAATGATATATTAATTGTGAAATCGGTTACTAGTGACAAGAGAATCATTGTATAGTACCAGAGAGTCGGACATTAGTTGTGGAGGAATAATCACTGGAAATAAACGTAAGAACCATAATCCCCCAAGTTTTAATTCAGCACCTGTGTAAAGTCGGCATTACTGCCCGACAGGTAAAAGTCGGCATATCCTTGCCCGTGGCACCATTATCCGTGATCTTTCTCGTCGAAGGAGCAACGACGAAATGACGTGAAGTTCTACATAGGTATGAATGAGTCCTGCCAACCTAAAAACAAGAAGATTTGCTCGAATCACTGCAGCCACGCAATTGATACTCAAAATTCGCGATACTTTTTGAACAGACTTCGTATTCTGTTTTGTTCGGAGACGGTGGACTCGTGAATAAAATTTCAACTTAAACGTTCTATATTCGCTCTACAAGCTGAGATTGAGCAGTAAACATGAATGCATTTGTATTCACTATCATGTCATGGACACTGCTGAAATGTCGATACGACAACATCCGCCTTATCACCTCGGCCTTGGTGGAGAAGCTGTGCTATCAACCCAGACAAATCGCAGATCACACTTCAGTGACTGCAGTCAAGAATCTGCACGACACAACATTTCAGACCTTAATGGCATTAGGAAATCTGGGTATCGACACATCCTGGTGCAGCTCTTAATAAAAAGGATGGATAAAGGGACTCACCTGGCATATGAGCAGTCTCTAAAGAATCCACGCGAAATACCGTCAGTCACGGAGCTCCTCAAGTTTCTGGAGAACCGTTTTCAAGCATTAGAAGCCGTGAGCACAAAGAAAAGCCATTAGCAGCAAGACCATTCACGTCGATGACCACAACTCGAAAGGAACCAAAATGCAGGGCAGGCGGTGATAAACCCCAACCACTTTTCACAAAGTGCGTGAAGTTAAATTCGTATTTGAGCAAGTTAAATTCGTTTTTGAGCGAGTTAAATTCGAATTTAACTTAGCCAAGACACAAACCCAAGACACATTCAAATATTTGTTTTGTATATTTCACACACTTCACCACTAGATTGGTTAGGAGAAGGGGTCACTGGAAAGGATGATCTCCGCGTGCGTTGATGAAACACATGGCCAGTGAAAGATACTCCATATAGGAGGAAAATATCAAAAAATTGGGAACCCCTCTGTAGCCGTTTTTCTTTTTTAAATCGACTCTGAATATGCGACATTTTTGTATGGCCAGACTGGGAGGATGCAGTGGTCACTGGTCAGGAAGACCTCCGCGTGCGTTCATGAAACACATGGCCATCGGAAGACACTCCACATAGGAGCAAAATATCAAAACATTAGGAACCCCTCTGTAGCCGTTTTTTTTTTTAAATCGACTCTGAATATGCGACATTTTTGTATGGCCAGACTGGGTGGATGCAGTGGTCACTGGTCAGGAAGACCTCCGCGTGCATTCATGAAACACATGGCCATCGGAAGATACTCCATATAGGAGGAAAATATCAAAAAATTAGGATCCCCTCTGTAGCCGTTTTTTTTTAAATCGACTCTGAATATGCGACATTTTTGTATGGCCAGACTGGGTGGATGCAGTGGTCACTGGTCTGGAAGACCTCCGCGTGCATTCATGAAACACGTGGCCATCGGAAGATACTCCACATAGGAGGAAAATATCAAAAAATTAGGAACCCCTCTGTAGCCGTTTTTTTTTAAAATCAACTCTGAATATGAGACATTTTTGTATGGCCAGACTGGGTGGATGCAGTGGTCACTGGTCAGGAAGACCTCCGCGTGCGTTCATGAAACACATGGCCATCGGAAGATACTCCACATAGGAGGAAAATATCAAAAAATTAGGAACCCCTCTGTAGCCGTTTTTTCTAAATCGACTCTGAATATGCGACATTTTTGTATGGCCAGACTGGGTGGATGCAGTGGTCACTGGTCAGGAAGACCTGCGCGTGCATTCATGACAAACATGGCCATCGGAAGATACTCCACATAGGAGGAAAATATCAAAAAATTAGGAACCCCTCTGTAGCCGTTTTTTTAAATCGACTCTAAATATGCGACATTTTTGTATGGCCAGACTGGGTGGATGCAGTGGTCACTGGTCAGGAAGACCTTCGCGTGCATTCATGAAACACATGGCCATCGGAAGATACTCCACATAGGAGGAAAATATCAAAAAATTAGTAACCCCTCTGTAGCCGTTTTTTTTTAAATCGACTTTGAATATACGACATTTTTGTATGGCCAGACTGGGTGGATGCAGTGGTCACTGGTCAGGGAGACCTCCGCGTGCATTCATGAAACATATGGCCATCGGAAGATACTCCACATAAGAGGAAAATATCAAAAAATTAGGAACCCCTCTGTAGCCGTTTTTTTTTAAATCGACTCTGAATATGCGACATTTTTGTATGGCCAGACTGGGTGGATGCAGTGGTCACTGGTCAGGAAGACCTCCGCGTGCATTCATGAAACACATGGCCATCGGAAGATACTCCACATAGGAGGAAAATATCAAAAAATTAGGAACCCCTCTGTAGCCGTTTTTTTTTAAATCGACTCTGAATATGCCACATTTTTGTATGGCCAGACTGGGTGGATGCAGTGGTCACTGGTCAGGAAGACCTCCGCGTGCATTCATGAAACACGTGGCCATCGGAAGAAACTCCACATAGGAGGAAAATATCAAAAAATTAGGAATCCTCTGTAGCCGTTTTTTTTAAATCGACTCTGAATATGCGACATTTTTGTATGGCCAGACTGGGTGGATGCAGTGGTCACTGGTCAGGAAGACCTCCGCGTGCATTTATGAAACACATGGCCATCGGAAGATACTCCACATAGGAGGAAAATATCAAAAAATTAGGAACCCCTTTGTAGCCGTTTTTTTTTAAATCGACTCTGAATATGCGACATTTTTGTATGGCCAGACTGGGTGGATGCAGTGGTCACTGGTTAGGAAGACCTCCGCGTGCATTCATGAAACACATGGCCATCGGAAGATACTCCACATAGGAGGAAAATATCAAAAAATTAGGAACCCCTCTGTAGCCGTTTTTTTTAAATCGACTCTGAATATGCGACATTTTTGTATGGCCAGACTGGGTGGATGCAGTGGTCACTGGTCAGGAAGACCTGCGCGTGCATTCATGAAACACATGGCCATCGGAAGATACTCCACATAGGAGGAAAATATCAAAAAATTAGGAACCCCTCTGTAGCCGTTTTTTTAAATCGACTCTAAATATGCGACATTTTTGTATGGCCAGACTGGGTGGATGCAGTGGTCACTGGTCAGGAAGACCTTCGCGTGCATTCATGAAACACATGGCCATCGGAAGATACTCCACATAAGAGGAAAATATCAAAAAATTAGGAACCCCTCTGTAGCCGTTTTTTTTTAAATCGACTTTGAATATACGACATTTTTGTATGGCCAGACTGGGTGGATGCAGTGGTCACTGGTCAGGGAGACCTCCGTGTGCATTCATGAAACACATGGCCATCGGAAGATACTCCACATAAGAGGAAAATATCAAAAAATTAGTAACCCCTCTGTAGCCGTTTTTTTTAAATCGACTTTGAATATACGACATTTTTGTATGGCCAGACTGGGTGGATGCAGTGGTCACTGGTCAGGGAGACCTCCGCGTGCATTCATGAAACACATGGCCATCGGAAGATACTCCACATAAGAGGAAAATATCAAAAAATTAGGAACCCATCTGTAGCCGTTTTTTTTAAATCGACTTTGAATATACGACATTTTTGTATGGCCAGACTGGGTGGATGCAGTAGTCACTGGTCAGGAAGACCTCCGCGTGCGTTCATGAAACACATGGCCATCGGAAGACACTCCACATAGGAGGGAAATATCAAAAAATTAGGAACCCCTCTGTAGCCGTTTTTTTTTTAAATCGACTCTGAATATGCGACATTTTTGTATGGCCAGACTGGGTGGATGCAGTGGTCACTGGTCAGGAAGACCTCCGCGTGCATTCATGAAACACGTGGCCATCGGAAGATACTCCACATAGGAAGAAAATATCAAAAAATTAGGAATCCCTCTGTAGCCGTTTTCTTTTAAATCGACTCTGAATATGCGACCTTTTTGTATGGCCAGACTGGGTGGATGCAGTGGTCACTGGTCTGGAAGACCTCCGCGTGCATTCATGAAACACGTGGCCATCGGAAGATACTCCACATAGGAGGAAAATATCAAAAAATTAGGAACCCCTCTGTAGCCGTTTTTTTTTTAAATCAACTCTGAATATGAGACATTTTTGTATGGCCAGACTGGGTGGATGCAGTGGTCACTGGTCAGGAAGACCTCCGCGTGCATTCATGAAACACATGGCCATCGGAAGATACTCCACATAGGAGGAAAATATCAAAAAATTAGGAACCCCTCTGTAGCCGTTTTCTTTTAAATCGACTCTGAATATGCGACATTTTTGTATGGCCTGACTGGGTGGATGCAGTGGTCACTGGTCAGGAAGACCTCCGCGTGCATTCATGAAACACATGGCCATCGGAAGATACTCCACATAGGAGGAAAATATCAAAAAATTAGGAACCCTTCTGTAGCCGTTTTTTTTTAAATCGACTCTGAATATGCGACATTTTTGTATGGCCAGACTGGGTGGATGCAGTGGTCGCTGGTCAGGAAGACCTCCGCGTGCGTTCATGAAACACATGGCCATCGGAAGACACTCCACATAGGAGGAAAATATCTAAAAATTAGGAACCCCTGTGTAGCCGTTTTTTTTAAAATCGACTCTGAATATGCGACATTTTTGTATGGCCAGACTGGGTGGATGCAGTGGTCACTGGTCAGGAAGACCTCCGCGTGCGTTCATGAAACACATGGCCATCGGAAGACACTCCACATAGGAGGAAAATATCGAAAAATTAGGAACTCCTCTGTAGCCGTTTTTTTTTAAATCAACTCTGAATATGCGACATTTTTGTATGGCCAGACTGGGTGGATGCAGTGGTCACTGGTCAGGAAGACCTCCGCGTGCGTTCATGAAACACATGGCCATCGGAAGACACTCCACATAGGAGGAAAATATCGAAAAATTAGGAACTCCTCTGTAGCCGTTTTTTTTTAAATCAACTCTGAATATGCGACATTTTTGTATGGCCAGACTGGGTGGATGCAGTGGTCACTGGTCAGGAAGACCTCCGCGTGCGTTCATGAAACACATGGCCATCGGAAGACACTCCACATAGGAGGAAAATATCGAAAAATTAAGAACCCCTCTGTAGCCGTTTTTTTTTTAAATCGACTCTGAATATGCGACATTTTTGTATGGCCAGACTGGGTGGATGCAGTGGCCACTGGTCAGGAAGACCTCCGCGTGCGATCATGAAACACATGGCCATCGGAAAACACTCCACATAGGAGGAAAATATCAAAAAATTAGGAACCCCTCTGTAACCGTTTTTTTTTTAAATCGACTCTAAATATGCGACATTTTTGTATGGCCAGACTGGGTGGATGTAGTGGTCACTGGTCAGGAAGACCTCCGCGTGCGTTCATGAAACACATGGCCATCGGAAGATACTCCATATAGGAGGAAAATATCAAAAAATTAGGTACGCCTCTGTAGTCGTTTTTTTTTAAATCGACTCTGAATATTCGACATTTTTGTATGGCCAGACTGGGTGATTGCAGTGGTCACTGGTCAGGAAGACCTCCGCGTGCATTCATGAAACACATGGCCATCGGAAGATACTCCACATAGGAGGAAAATATCAAAAAATTAGGAACCCCTCTGTAGCCGTTTTTTTTAAATCGACTCTGAATATGCGACATTTTTGTATGGCCAGACTGGGTGGATGCAGTGGTCACTGGTGAGGAAGATCTCCGCGTGCATTCATGAAACACATGGCCATCGGAAGATACTGCACATAGGAGGAAAATATCAAAAAATTTGGAACCCCTCTGTAGTCGTTTTTTTTAAAATCGACTCTGAATATGCGACATTTTTGTATGGCCAGACTGGGTGATTGCAGTGGTCACTGGTCAGGAAGACCTCCGCGTGCATTCATGAAACACATGGCCATCGGAAGATACTCCACATAGGAGGAAAATATCAAAAAATTAGGAACCCCTCTGTAGCCGTTTTTTTTAAATCGACTCTGAATATGCGACATTTTTCTATGGCCAGACTGGGTGGATGCAGTGGTCACTGGTGAGGAAGATCTCCGCGTGCATTCATGAAACACATGGCCATCGGAAGATACTGCACATAGGAGGAAAATATCAAAAAATTAGGAACCCCTCTGTAGTCGTTTTTTTTTAAATCGACTCTGAATATGCGACATTTTTGTATGGCCAGACTGGGTGGATGCAGTGGTCACTGGTCAGGAAGACCTCCGCGTGCATTTATGAAACACATGGCCTTCGGAAGATACTCCACATAGGAGGAAAATATCAAAAAATTAGGAACCCCTTTGTAGCCGTTTTTTTTTAAATCGACTCTGAATATGCGACATTTTTGTATGGCCAGACTGGGTGGATGCAGTGGTCACTGGTTAGGAAGACCTCCGCGTGCATTCATGAAACACATGGCCATCGGAAGATACTCCACATAGGAGGAAAATATCAAAAAATTAGGAACCCCTCTGTAGCCGTTTTTTTTAAATCGACTCTGAATATGCGACATTTTTGTATGGCCAGACTGGGTGGATGCAGTGGTCACTGGTCAGGAAGACCTGCGCGTGCATTCATGAAACACATGGCCATCGGAAGATACTCCACATAGGAGGAAAATATCAAAAAATTAGGAACCCCTCTGTAGCCGTTTTTTTAAATCGACTCTAAATATGCGACATTTTTGTATGGCCAGACTGGGTGGATGCAGTGGTCACTGGTCAGGAAGACCTTCGCGTGCATTCATGAAACACATGGCCATCGGAAGATACTCCACATAAGAGGAAAATATCAAAAAATTAGGAACCCCTCTGTAGCCGTTTTTTTTTAAATCGACTCTGAATATACGACATTTTTGTATGGCCAGACTGGGTGGATGCAGTGGTCACTGGTCAGGGAGACCTCCGTGTGCATTCATGAAACACATGGCCATCGGAAGATACTCCACATAAGAGGAAAATATCAAAAAATTAGTAACCCCTCTGTAGCCGTTTTTTTTTAAATCGACTTTGAATATACGACATTTTTGTATGGCCAGACTGGGTGGATGCAGTGGTCACTGGTCAGGGAGACCTCCGCGTGCATTCATGAAACACATGGCCATCGGAAGATACTCCACATAAGAGGAAAATATCAAAAAATTAGGAACCCCTCTGTAGCCGTTTTTTTTAAATCGACTTTGAATATACGACATTTTTGTATGGCCAGACTGGGTGGATGCAGTAGTCACTGGTCAGGAAGACCTCCGCGTGCGTTCATGAAACACATGGCCATCGGAAGACACTCCACATAGGAGGGAAATATCAAAAAATTAGGAACCCCTCTGTAGCCGTTTTCTTTTAAATCGACTCTGAATATGCGACCTTTTTGTATGGCCAGACTGGGTGGATGCAGTGGTCACTGGTCTGGAAGACCTCCGCGTGCATTCATGAAACACGTGGCCATCGGAAGATACTCCACATAGGAGGAAAATATCAAAAAATTAGGAACCCCTCTGTAGCCGTTTTTTTTTAAAATCAACTCTGAATATGAGACATTTTTGTATGGCCAGACTGGGTGGATGCAGTGGTCACTGGTCAGGAAGACCTCCGCGTGCATTCATGAAACACATGGCCATCGGAAGATACTCCACATAGGAGGAAAATATCAAAAAATTAGGAACCCCTCTGTAGCCGTTTTCTTTTAAATCGACTCTGAATATGCGACATTTTTGTATGGCCTGACTGGGTGGATGCAGTGGTCACTGGTCAGGAAGATCTCCGCGTGCATTCATGAAACACATGGCCATCGGAAGATACTCCACATAGGAGGAAAATATCAAAAAATTAGGAACCCTTCTGTAGCCGTTTTTTTTTAAATCGACTCTGAATATGCGACATTTTTGTATGGCCAGACTGGGTGGATGCAGTGGTCGCTGGTCAGGAAGACCTCCGCGTGCGTTCATGAAACACATGGCCATCGGAAGACACTCCACATAGGAGGAAAATATCTAAAAATTAGGAACCCCTGTGTAGCCGTTTTTTTTTTAAATCGACTCTGAATATGCGACATTTTTGTATGGCCAGACTGGGTGGATGCAGTGGTCACTGGTCAGGAAGACCTCCGCGTGCGTTCATGAAACACATGGCCATCGGAAGACACTCCACATAGGAGGAAAATATCGAAAAATTAGGAACTCCTCTGTAGCCGTTTTTTTTTAAATCAACTCTGAATATGCGACATTTTTGTATGGCCAGACTGGGTGGATGCAGTGGTCACTGGTCAGGAAGACCTCCGCGTGCGTTCATGAAACACATGGCCATCGGAAGACACTCCACATAGGAGGAAAATATCGAAAAATTAAGAACCCCTCTGTAGCCGTTTTTTTTTTAAATCGACTCTGAATATGCGACATTTTTGTATGGCCATACTGGGTGGATGCAGTGGTCACTGGTCAGGAAGACCTCCGCGTGCATTCATGAAACACATGGCCATCGGAAGATACTCGACATAGGAGGAAAATATCAAAAAATTAGGAACCCCTCTGTAGCTGTTTTTTTTTAAATCGACTCTGAATATGCGACATTTTTGTATGGCCAGACTGGGTGGATGCAGTGGCCACTGGTCAGGAAGACCTCCGCGTGCGATCATGAAACACATGGCCATCGGAAAACACTCCACATAGGAGGAAAATATCAAAAAATTAGGAACCCCTCTGTAACCGTTTTTTTTTAAATCGACTCTGAATATGCGACATTTTTGTATGGCCAGACTGGGTGGATGTAGTGGTCACTGGTCAGGAAGACCTCCGCGTGCGTTCATGAAACACATGGCCATCGGAAGATACTCCATATAGGAGGAAAATATCAAAAAATTAGGAACCCCTCTGTAGTCGTTTTTTTTTAAATCGACTCTGAATATTCGACATTTTTGTATGGCCAGACTGGGTGATTGCAGTGGTCACTGGTCAGGAAGACCTCCGCGTGCATTCATGAAACACATGGCCATCGGAAGATACTCCACATAGGAGGAAAATATCAAAAAATTAGGAACACCTCTGTAGCCGTTTTTTTTAAATCGACTCTGAATATGCGACATTTTTGTATGGCCAGACTGGTTGGATGCAGTGGTCACTGGTGAGGAAGATCTCCGCGTGCATTCATGAAACACATGGCCATCGGAAGATACTGCACATAGGAGGAAAATATCAAAAAATTAGGAACCCCTCTGTAGTCGTTTTTTTTTAAATCGACTCTGAATATGCGACATTTTTGTATGGCCAGACTGGGTGATTGCAGTGGTCACTGGTCAGGAAGACCTCCGCGTGCATTCATGAAACACATGGCCATCGGAAGATACTCCACATAGGAGGAAAATATCAAAAAATTAGGAACCCCTCTGTAGCCGTTTTTTTTAAATCGACTCTGAATATGCGACATTTTTGTATGGCCAGACTGGGTGGATGCAGTGGTCACTGGTGAGGAAGATCTCCGCGTGCATTCATGAAACACATGGCCATCGGAAGATACTGCACATAGGAGGAAAATATCAAAAAATTAGGAACCCCTCTGTAGTCGTTTTTTTTTAAATCGACTCTGAATATGCGACATTTTTGTATGGCCAGACTGGGTGATTGCAGTGGTCACTGGTCAGGAAACCCTCCGCGTGCATTCATGAAACACATGGCCATCGGAAGATACTCCACATAGGAGGAAAATATCAAAAAATTAGGAACCCCTCTGTAGTCGTTTTTTTTTAAATCGACTCTGAATATGCGACATTTTTGTATGGCCAGACTGGGTGGATGGAGTGGTCCAGTGGTCAGGAAGATCACCGCGTGCGTTCATGAAACATATGGCCATCGGAAGACACTCCACATAGGAGGAAAATATCAAAAAATTAGGAACCCCTCTGTAGCCGTTTTTTTTAAAATCGACTCTGAATATGCGACATTTTTGTATGGCCAGACTGGGTGGATGTAGTGGTCACTGGTCAGGAAGATCTCCGCGTGCATTCATGAAACACATGGCCATCGGAAGATACTGCACATAGGAGGAAAATATCAAAAAATTAGGAACCCCTCTGTAGCCGTTTTTTTTTAAATCGACTCTGAATATGCGACATTTTTGTATGGCCAGACTGGGTGGATGCAGTGGTCACTGGTCAGGAAGACCTCCGCGTGCATTCATGAAACACATGGCCATCGGAAGATACTCCACATAGGAGGAAAATATCAAAAAATTAGGAACCCCTCTGTAGCCGTTTTTTTTAAATCGACTCTGAATATGCGACCGTTTGGCCGTGCGATGGCCGGTTTTTTTTAAATCGACTTTGAATATGCGACATTTTTGTATGGCCAGACTGGGTGGATGCAGTGGTCACTGGTCAGGAAGACCTCCGCGTTCATTCATGAAACACATGGCCATCGGAAGATACTCCACATAGGAGGAAAATATCAAAAAATTAGGAACCCCACAGTAGCCGTTTTTTTTTTAAATCGACTCTGAATATGCGACATTTTTGTATGGCCAGACTGGGTGGATGCAGTGGTTACTGGTCAGGAAGGCCTCCGCGTGCATTCATGAAACACGTGGCTATCGGAAGATACTCCACATAGGAGGAAAATATCAAAAAATTAGGAACCCCTCTGTAGCCGTTTTTTTTTAAATCGACTCTGAATATGCGACATTTTTGTATGGCCAGACTGGGTGGATGCAGTGGTCACTGGTCAGGAAGACCTCCGCGTGCGTTCATGAAACACATGGCCATCGGAAGACACTCTACATAGGAGGAAAATATCAAAAAATTAGGAACCCCTCTGTAGCCGTTTTCTTTTAAATCGACTCTGAATATGCGACATTTTTGTATGGCCTGACTGGGTGGATGCAGTGGTCACTGGTCAGGAAGACCTCCGCGTGCATTCATGAAACACATGGCCATCGGAAGATACTCCATATAGAAGGAAAATATCAAAAAATTAGGAACCCCTCTGTAGTCGTTTTTTTTTAAATCGACTCTGAATATGCGACATTTTTGTATGGCCAGACTGGGTGATTGCAGTGGTCACAGGTCAGGAAGACCTCTGCGTGCATTCATGAAACACATGGCCATCGGAAGATACTCCACATAGGAGGAAAATATCAAAAAATTAGGAACCCCTCTGTAGCCGTTTTTTTTAAATCGACTCTGAATATGCGACATTTTTGTATGGCCAGACTGGGTGATTGCAGTGGTCACTGGTCAGGAAGACCTCCGCGTGCATTCATGAAACACATGGCCATCGGAAGATACTCCACATAGGAGGAAAATATCAAAAAATTAGGAACCCCTCTGTAGCCGTTTTTTTTAAATCGACTCTGAATATGCGACATTTTTGTATGGCCAGACTGGGTGGATGCAGTGGTCACTGGTGAGGAAGATCTCCGCGTGCATTCATGAAACACATGGCCATCGGAAGATACTGCACATAGGAGGAAAATATCAAAAAATTAGGAACCCCTCTGTAGTCGTTTTTTTTTAAATCGACTCTGAATATGCGACATTTTTGTATGGCCAGACTGGGTGATTGCAGTGGTCACTGGTCAGGAAACCCTCCGCGTGCATTCATGAAACACATGGCCATCGGAAGATACTCCACATAGGAGGAAAATATAAAAAAATTAGGAACCCCTCTGTAGCCGTTTTTTTTGAATCGACTCTGAATATGCGACATTTTTGTATGGCCAGACTGGGTGGATGGAGTGGTCAGTGGTCAGGAAGATCACCGCGTGCGTTCATGAAACATATGGCCATCGGAAGACACTCCACATAGGAGGAAAATATCAAAAAATTGGGAACCCCTCTGTAGCCGTTTTTTTTAAAATCGACTCTGAATATGCGACATTTTTGTATGGCCAGACTGGGTGGATGTAGTGGTCACTGGTCAGGAAGATCTCCGCGTGCATTCATGAAACACATGGCCATCGGAAGATACTGCACATAGGAGGAAAATATCAAAAAATTAGGAACCCCTCTGTAGCCGTTTTTTTTTAAATCGACTCTGAATATGCGACATTTTTGTATGGCCAGACTGGGTGGATGCAGTGGTCACTGGTCAGGAAGACCTCCGCGTGCATTCATGAAACACATGGGCATCGGAAGATACTCCACATAGGAGGAAAATATCAAAAAATTAGGAACCCCTCTGTAGCCGTTTTTTTTTAAATCGACTCTGAATGTGCGACCGTTTGGCCGTGCGATGGCCGGTTTTTTTTAAATCGACTTTGAATATGCGACATTTTTGTATGGCCAGACTGGGTGGATGCAGTGGTCACTGGTCAGGAAGACCTCCGCGTTCATTCATGAAACACATGGCCATCGGAAGATACTCCACATAGGAGGAAAATATCAAAAAATTAGGAACCCCACAGTAGCCGTTTTTTTTTTAAATCGACTCTGAATATGCGACATTTTTGTATGGCCAGACTGGGTGGATGCAGTGGTTACTGGTCAGGAAGGCCTCCGCGTGCATTCATGAAACACGTGGCTATCGGAAGATACTCCACATAGGAGGAAAATATCAAAAAATTAGGAACCCCTCTGTAGCCGTTTTTTTTAAATCGACTCTGAATATGCGACATTTTTGTATGGCCAGACTGGGTGGATGCAGTGGTCACTGGTCAGAAAGACCTCCGCGTGCGTTCATGAAACACATGGCCATCGGAAGACACTCTACATAGGAGGAAAATATCAAAAAATTAGGAACCCCTCTGTAGCCATTTTTTTTAAATCGACTCTGAATATGCGACATTTTTGTATGGCCAGACTGGGTGGATGCAGTGGTCACTGGTCAGGAAGACCTCCGCGTGCGTTCATGAAACACATGGCCATCGGAAGACACTCCACATAGGAGGAAAATATCAAAAAATCAGGAACCCCTCTGTAGCCGTTTTTTTTAAATCGACTCTGAATATCCAGGTACTTTTGTCTGAAGCAGATTAGGGCATTCGGTTTGATCTCGTGAACTGAAGTTGCGTTAAATACGAGGACTCCCAAGTGTTATAACAAAAATTTTGTGTTATAGTGCTTTAATAATATCATTATTATTATTAAATATTTATTAATACTATAATATTTCATAAACATGTCTCTTTATATTAAATAACCAATTCATTCTTATTTTTATTTATTATTATTATTATTAATCTATACTTAGTCAAATGCGATTATTGGCAACTCTATCTCTAAACTTGATCAAAAGCAATAGGTGGCAAACCTAATTGTGCACGGTTGTAGGAAGTGGCGAATTTTAGCGTCCAGGCACCAATATAATTCACGCTGACTTCATACCCACCGTTCAATATAAGGGACAACATTTGCAAGTACCAGAGAGATCTCCGCTTTCGTTTGAAGAGTTGGTATTAAGTGCTAACTGGCTAAGAATTTTTTTGCTTTTAGCTTTTGACTCGTCAATCAGGTGACTGCCTAAGTGGAGTCAATTAGCCTGATCGTCTCCCGGCGATCACCCCGCTTCCCTTCCGAATTCCCGACTAGGACCAAGCGGCATCTACTTTCCCGACTACATTCACACGGCTTCGGCTTTCCCGACTACGGTCAACCGGCTTCGGTCTTCCGGACACGATCACACGGCTTCGGCTTTCCCGACTACGGACACACGGCTTCGACTTTCCCGGCACCGGTGAATTGGATGCATACCTGTAAGCAACCAAATATTCCGGTGGATGACATTTTCAACCACGGCTTTTCCGTTGCTACCTACCGCAGGTTACACTGGCCAACAGCCATTTTGTAACGGGCTGTTTAACAGCATATTCTAAAGGATTTTAGTCCGCTGATTCCAAAAATGATAAAATAAAAAAAATTAAACAAGCCGTTTTCGAGATAATCGTTTTTGAAATTTTTGGCGACTTTAAGTTAAGGTCCATCCACTTGAAGAGCTACTACAGCTGACATATGCAACCGATTCGATTACAACTAAGATTAAATTAAAGAGGAAGGATGCACGCATATTTTTTGCTAACATTACTTTGAAATCCGAAAAATAGTTTAAAACCTTTTGCTGAAATCGTAACTTCAAAAGAGGAATTTTTTAAGAAAAAAGACAAAAAACTGCTATATATCTACACCCGTGGCCAAAAAAAAAGCCGCACTAGTAGCATTTCATTACTCATGCAAAATTTAATTAAAAAAGGAAAGCTACCTGCAAGTTTTTATTTTTTTTTATATTATCTGATCCCTATAGCCTCTAACTGAAAAAAATCTTTAAGAAAAGAGAAAAGGTTGGCCGGCAGCTCGATTTCCGCTAAAGAGGTGGAAAAACCCAAGATCTAATTTTTTTAACCGTTTTTAAGAAAGGGCAATAAAATAAAAAAGATTGGTTTTTTTTGGTTCCTGTTATTTTTATTATGTTCAAATATTCTTAGAATTAAAGAATTTTCTGTATACTCTTTTTTTTTTCTTTAAATTTTTTTTCAATATTTCGTTGATCCTCCTTTGGCCTTCGTTTTGAAGCTTGCACTATTCTGGACATTGAATCATAGAGATTTTGGACCTGGTTCTTGATTTTTTCGTCGTACCACACTTCCTTTATAATAATTTGTAACTCCTGGTTGGATTTTGGTGACATCTCTTGAATTTTTCGCTGCATAATTCCCCACAAATTTTCAATGATATTAAGGTCTGGGCTATTTCCTGGCCAGGACATCGATAATATCCCCAGATTTTCTTTTAATTGTGTTATCTGTGAATGTACAATGAATTAGAATGCATTTTTTGGTAAAACTTAAAGGTTTACTTACAGAGCGAGGTCGGTGGCACGGTGCACTATCGTCTTGAAAAAGTGTGTTTTTAACACTCACATGAACAGCAATTTTTAACTCTTTTGATGAACAGTAACTACCCGGGTAGAGAAAAGTGATATGTAAGCATTTTGAATGGAATTGAAGTAAATTATCATTATATACTTGAACTGCATCGCTAGCAAAGATTCTGGTGAAATATTTTTTGGATACTTTCGAGTATAACCTGTTTGTGGTAATTAGGGTAATGGGGGGAAATTCCAGAAAGCGCATGTTACATTTTTTATACTTATTGTTGAACTCTTTTTATATATGTACATATGTTGAAGGCTGAAATTTTTATAGACAGGAAAATAGCAAATTTAGCAACAATTCTCTTGAAAGACTTTTTGGATACTTTCGAGCATGACCTGTTGTTTGGTAATTAGGGCAAATGGGGAATACCAGAAATTTGAGTGCATCCATTTTTTTATACCTGTTGAACAATTTTTTGTATCTGTCGAAGGATTAAGTTTTTTATAGACAGGGAAATAGCAAATTCCGAATGCAATTTTTACCGGATTCTATGATAACTCGTTCCGATGGCATTTCTGACCGTTCGCAAATGCATTTCCACTGTATCGAGCTACAATGTCCGTTCTTCGATTCAAGAATATCACAAGGTTCTTGAGATTTGATTATGAAATTACACTCGAGGCTCGTATGAGATCAGATAAGGCAGCACCAATAAGGAATATTTTCCAGATGATCAATGTCAATCTAAAATTTTTCTACAGGCCGTCAGAGTCAATAACAGTTGATGAGCAACTCTTTCCCTTTAGAGGACTTACAAAATTTACACAGTACAAACCCTCCAAACCCTCCAAACCAGCTAAATATGACATTAAATTTTGGTGGGCTTGTGGTTCTGCAACTGGATATTCTATAAATGGCGATATATTTACGGGAAAAATAAATAACATAAGAGATGTCAATCAAGGATAGCGTGTTGTAAAACAACTGGTTGAAGCTTACAAGAACACCGGTCGTAATGTAACAACTGACAACTTCTTTTCATCAGTTCCACTAGCCAAGGAACTGTTGGATTGGCGGTTATTTCTTGTCGGTATACTAAAAAAAATAAGCCGTACTTACCGGATAAGTTGAATACAACAAAAGACAGAGCAGATCAGTCAACTCTATTTGGCTTCGGACAGAATGTTATGTTGTGCTCCTATATCCCGAAAAAAGGAAGGACTGTTGCTTTGTTATCAACATTTCACCGAACTGCAGATATCTCGGGCCCATAAAACAAGCCGGAAATTATCCATTACTATAACGCCACAAAAGCAGGAGTAGATAAAATGGACCAAATGCTCAAACAATATACAAGCAAACGGAAAACAAATCGATGGCCTTTAGCAGTCTTCTATAACATGCTGGACTTATCATCGCTTGCTGCCTATATTATATTTCGTGAAAACAACCCAGAAAGCTCTGTATCCATCAGGCAGAGTGGACGACGTACCTTTCTCCAACGTCTGGGTGAACAACTTTGCATTCCCGCAATAAGAAAGCGAACTCAGAATAGTAATGCGATTGCAACATTTTGGGAGAGCCGATAAGAAAAGATAAAGATAATGAGGAGTTCATTCCTGATAGCCGCGAAGAATATGATGCAAGCGGGCGGTTACGCCATAAAGGTGGGTGCCATATGAGCTACAGTGAATATAGAAGGAAGCGATGTACGCGTCACTGTTGTGTAAAATGCCAGAAACCAATTTGTGTAGAGCATAGCCTTACACAAACTAAATGCCAGAAATGCCATATGTCGTAATATTATTTATATATTTAACTTATAGTAACAAGTTTAAGTTAATAATTTAGTAGTTTAAATTAATATACATAAGTAATTTAAATTTATATTGAAGTAAAAATAAATATAAACTGAATGTTCTTTTTTCATGAAATAAGCTTAGAATTTTATCGCCATTCACACTTTTCCCACCTCTCGTTGGATGGATAAAATCTACTTTGTATTCTAAATCTCTATTTTCAGTCATTACTTTCAATAATGACATCAATTTTGCTAATTTTTAACACATTACGAAATATCAACAACAGATGAGATAGAAAAATCCCTTTATTTACCGGGGTAGTTACTGTTCACTTGAAGGGGAAAATTGAAAAATTGCGGAAAAAAAGCGGAAAAAAATTTTTTTCAAAATAATTTTTAGCTATTCTCGTAGAAAACGAAAATTTAGTCACTGAGTCGGAGTAAAATTTTAATAAAAAATTAAATGCCCGAGATATTTACAAGCAAAAACTCCAATATTTACCCGGGTAGTTACTGTTCATGTGAGTGTTAACATGGCAGCTCAGCCCCTCGATTGTTGAGCCACGCCTTTTATGATAACATTTTTATACTTTTCTGCATTCACGGAACCGCCAGCAATAAAATTTGTCCAACTTCATAATATGTTATGCATCCCCATACCAAAACATAAGGTGAATGACTGTTCGAAGAATGCACTCATCGGAATATCGTTCCTTCGATCTCCTTCGAACTGTGGCTTTTCCATCGGGCCCAATCAAATTGAACTTCGATTCATCAGAAAATATGGCATTTCTCCAATCAGAAGCTATCCATTTTTTATGCTCCTTGGCCAATTTTGTCTTCATAGCCGCTGTTAAACCCGGGTTTTTGGCTAGTCGGCGAGCTGGAAGACCCATGTTTGTTAGGCGTCTGGAGACAGTTCTTCTGCTGATTTGCATTCCCAGCTTTCCCTGAAGGTCTCTCCTTAGTTCCCTAGCAGTCTGGGACCGATTTCGAAGGCACATTCGTTACAACGATCGATCTTCCCGCGGTGTAGTGATTCTTGGTCTCCCACTTCCGGTTTTCCTCTATATGCTTCCGGTTACTTGAATTTTTTTTAAAAAACGTCGCACTGTGTTTTCGTTCCACCCACTTATTTGAGAAATTTTTTTATTGGAATAGGTTTCTCCACTCAGTGCTACAATACGGCCTTTTTCTTCTTCACTTAATACCATATTTAAAACTTCTAAAAAACTACTTAGGATGGACCTGTGTGACATACCGCGCAATAAATTAATGGTCATTCACCTTTACTCCATATACTTTCGTCGAAATACAATTATGCAAGCAATGCAATATGTAAGCATGGCTAAAAGTTATTCACCTTTTGTTCTATATACATACGATATACATATCTTACGCTAGAATTAGTAATCAATAATTGTACGGTAAAATGCGTTGTAAGCATTATTTTGCCTATAAAAACACAAATAATTATTGAATAAATTAGTCTTAAAAGTTACACCTAGCTAGTTGTTTGCTTTTTTCTGGACTCTGGTCAACACATCGGCATCCTTGCCTGACCATAGCAACCCACCAATACATCGGCATCCTTGCCAGGGTTATAAAAGTCCACTAACATCGGCATCCTTGCCAGTGGCACACACCATCCCCATAGCATAGACGTACAAAAGTCATACCTGATCTGATTTCTCAAATGTTAATGGACAATTGTTGACAGAGTGTGTCATTTTATAGCAAAAAATAGATGTATAAACAGGTAAAAAGAAAATTTTTTATCAGTCGAAACCCTTTCCTAACATTTTTTACCTGCAAAGTGAAAAATTTGCGAATTTTCCAGGTGCGGTTTTTTTTGGCCATGGGTGTATATGCAAAAATATGTTCCCGAAACTTTTTTACCCTTTTTATTTTTTATATTGATAGGTTGGACATTTGCGCGAATTTTAAGCCTAATATCAAATCAAAATCTGCACAGAAATGGTTTCTTGGTGTGCGTTAAAGTAAGTTTGGTGCTTTTCGCAAAAATTTACAAATAATGTGGCAGTTGATCGTCACTAACCAAAAAATACTAAATTTTGAAAATAAATATAAATAAATACTTTCTAAATTAAAAATGATTTTTATTTGTGCTTCTTCGCTTATACAGGGTGTTTCGCATAAGAGTGGTCAAAAGACTAGGGCGTGTAGGATGGGTCGAGACAAGAAAAAAATCGTATGGGAGGGGGGGGGGGGGGTCAATTTCCCCCCGTTTAGGCGGGAGGGGCCATTTTATAAAAATCCGACTTAACACCGGAAAAAATAATATTAAAAAATAATGGTTAGACCTAGATAACTTTTGCTTGCTGATTTTCAAAGCCAAATATCCGCTTCTTAATATCCTTTTTAAATTAGGTTCCTATGTCAAACAATTTTTGAGAAATTTAATGACAAAGTTAAAATTTGGAAAAAAATTCCGAAAAAAAATTTTTGGTCGCAATTTTTTTTTAAAATTACGGTATTAAGTATAAATTTTTTTCCGACCATAAAATTCTCTAATCAATTCTAGAGAGAATGCTTCAAACCGGAAGGATCTATGTTTTGTGGTTTCGAGAAAAGTGAAAATTACGATCTAAACTCCTTCCCCAGAGCAGTCTTCTTTCATATTTTTGCACCAGTAAGAAAACACAAGTAGCCAAAAATTGGTATTTGAAAGGAAAGTATGCTTCGTAATTTTCATTTTTCTGGGAAACTAATATACAAAACATAGATCCTTCCGGTTTGAAGCATTCTCTCTAGAATTGATTAGAGAATTTTATGGTCGAAAATTTTTATACTTAATACCGTAATTTTTAAAAAAATTGCGACCAAACATTTTTTTTTTCGAATTTTTTTTTCCAAATTTTAACTTTGTCATTAAATTTCTCAAAAACTGTTTGACATAGGAACCTAATTTAAAAAAGGATATTAAGAAGCGGATATTTGGCTTTGAAAATCAGCAAGCAAAAGTTATCTAGGTCGAACCATTATTTTTTAATATTATTTTTTCCGGTGTTAAGTCGGATTTTTATAAAATGGCCCCTCCCGCCTAAACGGGGGGAAATTGACCTCCCCCCCCTCCCATACGATTTTTTTCTTGTCTCGACCCATCCTACACGCCCTAGTCTTTTGACCACTCTTATGCGAAACACCCTGTATAAGCGAAGAAGCACAAATAAAAATCATTTTTAATTTAGAAAGTATTTATTTATATTTATTTTCAAAATTTAGTATTTTTTGGTTAGTGACGATCAACTGCCACATTATTTGTAAATTTTTGCGAAAAGCACCAAATTTACTTTAACGCACACCAAGAAACCATTTCTGTGCAGATTTTGATTTGATATTAGGCTTAAAATTCGCGCAAATGTCCAACCTATCGATATAAAAAATAAAAAGGGTAAAAAAGTTTCGGGAACATATTTTTGCATATACACCCATGGCCAAAAAAAACCGCACCTGGAAAATTCGCAAATTATTCACTTTGCAGGTAAAAAATGTTAGGAAAGGGTTTCGACCGATAAAAAATTTTCTTTTTATCTGTTTATACATCTTTTTTTTGCTATAAAATGACACACTCTGTCAACAATTGTCCATTAACATTTGAGAAATCAGATCAGGTCCATCCTAAGTAGTTTTTTAGAAGTTTTAAATATGGTATTAAGTGAAGAAGAAAAAGGCCGTATTGTAGCACTGAGTGGAGAAACCTATTCCAATAAAAGAATTTCTCAAATAAGTGGGTGGAACGAAAACACAGTGCGACGTTTTTTAAAAAAAATTCAAGTAACCGGAAGCATATAGAGGAAAACCGGAAGTGGGAGACCAAGAATCACTACACCGCGGGAAGATCGATCGTTGTAACGAATGTGCCTTCGAAATCGGTCCCAGACTGCTAAGGAACTAAGGAGAGACCTTCAGGGAAAGCTGGGAATGCAAATCAGCAGAAGAACTGTCTCCAGACGCCTAACAAACATGGGTCTTCCAGCTCGCCGACTAGCCAAAAAGTCGGGTTTAACAGCGGCTATGAAGACAAAATGGGCCAAGGAGCATAAAAAATGGATAGCTTCTGATTGGAGAAATGTCATATTTTCTGATGAATCGAAGTTCAATTTGATTGGGCCCGATGGAAAAGCCGCAATTCAAAGGAGATCGAAGGAACGATATTCCGATGAGTGCATTCTTCGAACAGTCATTCACCTTATGTTTTGGTATGGGGATGCATAACATATTATGGAGTTGGACAAATTTTATTGCTGGAGGTTCCGTGAATGCAGGTCTGACCTGCAATTGACCCTCCCATACGATTTTTTCTTGTCTCGACCAATCCTACACGCCCTAGTCTTTTGAACACTCTTATACGAAACACCCTGTATAAATGGGTTGGTGTTTCCCTAGTCAAACTCCAACAATAGTCCGCCATCATAGTTGCATCCCAGGATCCTTCATAGCGCTTTTCAATTGCCATCATTTGCTGGTGGAATCTTTTCCCATGCTCGTCGCTTACAGCACCCAAATTTTCCGGGAAGAAGTCTAGATGAGAGTGTATCTGCACGGACATTCGAGCCGCAAACATAGCAAAACTTGTTTGGATCTCGATTGGATAAGAAATTCGGCATTTTGCTTAAAAAATATAATTTTGAAAAACACAACACGATTCTTCAAAGTAAAACTTCGACTGATCCAAAGAAGAAAAAACTGCGAAAAAGTAAAAAAACGTAAGGTGGAAGTACCTGCATCTGAACTAATAGCTGTAAAGGGATGAAGTACATGCATCGGGAATAGGATCCAGGTAAAGCCGATTTTAATGGGTTTCTATGAAATAATAAACGCAGAAAGTCCAAAAACATTGTTCACAAACAAACGCACACTGTATCAAGTACAAACTCAGACTGTTTCGTGAATAACGATCAATTGCCAAGATATTTGTGAAAAGCACTAAATTTACTTAAACGCGCACCAAAAAACCATTTCTGTGTACCATTTGATATTACCATTTTTTTGAAATTAGGCTTAAAATTGCGTAAATATCCAACCTATCGATATATAAACTAAAAAGGGTAAAAGAGTTTCGGGAACATATTTTTACATACAGATATATAGCAGTTTTTTGTCTTTTTTCTTAAAAAATTCCTCTTTTGAAGTTACGATTTCAGCAAAAGGTTTTAAACTATTTTTCGGATTTCAAAGTAATGTTAGCAAAAAATATGCGTGCATCCTTCCTCTTTAATTTAATCTTAGTTGTAATCGAATCGGTTACATATGTCAGCTGTAGTAGCTCTTCAAGTAGATGGACCTTCACGTAAAGTCGCTAAAAATTTCAAAAACGATTATCTCGAAAACGGCTCCTTTAATTTTTTTTATTTTATCATTTTTGGAATCAGCGGAAGAAAATCCTTTAGAATATGAAAAAAATGTTCATTTGTAGGTTAGTGTTATCATTACCGCCGTAACACACCTCAGCCGAGACGTAGTTATAGGGCACCCGTCTACGTTTCCTTCGTAACCGAATATGCGAAACGTAGCATACCACCAGCAGCTTCGCTCGTAAACAGTGTAGACTAGCGACGCTGCTTCTGCGATTATCATAAGTAAATTTGTTGTAAAATATTTTTAAGTAAAGAAATAAATAAACGATTTTTCTGTCCGAGCAAATCCTTAACGATTGGCGAATTTTGGTGGCTCTAACCAGTCAGCAGTGCATAATTCTGGCGTAAGAATCACCTGCTCGCTCGCAAAGTCAGCATGGAATCTAGCGATACGAGTAGTGTGTATAAGGGGATTCTGGAACAAGGGAAATGTGGGAGGTACTGGGATTTGTATTTAGGAGTGGATCTTTGCTATAATTGGTTTGCCTTGTTTCTACAATTTGTTGTGTCTTTGCTGAGTGTATGGTTTTATTTGTTTTCTTTTTTTCTTTTTTTTTATTTTCTTTTTTTTGTTATGTGTTTTCTTTTTTTCCTTTTAGCCTAAACGTTTGTATCTGTACTGTAGTCCACTTCAATGTCCTCTTTTCAACGATGTATAGCATATATCGATGTTATATTTTGGATATATCGAAATTTTCATTCAAAGTTTGCTCTAATATGCATCGCGCATAGACGAAGTTTAGGTGATCTCTGACGCCAAAGTTCTACGAGTGCACGCATCAAACCGATATCGTTGGAAAGATCTCGACGTCCTCTTTTCAACAATGTATAGCATATATCGATGTTATATTTTGGATATATCGAAATTTTCATTCAAAGTTTGCTCTGATGTGAACAACGCATTTGTGAAAAACACGAATTTGAAATTCGTGTTTGTGGATTGTGTTTTCGCTATTTACGAATTTAACTATCAAAAACGCGAATTTAACTTCACGCACTTAATATATCGTACAATATTATTATATGCCGAATTTAATTTCCCCTTACTGGCGAAATAACAGTTGCAATACAACTCACTACCATATAAAAGGCTTGGCATGAGTCTTTGCTAGCAAGAGTCTGATTTTAAATGGAGTAAAAAAATTAGTACCCCAGAGAACTCGAAGTTTAGCATAAGTAATTCCCACAACATGGTTGATGTGGTTATTCCACGATAAGGAACTATTTATGACGACTCCAAGATTTTTCGCGTTGTCTACATATTCAATTGTTTTCGCATTCAAGTTTAGTTTGGGCAGGCTAGTATTACATATTTTCTTTCTACTAATAACTAAGCATTTCGACTTTAATGGGTTAAGGCATAGCCCATTTCTGAGTGCCCACTGATTAATTCTTTCAAGGTCGTTATTTAGGTCACTGAAGTATAAGCCAATGTCATTGTACTTGCAAGTAGAATAGACCTGCACGTCGTCAGCATACATATAAATTTTGCTCTGAACTAGAACATCAGGTAAGTCATTAATGTAAATGATGTGGCCCCCCGCTTTATGTAAAGGGGCCGGGAGACAGATCCATTATGACTTACTACATGTGTTCTGTTAGCAAGATAAGACTTAATTAAATTCACTGCTGACGAGGAGAATCCAAACATGCGTGAAAGCTTTGTAAGTAAGATATTGTGGTCAACTGAGTCGAATGCTTTGGAGAGATCCAGTAGTACAAGAAAGGTGACTTTATCATCCTCAATGTTCAAACGCACATCCTCAATAACATCAATTAAAGCAGTGATGCAGCTACGTCCATTTCTGAAGCCCGACTGCATTTCAGAGATTAGGCTATATTCTGTACACATTTCAGATATTTGGTTAAACGCTATTTTTTCAAAAACCTTGGATAAAAAAGAGAGAATCGATATTGGACGAAAATCGTTATCGGACTTCGGGATTGAAATAACCTTAGCGACTTTCCAGGCATCCGGAAATGTTGAGGCCGTAAAGATCCTATTAAGAGTGTACGTTATGACGGGTACTAATTCAGCAGTTATCAGTCTGATGAAGGAGGGGTAGATGACATCTAGTCCGACTGAAGTGGATTTAAGACTTGTTAGACTTGCTAGAACTTCTTTTTCATTCACGCATCTGAAACAAAACTCAACTATTGGATTAGAGGGTCCAAGCGAGTGGTCCTGCTGGTCATATAATGGTTAACACTAATTTGTGATACATTAATATTGTAATGAAAGTTTTAATAAAATAAAATCTTTCTTACATACTCGTAAACCAGCTGTTTTATTTTACACACTACACTCACAATAACACGATTGCACCATGGTAACAGCATGCATTACTGTCTCTTTCTATCACACGGGTTCGCACACCGGCGAACACGTGAACATCAGAAACAGACTGAGAACGCGGTGTATGTATATGAAAGAAGGCATCACATGCAGAACATTCATTCGGGTCCGGACCACCAAGCTGGGAACATCATACTGGTAAGTAACCTCTGCCTAGCAACGCCGAGCAGCAAGACAACAGCGACAGCGAGGACAACCGTCAACTTCAGCAGAGCCGCGAATATACATTGAAGTGTTTTCTGCCGTGCGGGTTTCGACTCCACGGCCATCATAAACTTTCCTCTGCCGCGCTGGTTTCGACTCCACGGCCATCATAACGTCCTCTGCCGCGAGTGCTCGACTCCTTGAAAAGTGAAGTGTTCTCTGCCGTGCGGGTTTCGACTCCACGGCCATCATAAACTTTCCTCTGCCGCGCGGGTTTTGACTCCACGGCCATCATAACGTCCTCTGCCGCGAGTGCTCGACTCCTTGAATAAGTGAAGTGTTCTCTGCCGTGCGGGTTTCGACTCCACGGCCATCATAAACTTTCCTCTACCGCGCGGGTTTGGACTCCACGGCCATCATAACGTCCTCTGCCGCGAGTGCTCGACTCCTTGAATAAGTGAAGTGTTCTCTGCCGTGCGGGTTTCGACTCCACGGCCATCATAAACTTTTCTCTGCCGCGCGGGTTTCGACTCCTCGGCCATCCTAAAGTCTTCTGTCACGCGTGCTCGACGACTCAATCAGTGACGTGGTCTGCCGTGCGGGTTTCGACTCCACGGCCATCATAAACTTTTCTCTGCCGCGCGGGTTTCGACTCCTCGGCCATCCTAAAGTCTTCTGTCACGCGTGCTTGACAACTCAATTAGTGAGGTGGTCTGCCGTGCGGGTTTCGACTCCACGGCCATCATAAACTTTTCTCTGCCGCGCGGGTTTCGACTCCACGGCCATCCTAAAGTCTTCTGTCGCGCATGCTCGACGACTCAATCAGTAACGTGTTCTGCCGCGCGGGTTTCGACTCCACGGCTATCCTAAAGTCTTCTGTCACGCATGCTCGACGACTCAATCAGTGACGTGTTCTGCCGCACGAACACACAGACGCCACCAAACGTATCAACGCCACAGGGGTACACAACCACGCTGCATCAAAATCAAAGCATCGTATCAACGCATCGCTATCGACGCCCACAGACGACGCCCAAGGGTACAAGCTGAAATGCCGCTAGGAGTTTGAACCATGAACATAATATTCTCTTTTAAGAACTATTTGATTCCTGTAAATCTAAACCTATAATTTAGAATAGCGAAATAAAGTATAAATCAACAAAATAAAAGTGTGCATTCGGTTCAATAAATAAATAACTGGACGAACCTTGGACGCGACTGAGAAATATCCCAGCTACAAAGAAAGGTCGTTACAATATTAAGAAATTTATTGTTAAGTGCATCACAGTTTACGTCATCTTGATAGGACGATCTAGAATCTTTTATGAGACCAGCATCACGGATTTGATTCCAAGTTTGCTTGGAACTAATGGCAAACGAAAATTTGGTACTGAAGTATGCACGCTTGGCCTTTTTGACGGCTTTGGTTACTAATCTTTTAGCATGAGTGAACTTCATATACAGAGCAGTTAGTCTAAATCGCTTTCAACGCTTGAACGCTAAATCACACTGTGAGATCAATTCTTTAATTGCCTTAGAAAACCAGGGCTTGTAGGGCATTTTGCAACCTTTCCTTTTAGGGGAACAAACTTATCAAAAGCTTTCGTGATTTCCAGATTAATAAAATTTATTTGATCATTGACTGATAACATAGTGTGAATAGCGTTCCAGTTAATAAGTGCAATATCTGAGCGTAGGCCAGGAACGTTAATATCTCTAAAGCTTCGAAAGGTAAATGAGCCAGAAAGGTAATTAAGTCTAAAATCGTACACAAGAAACAGTAAATCATGTCGTGAAAATTGAGGTGCAGATAATTGGTCGTAAAATCGGATTTTATTTCTATCGGACACAAGGATGACATCAATAAGGGTCTCATTAGTACACGTTAGAGCTGGGCGATATTTCACGACCTGTGATTTTGTCACAGGTACACAAAATCACGAGTCACAGTTGCGATTGAAAACGCTCCGAACCTGTGACTCGCTGTCACAGGTACAGCGGAACGATATTTAACGAACTGTGATTTCATTGAAATGCAACCACGTATCACAGTTGGTATTGAAACGCTCCGAACCTGTGACTCGCTGTCACAGGTACAGCGGAACGATATTTAACGAACTGTGATTTCATTGAAATGAAATCACGAGTCACAGTTTGCTGCTCTAGCGTTTCGTTATTGTTACAACGAGTTATTGTCCCATCTAGAAGCAGTGATGCCCTTTTTTGTGCAATTTGTCGCAATCAGGGATTTCTTGTCTGGATTTTGTGGGATTACCTGTTTTACTCGATATTTTGCGATATTTGTACTATATTTTGGATACTACTGAAGACATGAACGAAAGTTGCTATGTGTAAATATCTAGGTAGGACTTATTTTTTTCAACCTTAGACTATGATCATGCAGCTCAAATCCAAATTTTAAAAATGCGTATTGTAAAATACGGAATGAACTTAATAACATTAATAACTTAACACTTTCAATACGATTTTGCCTTCATTATTTTGAAAAAATACAAATAAGATTTTGGTAATAAAATTTTAATACAAGAATGTTTTTTGCGTATAAAATAAGTATATATCAGTAGTTTTAATTACTTAAAATTGGTGTCTGTATTAATTCATACTTCTGTAAAATATGAATGCTTTTAAAGTTAACGAATAGCTTCACTTCGTTCCTATAGCAATAGCGAACGAAAACCAAAGCAGATCTGAAATAATGCCGTTATTTTGAATGCATGTAGCACGTTTTTGCGCACTCATTTTATAGCGACTGCCTTGTCACGAGTCACGGGTTTTTATACCTGTGACAGTACTGTCACAGTCACAGGTCGGAGCTGCTCCGGAAAAATCACGGAATCGCTCACCTCTAGTACACGTGTAGTGTGGAGGTACGTCAACATTAACCGGGTATAGAACGAGACTACACATGCGGTCGGTTAAGACATAATCAGCAAGTAAATTACCATTTAGGTCCCCAACGATAATAATGTTCTGATAATAGGACATTAAGTTTTGAATGGTATAAAAAAACTCATCCATGCTTACTTGGCAATTAGGCTTATAGACAGAACCCAACAGCAACTTGTCAACTTCGGAGTGAATTTCGACAAGTATAAATTCTATACTTGAGTTTGGGGGTGATTTGAGTTTCACTTTACAGCAGATATTATTTCTGATATAGATTGCAACGCCCCCTGCGTGTGACAGTCTGTCATTCCGAAGTAATCGATAACCATGAACTGAAAACAGGCCATCATGCAATGTAGAGTTAAACCATGTTTCAGAGATGCATACAGCGTCTATATCAGACCTCTTAAAGATATATCTAAATTCGTCAATTTTTTTTATTTAGACTCTGTGCATTAATATGGCAGATCTTGAGACCATCACTTTGTCTACAAAACACACGCACCATGTTATACACGCAGGCACTGGAACTTCCATCATTAGTGATATCTGTATTCATGACAGACATTAGACAAGGAGAACAACCACCAGTTCATCCAGCTTGTTTTGAAGTAGTACTCACTTAAGATTAGAATAATTGTACCCAGGTTGTCGGTCGCAGGAGTTCCATAGAGGTAGTGAAAAATATTGGAAAAATAGAAAGGACAAGATAGATTAAGTAAGACAGAAATACATAGCAAGAAAATAAATGTGAAAATTATAGGCAACAAATTTTTGCTACAAAGTAATAAGATAACAATTTCACGGTAACAACGCCACGCCTCGTTGAAACTGCATTAATCCGGTTGTTACGTTTTAACTTGACAGCAAGTTATAGTATAAAGCGATTTGGCCGCGTCAAGCTCTCATTCAGGAATATGCTTTTAGTAGATTCCATACTGACGTCTGAATGCCGGAGCTGACGAGCCTCTCGTTTACGAAAATTAGCAACAGCTTTAAAAACTGCGTTTTTACTGTTTTCTGTTTTTATACCCTACGAAGTGAATAGAGTATATTCACTTACTGCTTCCGTTTGTAACGCATTAAAGGAGGCGTGACAGGTATAGAAAAGTATATATATTCTTGATCAGCGTGACCTCCTGAGTCGATTTAGCCATGTCCGCCGTCTGTCTGTCTGTCTGTCTGTCTGGCCGTCTGTCCGTCTGTGGAAATCACGATTACAAGAGAACCAATAGAGATATCTTCTTCAAACTTGGCACGAATATTGTGTATCATTAGAAACTCATCGGTATTGAAAATGGGCAAAATCTGACCATTACCACGCCTACTTTTTATAATGAATATAAATTAATCCATGCTTATAGCTCAATTTCTCAGCTTGTAGAACGAAGTTGCGGTTGAAATTTTGTCCAGAAGTCCACGGTCTCTGACGAAAATAGATTACAAAAAAAGGGGGGTGGTCCGCCCACTAATTAAATAAAACTCGATTACAAGAGAACGAATAAAGATATCGTAATCGAATTTGGCGCAAATGTTGCTTAACATTAGAAACTCATTGGTATTGAAAATGGGAAAAATCCGACCATTACCACGCCTACTTTTTATGGTGAATGTAAATTCATCCATGCTTATAGCTCAATTTGCCAGCTTGAAACACGAATTTGCAGTTGAAATTTTGTCCAGAAGTCCATTGTCTCTGACCAAAAAAAGACTACCACAAATGGGCGTGGTCCGCCCACTAGTTAAATAAAACTCGATTTCAGGAGACCGAATAGATATTTTCATCAAATTTGGCACGAATATTCTCTGTCGTCACAGGCTATTTGAGATTGAAAAGGAAAAAAATTAGAACATTGCCAAGCCTAATTTTTAAGTAAACGTGTGTAGGGTATACGAACTTCGGCCAGGCCGAAGCTAACACTCTTTCTGGTTTTACGCTCGTTTACCTCATAAGGAACCCTCCATAAACCTTTTTGATCTTACTAATTTTTTTTAATTGATCCAAAATTGTTGGAATAGAAACGTTAAACGCTGCGCTAATTCACGCTTAGTTTAACCCTTAAACGGGCAACATCTCCGATTTGAATAAAAAAATTAATGGGGGTTATTTAGGCACTCCAGAGAACAGTAGCATACTTAGTTTTTCTTAATTTTTTTATTTTACTGCTAAATTTTTAGAAACACTAGTTGATTCATATATGCATCACTGCCCGCCAGCGCATAAAAACCTGCTTGTACATGAAAAATATTTTTTTGTGTGTTTAATTTCTTTATTAATTTTAATTTGTTTATTAATTATTTATTTCTTTTATTTTATAAGTAATGTAATATTATTTAAATAAATTAATATTAAATTTGGTTATTTTTATATAGAATGAATCTGTAAGAAGCAGTTTCTATCTATATTTATACATAAAGCTGTATTACATTTTGTACTTTTTATAAAGGTCTGTTCTAAACAGTTTGTATCGTGTCCGATTGCTTACCACTCCTGGAAAGTGGATATACCATCGTGGCGTACGTCAATAGGCGCAATAGGTTGGCTTGCAACCGATGGTGAAGAACGATTTGGTTTTCTGCCACGCTTGCCAGCAAAATAAATTCGACACAAAATTTGTGCCGATCTAAAATCCGAACAACACCCTCTAATTGACATGCCTTTTTATATAGAAGCCAGGAGTTGATAGAGGTTTTTCCTCGATTTGATGGTGATCCTATAACTTCCAATGAAACTGTCCATCAGATCTACTCCACCCATATGCCTATTGTAATCTCCGATTACATTGGGAAATTTTGAAGATCATCCTATACATTTTAATTCATCTTCAGTTAGTATCAAATTTTTTCTTTTCCACAAGAGCATTTCCAATTGATTTTTTGAGGGTACCCGAAATGTTTCAGTTGATGTGGGTGGTGAAGAGGGCTCGACAGCAATGTCTTATGATCATGAAGAAATAAACCATTCGCAATTTCGCTCAAATCCTCATCTGAGATCGGTATACGGTCAGTGTCAATTTCTTCAATATCGCTGTCCAAATGGAATTTGAGCCAAAATATATGCAATTTCTTCGGAGCTTAACTTTTTCCCAACATATTTTTTATTTTTTCATAATTCACAACAGATGCACACTTCTAGAATTTCAAAATTGAAATGGCGGAAGAATTTTTATTCTTCGCTTTTTATGCATATATTGTATATTCAAAAAATGAAATAACATCCAATGAAATATGATTGACTGGGTAACCATTGTAATGGTCTTTGAAAAGGTCAGGTATTCTTTTCAATAGATCATACAAATTTGCAAAAGGGTTATCTGTCCTTGTTTTTAGACCCATTACCATTTCGAAACGGTTTACCATCATAAATTCCCCGAAAAATTCTGACGAAAACTCATTACCTAAAGCCCTTTACTCTGATTTCAATTCATTACTACTATAATGCGTTTATTGACACCCAAAAACCTATCATACCCCTTCATATTCTAAATGCAGTCGACAAAGGCACACTGAAGAAAAGTATGACGCTATGCGCACTGATGCATATATGAATCGTCTTCATTTATTACCGCTGCTACTAAAGTATAATCATTTTATTAAAGTTTTAAATGCAATTCGCTAAAACACACATCAATCTTGCAAATTTATAATTTTATTGTAAGATTTTTGTGTATTTTGTACAAATAATTTTCGTTCAAACATTGCCAAAAATGATAAATTCGCAAAAAAATATTTTTTCAGTTTAACCGTATTTTATATATATTTATAATTTCACAATAAACCAAAGAACGTATTAGAAGTTTTAATTCATTAATTTTAAGAGATTATGTCCAGTGAATAATTATTTTTGCATCAACCTAGTGATTTTAGAGAGCATTTTTAAGACGATTCATATATGCATCAGATCCCGTTTAAGGGTTAAGAATATCTGCTTCCACTACAGCTTTCAGGTTATCATTATCCAACTTACTCGCCGGTCTAACCACGTGGTTCATTTGCAAGACTAAAATCACCAGAACTTATCCGGCCAGGACCGATGATTAGCTGCACCTGCACCAAACACTTCATTGATGTTTCGAGCTGCCTGCAATGCAATGGTTCCGCGACGAAACTCATGTTCGAAAATTACCCGCATTTTTTATCTTTCCATTGTCTTATGAAAGCTACTCTATATCAGAAGATTCAAAAAGGAACTATGATTTGCACTATGAGTTTGAAAGAGTAATGATGCACCTTGATGATAAGAAAAAACATAAAACATAAGCGTTATAGTCAAGTGGTAGAGATATCAACTCTCAAACTCAGCTCTTATGAAAATCGGACATTTCGTAATAACCAATATTATAATTAAAACTTTATATTTATTTATTTATTTATTCATTTACTAGTATATAAGCCTGTCTTCGCCAGGAAGTTATTATTTTTTATTTAGTTCGTGAAAAAAAATGGCGAAGTCTTTTGGACTTTCTCACCTTACAATTTTTTGGTTTATTTATTTTGGAGCATCAAAAGTAAAAAATTAATCGCAATCAATATCGGTTCTTTGTATTTGATTCAAATATTGTTTGAGAATATTTCTTTAAAAACAACAATTTTTGTGATAACCGTCGTCTCCACCAGCGGTACTGGCAGTTTGAATTGGGAATGGTATGTGCGACCTCCTTTTAAAAAGTTGGCCACGATTCCTGTGGAGGCCACAAGTAACGCTATATTGCTTTTCTTCGCACCACGCTCAAGAGAGTTTTGTATAGGTAGGTTTTTGCACTTCCCCCTGGAGGTCCATCTAAGAAGAAGCATTTTGATGATCTGCTAGATGTGTATATTGCATCTATAACTCTATTAAAGCAACGGCCTGTTCATCGTTTAAACATTTTACCATATCTTGACCTGTTGCTCTTTCTTTCATTATATCAAGTCCTGCTCCGGCATCATGAGGCAAGTCTTGAGGTGGAGTTTTAAGACCGATATCTGTACAATTTTTACCGTGTAAAATAAGAATTTCATGGACATCGCGTAGGGCTAGATCTTCTCAGTCTGCATGTGTTCTACAATGATGTAGGACATCATCCCGGGTAGGTCTTCCAGGCACCCAGGTACTTGTGGAAAGTGGTTAAGAAACTTTTCCCACAATTTCTGCGGATTAAGTAGGCACCCAAAAACACAGATCATGCTGACTTCTACAGCCTCAGCCAGTGTGGCTACCCAAACCGAATCGTCTGCTAAGATACCCAACTCCTTGCATGCCGTTTTGAATGTGACCCGTGAACAGTTCTAAGATTCTCATAACTGATTTCTCCTGTCGCATGTAATAGAAGTAGTCTTAGATGATATCGCTCACCTTCCGATATACTCACTGTGTACATTCGTGCTATGACTCTATCATTGTCTCTTTTTCTCTCTACCCAATATCTAATGTTCCTTTTCTAAACAACTAAACACAACACCACAAAAAATAGTCACAAACAAAACAAATTCAATGAAATTAAACTATGTATTATGAAAAATTATTAAATTTTTATATTATTAAATTATTACATTTTTAAATTATTAAACTTTTAAATTATTGAATTTTTAAATTATTAAATTTTTCATAATAAAATCTGACAAATTAATCAGCACAATCTAGGAAAAAAAATACAAATTTCCTCCCAATCCGATTTTTTGCAAAAAAATGGCGAAGCCGTTTGAATTTTTGAAATTTGCGATTTTTCTCATCACATTAGATGCCCAGAAACATTTGTGAAAAGGGCATTTCAGGTTTCTAAGAGGTGTGGAAGTCCAAAAAAAAGTCCCGGACATATTTTGCTAACAGACACGCACAGGGATTTTATATATGTACATAGACTTATATATTTATTTATTTATATATTTATTTGTTTATTTATAATTATAATATATATAATGTAATATATAGTATATATTGTATATTATATATATAATTTATATGTATAATTTTATTAATTTTAACTAAATCCCTCCTCCAACTTTTTTGTTTTCTTTCTGCCCTTTTGTTTTCGTTGTTTAAATTCCTATAATCTGCTGCTCACTCCGGAATTTTTAATCTTATTTTTGAGCTTTATGTGACATTAACACTATATGTACAAGTTATAAGAATGTCACTACTTTATTCTCTATATTTTAAGATTTTATGTTATCTTAAGTTTTCGTTTATCATTTTGTACATAGAGAATACTGAATAAATGAAATGAAAATGAAATACATATATACAGGGGTATGCCAAAAAGCTACGACGGGTAGGTTGGGTCGAGACAATAAAAAAATCGTATGGGAGGGAGGGGGTGGGGGGGGGGCATTTTCCCCCGTTTAGGCAGGCAGGATTGGCCATTTTCTAAAAACCCGACTTAACATCGCACAAAAAAATATTAAAAAATAACGGTTAGATCTAGATAACTTTTGCTCACTGATTTTCAAAGCCAAATATCCGCTTCTTCATATCCTTTATAAATTACGTTCCTACGTCAAATAGTTTTTGAGAAAATTAATGCCGAAGTTAAAATTTGGAATAAAAATTCCGAAAAAAAATTTTTGATCGCCATTTTCTTTTGTAAATTACGGTATTAAGTATAAAAATTTTTGCAACCATAAAATTCTCTAATCAATTCTAGAGATGTTTTGTAGTTTTACGGAAGCACTTTTTCTACCTTAAACTGGGTCATCGACTGCGAGCATGGCTCAGTGTCATTGATTGCACTCATGTTACGCTTGCGGTCGATGACAGAATTCAATTAATTTACCTTGCCAATTTGCTGATGCGCGATTTTAATTTAATAATTGTTTCACAATATTTCTTTGTCAATTAGGCAATATTTCTTATACGTATTGTATTTTCTTATTGTTATTTATGCTTAGCTTTAGTGTTTGTATCTATAAATTGCAGCTATTCAATAAAGAAATTTTTAGTATTCAACATAGAATCAGAAAGTATTCATTTAAACCCAATTACTATCACTCAAAGAATGCAAAGTGTGGATTCGGTTCAAGTTCCGAATTTACACTTATAAATAAATAAAAAGGAATTGGAATTGGTTCAAGTTCCAAATGCAATCACCTATTAAACACAACAAAACATTTTTGTGTTTTGTATTTTTTTTAAATTTTTTAAGTTCGCCAATGTTGTAGGTCAGAATCATTGCTTTGGTAATAACAACGCTTAACGTTGTTATCACCACATACCTTTCGGCCCAGTAGTTAACAATGCTTAACTTGTGGTAACACATACTTCTAGGCTGCACTTTAATTGTGAAGCTCGAAAGTACAAGTGAGTCACACACCACTGTGGTCTAGATAAAAGCCGGACTTGATCGCATTCCAATAAGTGGAACAGCGCGCTCAATTCAGAAGAGCAAAATTCGCAACTTGTTGTCAAGAATTATTGTCAAAAATAATTCTTGAGATAGTTGCAAAAACGACGCGGAAATGATTCTGGCCAACAACGAGTCTCAGAAGAGATATAAACCCATCTTTCGGATTGTAAGTGACGAGTTGTAATTAAGCAGTTGAAATCAGAGATTAACCATAAGTGGTAGCTACACAAAACACCAAGAGTGGAAGTAATATAACAAGCGTAAATCGCAGTCACAATCGAGTCTCCCTGGATAATTACTGGAAATAAATAAAAGTAAGAACCATAATCCAAGTCTTTATTTTCAGCACCTGTCGAAAGACGGCAGTATTGCCCGACAGGTTAAAGGACTACAAAGGCGGCACCTTGGTGCCCGTAGTAACTAGGCGAGGGGATCCACTACGGCAGGTTGCCGGATCCCAATGGTAAGACCACAAAGTCGGCAGATCCTTGCCCGTGGCACAAGCGTCCGTGGTCCTTCACATCGAAGGACTAACGACAACAACCCCTATCATTGTCAGTGATCCTTCTCGAGGGAGGATCTACGACATTTAAGTTCTGGTATCCTATTGGAGGATACGAGATACAACATTTTGGCGCAGCCGGTTTTACGATCCAAGGATCGCTTTTTCTTTTATTTTGAAATGAAGTATAAAATAAATTCAAAATGAATAAAAATTCTTTTTAAATAAAAAATAAACGAATAAAAAATCAAGAATCAATATCGATGTCGTCGGAACGTGTATTATCCCTCGAGGAAGCACTTAAGGACAAACAAGCGGGGCCGAGACCAATAAGTCTAGAAGAGTACTGGAAGAGGCAGAAGTCAACACGTGAGGAGGCAAAGAAAGAAATGACTGTTAACCCACACCCACCAAAGAGTCGCGGCGGAAGAAAAGTAAAACAACGGAGAGAAGTCGCCAACCTGCACCGGCTAGCAACAATAGCCACAACCAAAGAGGAAAAGAATGAATTCCTGAGGCAGATACGCCAAATTTACAAAACAAACGACAAGAAACAACGTGGGAAGAACAGCAACAAACACTAAATAGAATTGTGGTGAAATTATATAAATTAAAATTTAATACATATAAAATTATGCAAATAAAATTAAAGGTGGTACTTGAAATGGTGGAACGTGTATAAATTGAAAATTTTTGGAATTAGAATTTAAATTGAAAAATTTTGAGATTGTTGACAACTCATGTCTAAATAATAGTTTTGGTTAAGTGAAAACTTTAATAAACTTGTTGGGCAAACCAAGACGAAAATTTGAGCTAGTTAGGCACAACCACCTGTAGAAAACACATTTGAAATAAGGTCTATGTTTAAGTTTTGGAAAAGAATAAATAAAAAGATACAACAAACAAATCCGTCAGTATTTTTAATAACAAATTAATTAATAGCAACCAGGCTAACAGCGATAGCTGCAAGCCAATAAATAAAATAGATTCTGCATAAAGGCAAGAAATTTATTGCAACAAAAAGTAGGTCACGAACTTGAGCTTGAACTTCAAGCAAGGCCAGAAGCTACAAAATTGCTAGCGAGTGGCAATTGGTAGCAAAAACGCTAACAAAGCAAGAAAAACAAAAGAAGTAATCAAAAAACTAAAATTTCGTCAGGCACCAGGCGAGCACAATTGAGCCACAAGCTCGAATTACAAAAAAAAAAAAAAAATAAATATATAATATTAATATATATATATATGTACGAGTATAAGCGCACGAATGTACGAATGTTTACAACGTGTTCAGACAAAAGGGTGTCAATGATTAAAGCTGAATAAGCAAAAGTTAATTGCTTGAAGAAAAGCAATTAAAATTTTAATTGATTATGAAATATCCAAAATACATACTTAGGACAATAAGTATAGGATAATTAATGGCAGAATCGCTCCAAGAACAAGCATATTTAGCTTTAGAAAAAGAGCATAAGGATTTGAAGAGGCAAATAGAAGAATTTGCATCAAAAACTTGGAACAGCCTGAAAAACACCGTTTTCAATAAGGAAAATTTAGAGTTAATAAAGACTAGAATACAAGCCCTAGGAGAAACATCAACTTTAGAAAAAGCAGACGCAGTCATAGAGGAATTGCTAACATTTTTTAAAAATATAATAGAAAGTAAAAACCAAAGAATAAGGGACTATTCGTCAGAATTTAACGCGTTAAAAAAGAAATACGATGCTTATCTAAACGAAAAACAGTTTCCAGAAAAAATAATAAAGACTTTGGAAGACGAGAACGAACACCTAAGAAAATTACTGAATAACGAAGGATTTACAGAAGAAACCTTAAATAAAACGTTAGAACTGGAATCAGCACAAAAGTCAAGAGAAGACTGTACATCTTTAGAAAAGGCGCATTCCAGAATTCAAGAATTAAAAGAGGAAAACAGACGGCTAAAATAGGAAATAGAGCTAGCACACGACCAATCACTATACCATAAGGAACCAACCCCCTCCGCACCCAGTCTAAAGGAATTTAATCCAAGGTCATTACCTACAAATAAGCAACCAGCGGCAGATCACATCAAGATGGGTATAGCAGAAATAGCCAAAATAACAAGCAGCATTGTTCCACTGTTTTCAGGAACACAGTCACCAGATTTGAGAGGTGAGGTGTATAAATTTATACAGGCGTGTGAGTTAGCTGCAAGTGAAGCGACTCCAGCTAATAAAACAATTTACATTGATTGTATAAAACAAAGATTATACGGAGACGCTTATGATCTTGTAGGCACACAACGTTTTAACAGCCTGGAAGAATTATACCTGGTGATACGAAGGGCCTACCTACCAACAGTTTCATTAGACGTGACGTTGGCAGAACTTCAGAATTGCAGCCAACTATACAATGAGGATATTCGGCAGTTCGCAAGACGCCTAAATACGAAAAAAGCGCAAGTGATGCAGGTAATAAAAGATACATACAAAGGAGAAGGTGACAGCGCACTTGTATCTATGGCAGAAACATCAGCAAATATGGCGTTTAGAACAGGGTTGAAGGATGCAACCTTACGAATCCACATGCTAAGTGTCACAAGAAAGAGTATCGAGGAAATGGTAGAAATAGCAGTGGACACGCTAGTCGAAATACAAAGAAGTAACTCCATGCATCAACCAACAATTAATATGAATTCGGTAGAACCCAACATAAGACCTCCGGTACAAAATCGCGTGGAGTATAAAAGACCAGAAGAAAGGCAGAACGTCTCGAGAGCGCCACAGGAGAAAATAATTTGCTCATTCTGCAATAAACGTGGGCACACTAGAGAAAAGTGTTTGGTTAGGGAAAACACGCCGTATTGCCAAAAGTGTCTAGAATATGGACACGAGACGAACTGGAGGTGTAGCAAAAAGGAAAGCCAAGGAAGTAGGGCAAATAAGAAATATCAAATGCCCCATACCCAGGATCAAGTACAACAAACCTGGAAAACAAATCAACCACAACAAAACTGGCAACCAAGCCAAGGACAACGTAAGTGGCAACCAAACCAACCACAGCAGAATTGGCCTCAAAACCAATTCCAGCACACCGGGAATCAGAAAGGGTCAATAAACCCTAACCCGAATACACTTAACGGATTACAGAGGAATCAGCCGAACAGAGCAAACCAAACGATATGTCATTGGTGTAATAGACCAGAACATATGATAAAAAATTGCGAGGCAAAAAGAAATTGGGAATCGTTACAAATTCATCGCCCGGGAAACTGTCAAGGGCCCAGAACAGGCCAATAATCTGGGAACCCAAGAATATTAGGAACTTAAGGCCAAATGAAGGAGTAACAGTAATTCATACTTCCAAACCGATTGTGGATACGTTACCAACTTTAAGAAATAAAGTGGTAACCGTAAGTCCGACATCGGAAGCGATTGTTGAAACGTTACCACTTTCAAGAGACTTAAAAATTAATATCAAGTTAAAAGGGACTGATAATAATAAGAAAAATAACGTAACGGAGAAAAATCATACGTTTGGAGAAACCGTTGATTTAGAGATACCAATTAAGTTGAAAGATAAAACCCAAAACTTAAAACAAAAAATACCTTGCTCAATGAATAAGTTAGCAATTAAAAATAAAAATATAGAAACAGGGGTATCTAACTGCACCCAAACCCAGCTAAATGACGTGTTCATCGAATTACCTTGCGAAGAGGCGAATAATGGAAAACTCATTTTACTGCTAGATACAGGAGCAGATACAAGCCTGATTAAGAGGTGTGCGATAAAAGATAGCACAAAAATAGACAAGTCGAATAGGAAAGACTTAAGCGGAGCATTTGGAGGTTGTGTGACTACAGAAGGATCAACAACAATATGTCATAATGAGGTACAGTCCTTAAGTTTAACGCTACACGTTGTGTCACTTAAACAAGGAGTACCAGCAGACGGCATATTAGGAAGAGATAATTTGTGGAACATCTCCATTATAAACACAATGGAAAAGATTTTAACACTCTTCAATGAAAGAAAAGAGATTATTTTGGAATTTCCGATAAAAACTATCGAGCAGATAGAAGAGGAAAGCAAACAACACTACATACCAGTTGATGCAAGAACAATTACGATAGTACCATTAAAACTTCGTACAAAATTTACGAATGTGTTAATTCATAAGGAAGAAATAGATCCAGGGATCTATATAGCGGACACACTAGTAAAGGTGAAAGATAACACAGTTTATGCTCCAATATTAAATACGACGGAGTATGATTATGAAATAAATAGCGAATTTAAACCAAAATTCACAAATTTTGACGATTACAAAATACAAAGTACTGTAAAGGCAATAAATAGCATAGGAAAAATAGACGCCAAAGGAAGAATAAATAAATTGCTCAATGAAATTGAGTTAGATAAAGATTTGAATATGGAAGAAAAGAATTCAATAGAAGGAATAGTAAAATCTTTTCATGACATCTTCCTATTAGAAGGAGACGAACTTTCATTCACAAACGTATTGAAACACGAAATTCCAACAGGCGCAGATCAACCGCCAATAAATAGAAAACAATATAGATTACCTCAAATACATAGGGAGGAAATAAATAAACAAGTGAATAAACTCCTAGATGACGGCATAATTACACATAGCACTTCACCATGGAACTCACCGTTACTTTTAGTACCCAAGAAAAGTGGCAACGACGGGGAGAAAAAATTGAGACTAGTGATAGATTACAGAAAACTGAATGATGCCACGATTAAACAAGTTTTTCCCATTCCTCGTATTGATGAAATTTTAGAGCAATTAGGCCATAGCAGATATTTTACAACGCTAGATTTGGCAAGCGGATATCACCAAGTTTTAGTCGATGACAAGGACAAGGAAAAAACCGCATTTAGTACGGGACTAGGGCACTTCGAATTCAATCGAATGCCATTTGGGCTAACATGTACCCCAGCAACATTTCAGAGGATAATGAATCATATCCTAACAGGTCTACAAGGAATAGACTGTTTTGTTTATTTAGATGACATAGTTATCTACGGTAGGAATTTGAAACAACACGAACAAAGGTTATGTTCAGTATTACAGAGATTACGTGAACATAATCTAAAACTTAATACAGGAAAATGCAGATTTCTAAGAAGAGAAATTGTTTATTTAGGTCATAAATGCACAGATCAGGGCGCACTCCCTGACCCCAGCAAAGTGGAATGCGTTAAGAGCATTCCGCCGCCCAAAAATAGAAAGGAGGTGCAGGCATATTTAGGACTAGTAAACTATTATAGAAAATTCATTCCGGGTACAGCAAAGATAGCTCTTCCTATTAATAAACTACTAAGGAAAGACGCTAAGTTCAATTGGACGCAAGAATGCCAGATAGCGTTCGAAGCATTAAAGAAGGCAATAATAACACCACCGGTTTTGGCATATCCGGATTTCGAAAAAGAATTCATACTAACTACTGATGCCAGTAACGAAGCGTTAGGCGCGGTACTTTCTCAGGGTAAAATAGGCGAAGATAGGCCGATAGCCTTTGCGAGCAGAGCCTTGAACGACGCAGAAAAGCGTTACTCAACTATAGAAAAAGAGTTCTTAGCCATTGTGTGGGCAACAAAAAACTTCAGAGCATATCTCTTGGGCAGACATTTTAAAATTTTTACTGACCATCAGCCGTTAAAGGGAATATCAAACTTAAAAGATCTAACTTCAAGACTGGCGAGATTTAGGCATAAATTATCAGAATACGATTTCGAAATCATATATAAATGAAAGAAAAAAAAAACGCAGACGCATTGAGTAGAATTCCTCAAAATCAGAATACAGTAACAGCGGTCCAGACCCGCTCTAAAACAAAAGAAAGGAAGACCCAAGGGAGTAGTGATAAAACAAGCACAAGTCAGACGCCTGTAGAGCCTGACACGCCGGGCATAACACAAAATGAAAACAGAATTCCATTAGAAGACCCAAAACAAATAGAGATAGTTATAAAGGACTTTCACAACACACCATTAGGAGGTCACCAGGGAGCAGTGAAAACTTATTTAAGAATTAGGCAACAATATAGATGGCCAGGAATGCAAAAACAAATCAAGGATTATGTAAAAAACTGTCCTAAGTGCCAAGCTAACAAAAGCTCAAAATTGACAAAAATGCCCATGGTGCTGACAGATACACCAATGAGGCCATTTGACAAAGTTTACATGGACATAGTAGGTATTCTACCTGAAACTGTGTCGGGTAACAAATATATTTTAACGTTTCAAGATGACTTCTCGAAATTTATGGCGTTTACAGCTATCCCAGACGCGGAAGCAAGTACTGTTGCCAGAGCGTTTTATGACGAAGTAATTACGCGTTACGGAATTCCTAGAATTCTAATTACAGACAACGGAACTAATTTCATTTCGAAATTGTTCTCAGATACATGCAAATTATTAGGCATAAAAAAATTACACATAACGCCTTACCATCCGCAGGCGAATGGCTCATTAAAGAGAAGCCACAGACCATTAGCGGAATATTTACGTAGTTTTGCTAAAGAAGATGGTTCGAATTGGGATCAATGGTTAACTGCAGCAATGCACGTTCACAACCACACACCCCACATTACGACCAAGCAAACTCCGTTTCGTACCTTATTCGGATTCGACATAGAAATGCCGACTAATTTAAAAAGGAAGTGTAGTCCGGTATATAATGCCGAAGATCCGAATAAAGTTTTGAAATTCCAAATTCAAAGAGCTCACGAAATAGTGAGGAGAAATCAGGAAATGGCTAAAAGGGTGGCCAAAAATCAGTATGACAATAAATTAAATTTAGTGGAATTTAGAGTAGGAGATAAGGTGTTAATTAAGAACCAAACTAGGAAAAATAAATTTTCTCCCATATGGATAGGGCCATATAGGGTAGAAAAAATTAAAAGTCCAATTACGACAGTCTTAAATATTAAGGGAAGAGAAAAACCATTCCACAATAATTTACTTAAGTTATATAATAGCGATTAAGTAGAAATTAGGGTTAACTAGACCATAACGTAGGAATCAGAATCACTTAAACTAAGAAAACAGGTTAATAGGTTAGGAGACATTAAATTAAGTTATTCACAAAAATCACGTTATTAGGAGTAGGACAAAATAAATTAATATAGAATATGATAGAATAAATAGATATGAATGAGTTGCAAACAATAAACAAAACAGATACAAAAATATTAGGTACACTAAGAACAAAAGAAAAAAAAATAAGAACAACAAGAGAACAAAACGATAAAGTGAATAAAACCGTGAATAAATTAACCAATAAAGCAAAGGGGACAATAGAAATAGGAGCAGAGTTTTACTGATCACCTTGCTACTCACGCAGTTAGCATGTTCTTCGATTATAGAAAGATTGTGTCTCAATTGTCCACGATACAAAGCAGGGAGCATTAGTCTTAATATAGCATGATATATTACAGATATAAAAGCACTTGCAAGGAACGTAAAATCAAAAGTATTAGCGAAATTTTAAATTTTAATTTCAGACTTAGGACAGGAAATCAAGACAAATTCAACAAGAAAGTAAATACAAAATTAGAATAGCGTTTCAATAAGCAACAATTTGTTTATTTAAGCGTAAAAATATAAGAAAAGAAAACTTATATAGTGATAAAATAACTTTGTACTTAATATTTAAGCCATTTCTTTTGTAAATTTGGAATTGAACTTTTTAGATTGTAGTTATTTGAATTGGTAATATACGGTATGTGAAAAGTAGCTGTTTCCGTTTTGCCATTGTAGCAGCCATTACTATTGCATTTGCATTTATTAAAGGAATAAATGCACATGAAATATATGCATAAGGAGTTAGTTTATGCATAACCATAATTTACACATGATAACTATATCTGGTTGCAATCGTTGCAATAGAAAATGTATATAAATCTAAAATAAGAAGGATCTTTGTTTCTTATAAATATTCTTACGAAAATATAAATAAATATATCTTACATATCTTACAAATACAAAATAATATCTTACGAAAATATAAAATAAATATAAAATGTAGTACATAAATATTCAATGTAAAATATTAACGAATTCGCGGTAACAACAAACAAAACATAAGCAATTAAATGTGAATTAAGCGATTAGCGCAAAAGCAGGTGTAAAAGTAGAACAACTGAACGCGACCACAATGCAGCGTCAGTTTAAAACAACACGGGAACAATAATGAACAAAATCAAACATAATCAAAACAATGAGGAAAAGAATTAAGAAACTAATAATAAAAATAATAGTAAAACAAAGACATAATGTAACCGTTGTTATACACATAAATATATAGACAATAGTTAAAGTACATTTACAAATGTACACATATAGAAATAATTTAAAACTTGTAATTCAGAATATGATATGTACATTAGACTGGTCGCAATAATTTTTTTTTTGAAATTTGATTGCCTGCGCTGCTTAAAATATGAGGTTTGGTGTAAGAAATCATGTCCTAATTTTTCAGCTCAATCCGACGGTGCCTAGTCGTGCCTAGTGGGGCCCAAAGTTCCCCATATTATAAAAAAACATCTATTCAATCGGATCTTTATAGCTATACTAGTTCAAAAGCCGGTCCCATATACCGAAAATCAAAAATCTGGCTTCGTTACGATCTTCCGCAGAGAAAGTACTTTAAGTATGCCAAATTTCAGCTTCCTATGTCATCAGATGGCTTCAGAAACATCCGGACATACTAAGAAATTATATATTGTATAGATAGATTAAAGTATTTGGTATTTAATGTTTTAGTATGATACGAATGAAAGATTTTAACTAAAATTTATTTATTATTGGAAGAAATAAAAAATTCAAAGTTCATATTAAAATGTTCAAGCATGTATTTAATTAAAAGGACATCAAAAACATCGGTTGTCTTATCGTCGATGTACGACGACCTTCTACTCTGCTTGCCAACTACTTTGCTTCTTCGTCGTTTAATTGTTTGTTTAATTCCGTTTATGTTATTTAGGTGAAATTTCTTCGACCTGAGTTTTACAGTAATATTTTATTTCATGTAAAATTATTCAACAAACGAAATAATTATCAAACCTTTAAAATGTACCACTAACAATGTAAGTAAAACAACGGTAGTTCATACACGCACTTCATATTGTCTGCAAACTACTTTTTCTTCCATGTCGCCACCATATAAGTGAATTGTTGGTCAAATCTGTATTTGAAATGAATTTTGGGAAAACATCCGGGCCAGAAGTTCTTGTCTTCAACAGATTTGCCAAGTATTGGAAACACATTGAAGCTAGCACGTTCAAGAGTGGAATTTTGGACGAAGAAGTGGTACGAATTTTAACAACATCGCACGTAGATTATTTGAAGAATTTTTGTATAAATGCGTTAAAATTCCATTACGTGCGTGCAGATTATAAAGAGTTGCTTCAGTTAACACTCCATTTTATTGGGGAGCGTGTACCAGATTTTTCACAATTTCGTTTGCCTGGTGCAACATCGCATGCAGGATTCATGTCAAAGTGCATTTATTGTTACAAAATATTTCTATTTCGCGAACAGTTCAAATTGACAGCAGCGGAATTGGAAAGTCTTCGGAGCATTTGCTTATTTTTTACTATCATATATGTTCTTTATTGGTTCCGATGTGCGAATGCTATAGAAGCGCCAAAACTAGATCTTGATTTCATTCAAAACGTTGTAAGTTATTTTGATAAAGAAGTTCCGACCGCATTATTGCAAAAAATAAGAAACCATTTGTGGTATTTGACAGAAGAAACTGTTGGCCTTGCATTTTTTGATGAAAGCGTGCCGTTGGAAATAAAAAAGATGATGGTCCAAGAACTCGAAAAAAATTTCGAAAAGGAATGTTGTCAATATGGATGAAATTTTCTCTTACGCGTCAAGAGATATATCAGATTTCGTTTCTCCACTGACAAAGAAATTTTTTTCTCGATTAGCCATAGATCCAAAATTTTTAGAATCGGAACCTTCTCAATGGCAACAGAGGGATGATTATTGCGCTGGAAAAGCTGTCTGTCAAGATTTGAATGTTGTGAATGATGCAGCAGAAAGAGCAATTAAACTCATCACGCATTACAATAAATCGCTAACATACGATGAGAAAGATAAGTAGTTACTCCAAGTTGTTGAACACTATCGTCATTTATATCCTTCTCACAACAAATCTTCTCTTATAAATTAATCAACTCAATAAAATTAATCAAATAAATATATACTTTTTTTTTATCATTATATTAACTTTCAAAACCATTAATAAATTAAATTTATATTTGAAGCACATTATTCAATATAACTATAAATACCAGATTGAATAGATGTTTTTTTATAATATGGGCAACTTTGGGCCCCACTAGGCACGACTAGGCACCGTCGGATTGAGCTGAAAAATTAGGACATGATTTCTTACACCAAACCTCATATTTTAAGCAGCGCAAACAATTATATTTAAAAAAAAAAAAAAATCCCATACAAGATGCGACCAGTCTAATGTACATACAATAAGAAATTAAGGAAATTAAAAGAAATAGGAAAGAATATATAGTTATTAAGGAGAAGGAAAAGGAATTGCACTTAACTTTTACAAAATAACATACTTAGGTATTGATTAAAAAGAAGAATAAAACCGTACATTAAAATAAGAAAGAAATTACATAAATATTGTAATTGCATGAAAAATAATGCTATTAAAATACATTACTTAAATTTTAATTGAAATGCAACACATTCTGAATTTATAAGAAACACTTACAGTACAACTAATAATATTTGAAACTTAATTTAATTTAGAAGCAAATATGTATGTACAGTTAAATAATGAAAAAAAGGCATAAGAAAAGAAAAGAAATAAGAAAATTAAAAGGAACAAAGAATATAATTATAATAAAATTAGGAATAGAATTGTACTTAAAATCCTAAATATTAAAGTAAAAACGGAATATATTACGATACTTGTACAAAAATGTTTTTTTAAGATACATATTTATAACGTAACAAATCATATTCAACTAGAATAACGTCGATTGTGTTGAATTAAATAAATATTAGAAATTATGTAATGGAATTCAATCGAGATAAAATATTGTTAAATACTTAATATTCCTAAATTAATATAGTATAAGCTACGAAAATGACTTCAAATATGTATAATTGCGAACAAATTAAATAAGAATACATTGTAAAAGAGGGAAAAAGAAAATAGATAAAAATTAATAGTACTTGTAATAACGTTTAAAGGAAGATTCCAGCATGCAGAGAAGCTGACCTGAATGCCGAGGTACACCCATCACAACAGCGAAAGTGCAACATCACACCACAACATGTCTACAACAGGGCGACGATAAGCGCCCAGCCAACTCGAAGGGGGAAGGGTAGCTGGAACAGCTGATCAGCGTAGCGACAACAACCATCGCAACCAAAAATGGAATAGTTGCAAACAAGCAAACCAATACAACGAGGCAACAACAGTCGACAATAAACACGAAATTACCTTCCAAGAGGTCTAACAACATAACCAGAAGATAGTCGCTGAAGAAAAATAGCCAATCGTCAGTATTATGAGTCCATAGTACGGCAACATATTCAGTGATGACAGCTTGGCAATTAATGCCTGCGAGTGAACTGCTTGCCTTTTAAGCGGAAGTCCACTTTTAAGCGGAAGTTACGTCACGCGTATGCGACAGCAAAATCACGACCCAATAGCAGCAAGTAGACAAGCCGCTAATGCAGCCAGATGTTTGCCAGTTGAATTTACGGCGACATTTTGAAGTTTACGGTTTTATGACGTCTACAACATTACCTCAAGTGGCAGCGATCGAAAAACGCATCACCACTAGCTACAAGCAAAGATATTGAAGACGATGAAGCAAGACGTTAAAACAATGATTCCGGAAACATCTCAACCATCCACTACAGTTCAAGCAAACAACAATTGATCCCAATTGCGAGACAACGATACTACCGACAACGAACATCTGCATCTGATCATCAAGCATAGAACTTACCACGTCAGCTACCCCGCAGCAATATTCCCACAACACAGCGAGAAGGAGACACCGAGACGACGGGGTGTACATCAACAGCAAAACCATCATCAACAATAACAAGAACGTCAACGTCGAGGTCAACATCAAAATCATTCTCAACCTACACACAGACGACACCGAAGAAATGCAGTTACCGGTTGTATTATTGAAATATTATTGCAAATTTATAAATTATAAAATTGATTGTCATCATTGATAATTAATTGCATTGTAATTATTATGATTGTAATTATTAATTAATTGTATTATTATATTAGCTAATATCACATAATATCACATAATATCATATAATAGTTATATTACTTACATAATTCATAAGATATTCATAAAGAGAAAAAAAAATAGTAGACAATAAGCAAAACTAAAATGAACACAAGCCCACCCACAATTCAACAGACCATAAATGTACAAGAAAAATTTAATATCGTTTTACGATACTAAATTTTTCTTCCCCGAGGGTGGAGGGATGTTGTAGGTCAGAATCATTGCTTTGGTAATAACAACGCTTAACGTTGTTATCACCACATACCTTTCGGCCCAGTAGTTAACAATGCTTAACTTGTGGTAACACATACTTCTAGGCTGCACTTTAATTGTGAAGCTCGAAAGTACAAGTGAATCACACACCACTGTGGCGTAGATAAAAGCCGGACTTGATCGCATTCCAATAAGTGGAACAGCGCGCTCAATTCAGAAGAGCAAAATTCGCAACTTGTTGTCAAGAATTATTGTCAAAAATAATTCTTGAGATAGTTGCAAAAACGACGCGGAAATGATTCTGGCCAACAACGAGTCTCAGAAGAGATATAAACCCATCTTTCGGATTGTAAGTGAGGAGTTGTAATTAAGCAGTTGAAATCAGAGATTAACCATAAGTGGTAGCTACACAAAACACCAAGAGTGGAAGTAATATAACAAGCGTAAATCGCAGTCACAATCGAGTCTCCCTGGATAATTACTGGAAATAAATAAAAGTAAGAACCATAATCCAAGTCTTTATTTTCAGCACCTGTCGAAAGACGGCAGTATTGCCCGACAGGTTAAAGGACTACAAAGGCGGCACCTTGGTGCCCGTAGTAACTAGGCGAGGGGATCCACTACGGCAGGTTGCCGGATCCCAATGGTAAGACCACAAAGTCGGCAGATCCTTGCCCGTGGCACAAGCGTCCGTGGTCCTTCACATCGAAGGACTAACGACAACAACCCCTATCATTGTCAGTGATCCTTCTCGAGGGAGGATCTACGACATTTAAGTTGTTCTGGTATCCTATTGGAGGATACGAGATACAACACCAATATCTACGGGCGAACTGAAAGAAGCGGTTGCTAAAAAGCAAATATAAAATACAATACAATAAAAAATACAAAATACAAAATAAAAAGTCCTCAAAAATCCGCTTGTAAAGAGGAGAATTTTCAGGGGTACCGCTTCTAACAGAAGCCCAAGTTGTGTGTATACTAAAACACATTTCGAACAGCTGTTTAACGAATATAACAAAGAGTAACGATGAGAAGCGGTACCGTTCGCAGATCGAGCATAAGACCCTACGCCTACTTTTGAAAAAACTTTTACATTTGTGGAAGTAAGGTGTCTCAGACGGTGAAACTTCATCCCCAATATTCAGGGAAAAGTTTTCTTCAATGAAAAACATAACTTGGTCAAGTGGAATATAAGGTTCGATAGCCTGCTTCAATAACTTTCATAATCAGCAAAAACATTTAGTGCACTCGGAAGGGTTTGGTCGCTATGGCCATTCCAACGATAGCCTTACCCAGTGTCACTGTACTATTTTCATGATTTTCCAGCAAAAAGTTTTCTTCAACGAAAAACATAACTTGGCCAAGTGGAATATAAGGTTCGATAGCCTACTCCAATACCTTTCATAATCAGCAAAAACATTTAGTGCACTCGTAAGGGTTTGGTCACCATGGTCATTCCAACGATGGCCTTACCCAGTGCAATTGTGCTATTTTCATGATTTTCCACCGAACAATTTTATTCAACGAAAAATATAACTTTGATCGCTAGTGCTAGCAGAATTAAAGATCAAGTCGATTGTTATTTTGTTGTTGTTTATTGTTATTATATTGCATCTATTGCAAATCAATTATATTATATGGGTGATGTAATAACCACCCATATTTTTTCAGGGTTCGGCTTCAGTGTTTCATTTGCAACGGGATTTGAGCTAGCAACTTGACTGGCAAAAAATTGTGAGGTTAGCCTGTGAATCACAGCGATCACAGCAAAACTCGGTTCACAATCCGATTAGGTCCATTTCGCCGTGCCGCATTGCAGATGTCGGTGTCTTGCTCTCCCCACCTTGTGTCGGAGAGAGCGGGTTCCGTAGCATGGCGTGATCTTAAAAACCAAAAGGTTGTTTTTGTATGAACTTTACATCACGCCATGCTACGGCAATTGCTCAGAGTGCCGACCATGATGGGAGAGAGCGAGACACCGATATCTGCAGTGTGGTCGATGGTCACGGCAAACGAGATCGAAACACAGTCGGTAACAAGTACTTGGTGCGGATGCACGTCGTTAGTCGTGGAAATACGAATATATCGTTGAGTGAGATTTTCCCTTTGTGCGGAAGACATATGATAAACTTACCAATGAAATCAAATAAGATGGAAATGTGTAAAAGCCTAATCGAACGTACCTTTGTTTTTCCTTATGGTGTGGTAAATGTTGATTTAAGCCGCAAACAAAATGATACTTTCGGTCGTGTTCCTCAATAGAGATCAAAAAGATGTCGATTAAAATGATCCGCTAACGGTGTAAATCGGAATAATCAAGGTTGTGCGACTTGTTCAAAAATAAAATATACCGCCCTAAAGAAAAAAAAACAACCAGAATTGTGGCGAAACCAACAGCAGTGAAAATAAAAGACTTAAAACCAACACTTAGGGCCTTAAATCCAGGTCACGCTTCAACAAAAGGCAACATTCAAAAACGAAGGCAGTGCAAATTTTATCCGCACAGTAAAGAGACACAAAGGGCAACACTGGTTCGTAGAGTTGGTCATCATAGTGCCGGTAACAAAGTTCTGTTCGGCTGAAGAGTTGTTCTTCACTTGCGAAGAGAAGCTGTTTTATTCACGTGTGCCGTGCAGTGTTATAAAAATTGTTTAAAAAGAAAGGTACTTGTTGCGTGTTGAACCTCCATAATATAAATGAAAAATGCCGAATAAAAAAATCCACAAACGGTGTTAATCGGAAGAACAAGTGTTGTGAAACAAGTTCAAAAAGAAAATCTAAGCTCAGAGCAGAGATAAAGTTATAAAAAAATTAAATCGGTGAAATGCATAACAATAAGGCAATAAACATTGAAGTGCACATTTTAACAAAGAACAGCAAAGCGGCAAAAACAACACTGATAACATTAAATTAATTACACGCATAACAATAATGGAACACTCACTAACGTGCAAATTTGACAAGAAAAACAAAGGGTCAAGAAAGAGTGTGGTTGACACTTCTTAGTAGAGTTGGTCGTATTCGCTTCGGTAGAAAAGTTCAGTTTACTCCACGAGTTATTCAATTCATAAAACATCAAAACAACGTTTTAAGTTTATTTGAATTATAAAAATTTTCTAAGACTATTGAAAAGGTTTTCGGCGAACGGATGTGCTCTGGTTCACTTTAAGACTGCAAAGAATTATTGCTTATGAAACCGAATAAAGTGTGATTAATGACAATATTTGCATTGACGATTAAATTTTGCAATATAACAATAAAGCAACACCACATACATATATTAACGACAAGGATCTTGGAAACATCTAACTATCATAATATTACATCAATTACACGCATAACAGATAACCAAAGAGACAAAACAACATTGGTTAGTAAATTTAATAATGTTATAAAAACGTTATACGCTTGGCTATGTTTTTTTTCGTCTATAAGACTTCCAAGTGCGTGAAGTTAAATACGTCGCGAACTTTAACAGAGTTCTGCTCTCTGTTAATATCGCGACGTCGCGAACTTTAACAGAGCACTGTTAACTCCGCTGTTATTGACTTCTTAGCTGCTAGTGTACCAGGCGAGTATGCCGAGATGAGATCTAAGCCGTATGAAAAGTCAAAGTCAGAAATATTTATGAATCAAAAGTCAAAGCAAAACCTAATTACCATTTTTTTAAAAACAAATTTTGATATTGACCTTATATTACATACACGATGGCCCATCAAGGAGTTGTATAAAAGATACCACCGTTCGTAAACCATGATTAGTGCGTTGATGAAATCTTCAGTGGCTGAAAGCTAATGAATACAGCCACTAACTGTGAGAAAATGGTTGAGACGGTTATAACCAAAATTTTGTCAATCGCGTTTGAAGTTGGCCATATATCACATTCACGATGGCCGGTCAAGGAGTTGTATAAAAGATGCCACCGTTCGTAAACCATGCTTAGTGCGTTAATGAAACCTTCAGTGGCTGAAAGTTATGCCACTACACGTAAGCCATGCTTAGTGCGTTAATGAAACCTGCAGTGAATACTAGTGTGACCGCAAGTTATATGGACAATTTTTTTTTCGTATTTTCACTTGGGAAACCCCTTAGATTGATTCGAAATTAGAAAAAAATTATATACACTACCGGCCAAAAGTTTCGAAGCACCCTTGAAATTTCTACAAATCTTACTAATAGTTATCCAAAGCTTTTAAAAATAAAAAGTTTCATTATACATTTTAAAGTTTATTGTTTTCAAATTACATTAAAATTATTGAAATTGAAATTGAAATTTATTGAGCCTTTTTTTCAACAACATTATAAGTTGACAAAATTCGAATTACAATTGTGGACAAAAATTAAAGACTATAATGTATTATCTTAAAAACATATATGTACAGCAGTATCATACTTATTAATAAGAAGAGAACATTGAAGAAAACAATAACGTGAACATTAAACGCTCTTGCTCCCGGAGCTGACATATATTGAGATGTATATCTCCTAACCTAGATTAGATCTTAATGCTAACTTAATGTTAACTTAATGCTAACTTATGCTCTAAGTAAATTAAAATAAAGAAAACAATAATAAAAATTAATACAAAAACAAAAAAGAGAGAACAAACCTTTTAGACACATTTGAGTGCTAACCTCTATGAGAATCAGGAACTGTATTTTTATAAAAATTGTGACAAAGTGACACATTTAAATCAAAATTAGCAGGAGCTTCGTTAACGAAGCCAATAGGTGATAAATACCTTAAATTTGACCAGCTAAAGACTCTTTGTTGGTTGAAGATGTCAAGAATGCAATCGTTATCATGGCAAGACGTTCTATTTACAAATCTATGCAGAATATCTGACACGTAAAGGCCAATTGGACATACTTTAGCTTCCGAATAAACGAAACGATTCGAGTAACGTTTTGTAGGCGATTGGAAATACTTTCCAATACAATGACGTAAGACCTTGCGTTCCAAAATTTCAAATTCTCTAATGACAGTTGGAGAAACGTTAAACCAAATGGGAAAACCATACAAGATAACAGGTCTAATACAGGTTTTATACAACAAAAGTTTTGTTTTCTTTGGTAAATTTCTATTCCAAAAAACACTCGAAAAAGTAGCCAAAATTCTGTAGGCTTTTTTCAGTACAATTCTTGCATGTTTGTTAAATTTCAGAAGACTGTAAAAATTAATGCCAAGATATTTAATGGTATCCTTGAAAGGAATCTCAGACCCATTCAAAGCGTATTGTAAAGTTTTGCTTTCAGGCACTACAAACGACTTACATCTCCCTGAAGCATTCCTGATGCAAATGGCTTCACTTTTAGATGCATTAACTTTAATACCCCAGTCCTCGTAAAAACGTCGAACGATTTGCAAATGTTGCACAGTCTGATCTAACGCCATCCTAGGGGACTCATGGTGAGAGTAGAGAAGAGAGTCGTCAGCATACAAAAGACCCGTCGAATTAGGCCCAAAATGTGGGAAATCGTACATTAAAATATTGAAAAGATGAGGAGCCAAGATGGAGCCCTGAGGGACTCCACAACTTATGTCACCAATATCCGAAAGCAATCCATTAAAAAGAACGCAAAACTTTCTGTTGACAAAGAAACTCTTGAATAATTTAATAGTTGAGGGATCGAAACCAATTTGAAACATTTTAAAAAGAATTCCGTTATGATATGCGTGATCAAAAGCCTTTTCAATGTCTAAAGAAATTGCAACGGTACAACAACGATTACGCAAGTTAGAAACTATATCATTTTGAAATTTCAATAAAGCATCAACTGTTGAGTGACCTTTTTTAAAACCAAACTGCAAATTTGGAATATAAGATGGATCTAGCCCGACGTCCATAATTTTGTGAATAACGTTTTCAAAAAGCTTTCCTAGATTAGACAACAAAGAAATTGGTCTCAGGTTATTTAACTCAAAGCTGTTTGACTTTTTTTGAATAGTTGAATTTGCTTAGACAGGAGTAAGTAGCTTGGAGTTGAACGGTTAAAATTACTATGATAAATACGCTTCAAATCCCTCTGCCAACGATGCTTGATTGTGAACAAATATTTTATATTGTCAGAAATAATAATTTTATTATTTTCTCTAACAATTCTTTCAGAATGAAGCGCAACCAATGAATTTAAAGAATTAGAAAACAGTGTTATGAAAACATCAATTTCGTGATTACTTAAATTTCTACAAGAGGGAGGAAAATGATTTATTATTTCATTCACGAAATCATTTCTAAACGTATCCCAATTGGTTCTTCTGAAGGAGGTGAAAAAATGGGGGAAAAAATGGAGAAAAAACTCAAAGTCAGTGAATTTAATATGCAATTTAAGAGGAAAATGATCGGAAAAAGTAGGAAGACTGGAAATTCTGAAATTTGGATTTGTGGAGTTTAAAAGATTTGAGCTGATTAGGAAGTGGTCAAGAAAAGACGAACCGTTAGGATAAGAAGGTGTTAAGTCCGATAACCTTGTGAAGCTAAGAATATTGTGCTGTAACCAACTGAAGAGTGCATTACCATTGGTATTGTTAATGGAATCACCCCAGTCAATGTTTTTTGCATTGAAGTCTCCTCCAACAATGGTTCCATCAAAATTTTGAGACAAGCGCGCTAAGATTGAAAGCCCATCATAGACTAAATAATGCGGAGAGTTACACGGAATATAAAACGACCCAAATAAATATTTCTTGGTGACACCATTAACTAATGTGTCAATTGATATAAATAAATTAGGAAAACTTATTCCAACACCGTTAATTCTCGAAAATTTCAAAGACCTCCTCAACACTATGCCAACCCCAAGCTGACTATTATCACGAAGAAATGTAAAATCCTCCAGATAAACTTTTTGATTAGCCCTCAAGTGAGTTTCCTGAACAAACGCAACGTCAATGTTATTTAAATTTAACAACTGTAGTAAATCTAGTCTTCGGCTCACTTCAATTAGTGACCTAACATTAAATGAAAGAACGTTAAGAAAATCACGGACCATAGGAATCGTTAACTTCTTGTAAAAGAGACATGCAACGTTTCTTAGCTTCCACTTTTGACAGTGATTTGTAATCTGATAAAAATAACACAATTTTGTCTTCTAAAGAAAGCTCCACAGGTTGACACAGTGATTTTGCAATCTCTAAAAATTCCTCAATTAAAGCAGGCCTTGCAGATTTTCTCGGAACAGAACCTTTAAAAAGACTGGCAAAAGACTTGTTAGGAGATATGAAGTTAGAATTGTTAATTGAAGTGCGCACATTAGCTGAAGCCAACATTTTTCTATCAATAGATTCTTTTTTACGATTATTTTTGCCTTCAACGAATTTCTTGAACACCGGGCAACCTCTAAAACTTGATGGATGGCCAGACTGTTGGCAATTCACACAATAGGGCAAATTGTTCGCATTCGAAACAAACTTACAAGCCCCGGGTAAATGCTTTTGATCACACTTAACGCAAGAGAAGGGTCTGTTGCAATTATTGGACATATGACCCCATTTCTGGCATCTCCAACACTGCAACTCCTTCTTAGAATCTCTGGGTGATTCCCAAGTAATCTTTTGGTTAAGAAGGAACCTTAGAGCCGTTAACTCATTTGCTGACTTTCCCAAATTCAACGTAATAAGAAATAAACCTGTGTCAATGTTGTTTTTTTTTTGAAAACATGGTTGAAAACTTTGAAACGTTGGCCACTATGTTTGGAACCAAGAAATCGATTGCACTCTTGATCTCCTCAGTTTCAGTTTTATAATACAGTCCTCGTAAAACCAACTTAGCATGTTTCAGCTGTTTGGGAGTGTACGAGTACGACTCCACTTTTTTATCTTTTAAGAGTTGCATCATTTCGGAATGAGCCGATGCACTTTTAAGATAAAGCTTACTCTTATTTTTGTTTTTGTTTACAATTTTAAAAACAATATTTTTCGCATTTAATTGCATAACTAAATGTTTGATATCTACATGATATAGAAAAATTGGAGGACAAAAAGTATTATCAATACTTTTAACACTGGCTTTCCGTTGTGTAGGTTGCCGAGGTCTAACGGTAATCGGGTCAGATTCAATTTCCAGTTTACCTAGTATAGCAAAACGATTTTCTGAACTTATCTGTTTCGGTTGAGAAAGCTGCTCTTGACTCCTCATAGCGAACGATGTCAGATCAATTTCATGATTACTTGCTATTCTGCGGCGTTTATTATCCACATTTTCTACTTCCTTCGTGTTGACAATTGTACAGTCCATTGATTCATTGGACGACAATGGATTTGCAAATCCATTATGGCGATCAGAAGCCGGTTGAACGTTAAATACCTGAGAGTCGCTTGAACCTTGACCAACTGTAGTAGGAGTAGCATCAAAACAAGCATTCGTCAAATCCTGACCCAGAGACTTTTTTGATGACGTCATCAAAGACTTATCCGGTGGCACTTTTTTAAGAATGAGATTGGCTTGCAAAGCCATTTAAAATTCGTAAACCACTTTAGACTCCACGAACTCCACACGAACTTTTCTGGTCAAAATTATTTGCAAAAGTTAACAATGCAAAGGCAAATTAATATTTTTTATTATTTATATATTAATTTTTAAATTTTTTTCAAGCAGAAAAAAAACGTCCGACTTTGACAGCTATTTCGCAGGCTCCTACATTAAAATTAAATTCTAGAAACATTTTTATTATCAAAAATTTTTACAAAAATGTCTAATCTGATATTTCATCAAAAAAGCCCCCTTTGCACTGAATAACTTTTGCTACAATTCTTGGCATTCTGGCGATTAATTTCCTTATGGTTTCCTGTTGTATATTGTTCCATGATTCCAACAATGCATTTCACATTTCCTCTTTCGACGTAGTCGCTTTTTCTCGCACCTTTCCGTCCAGCTCATCCCATAGAAGCACTATTGGATTCATATCGGGTGACTGGGCAGGCCAAATCATATTTGTTAATATTCCAGATGTTTGCTTGTTCTCTAAATAGCCTCTGCACAATTTGGAGCTGTGTGTGGGATCGTTATCTTGTTTCATCACGAAACCTTTGCCGATCAATCGTAGGTCTGATGGTATGGCATTGTGCTGCAATCTTTCTATACTCCTCCTTTCGCATAATTCCATCGATTCGAATTAAATCGCCTACTCCACTGCTTGAGAAGCATCCCCAGACCATAACGGAAACGCCGCCGTCCTTCACTGTTGGGATTACACACTCCGGCAGCATGTTCTCTTGGGCACTACGTTTGGCGAAAATTCTTTGATTTGACCCAAACAACTCGAACTTTGATTCGTCGTTCCAAAGAACATTTTTGAAGTCTTCTTCGGTTCATTTCTTATAGGTTAGAGTCCATTGAGGTCTTCTCTTTTTATTTCGTGGTCGAAGTAAGGGTTTTTCGTTAGCAATCCTTTCACAAAGACCAGCATCTCTAGCCGCCTTATTATTACGACTGTTATTGATCTCGGCTTGTATTTCTGGAGCCGTTTTTCTCCTCTTCCGTCTGCTTGATATTGTCATTGCTCTATCCTCATGATTTCTTGTCGATCTTGGCCTTCCGGACCGCGGAAGGACCTCAAGAGTTCGATAATCCTTGTACTTTTGTATGGTGCGATGCACAGAACTAGTAGAAATTTTTAATTTTTGCTCTATTATCCGCTCGGAATTGCCTTCCTTATAAAGAGTAATCACTGCAGATCTTATATCAATTTTTTTTTTGGCATGGCTTCGGTTTTTTTAACGTTTGGTCAGTTCGAATCTAGAGGAACAAAGAATGGTGTCAATATTCTAGGTCAGCCTTTTATACTTGACCCAGGGTAAAAAATGGATGGTAATAATTATTCATAATTACCTTTAGTAATTACCCCATAAAAAAAAATTAACCTGAGTACCTGAAAAATGTTTTTTATAACCCTTTTTCTCGATTTTGTATGGCAAGTGCAATAAACAAAAAAACCCAATTTCTTGACTTAGTGCATTGTTTGAGCATGCAATTAAACAATGAACACCGTAAACCCGTTTAGGGTTCGATATTACAGTTATCACTTTCCAAACAACCTATTAAAAAAGAAAAAATCAAAATTTATACAATAATATAGAAATCCCACACGATTTTCTATGAACAGGAGTGGTGCTTCGAAACTTTTGGCCGGTAGTGTATAAAAAATTTTAGATCGTTTGCATAATTATTGGGCGTGCCTTGAACTCGCAAAGTTTGGAAAAAAATCCTATTTTTCTCACTATGGCTCGCTTTAATTGTTCATAATTCCAGTAATATTTATTTTAGAGAAAAACTTTATTCACAAATATTCTAGGGCTATATCTGATGAACAATGTTGCTCTATATTAGTTTTCTTTAACATTAATATATAATCCAGAAAAAACCAAATTAATAAATAACAGCGAAATTTTCACATATCTTCGCATTCTTTGCATACGAACATATTTTCTTAGTATTTATTGCTTTTGTTCATCTGCGTTATGTTTTTTTATTTCTCAATCATCATTATAAAAAAAGTCAAAAACAAAATAGAATAATAATTATGAGTAACAATTAACAAAACAACCTTCCTTCGCTGGCTTGTTAATTCGAGTAAATACTCAAATTGTTGTGGATTTCTTGCGAATTATTTGCAACAGTTTACCGTTAGTTCTTACTGAGTAGCAGAGCAGAATATTATTTTTGTTGTTACTTAACGACGACTACATTTCATTTATTGTCGTGCATTGATAGTAATTAGACATGTCATCAAGAATTTTGCGTGAAAAAATTTATTTGTTAGGCTATTCTTCTCCTTCCTTAAGTGGGTGTAAACTACCTTCTAACAAAGAAGTTATGAAGGTATTATTTTTTAATTTACGAGCAGTAAAATTAAATTTACGTGAGAGTGTTAAATTAGTGATCGAAGAAGTAAATATTTTTTGGGATAAACCTCGAATCCCCACTAGAACCAAGCAGCACTGCATAACAAAGCTTGAAGATTTATATAATGCATGGAGGAAAGTGAATAAAAATTCTAAAATTAAATCGGAAACGCAAAAAGAAAGAGAAGAGGGGTGGACGTCGAAGTTAGATGACTTATTTGATATAGCAAGTGCAAATGCACTGGACCTTATTAAAAATTCAGAAGACAAATTATTTTTGGAGAATCAAAGAAAGAAAGGTAGACCTGGGTTCATGTATGGCATCGATTACATAACGGCAGTATGTGAAGAAAGAATGTTAGAACGTCAACAAAATCATTTAAAACGGAAAGAACAGAGCGATCGTGCATTAGCAGCTTCTAGTAAGAAGAAATTGTTCATTATTTTTAATATAGTATAATATATATTTATTTGTACTGTCTTTATTCAGATGAAACAGCTGAACTTTCTTCCTGCAGTTCGGAGAGCGATATCAGCGAAATCGCTGCTAGCTATGAGGTAAGTTCAAGGTTATAAATTATAAGTAAAACGTGAGAACGAAACTATATAAAACGTAGATGAGAAATAATTGAAACACACAGGGTTACCTTACAAAAATATAACCAGAACACTTAATTCCTTTTTAGCAGGTCTTGGGAGCAAAAGCTGTAATGCCAACGCCAGAAAAAAAATGAGAGGATTTAAAAATATAATGACTCCAAAACTTGCAGTCGCTTTAGATGTTTGCAAGGTCAGTGATCGAAAAGCCGTGCATTTAATTATATCTGTAGTGGAAGCAGTCGGTCTTGAAGTACAAAACTATATTATAAATAAAACGTCTATACATAATGCAAGGGAAACTAGTAAGAAAGCTATATTCGGCCTGGCCGAATCTTAGATACCCTACACCTTAAAAGTTTTTAGGAATTTTTAGGAACTTTAGGAATTAAGGTTTCCGACCAATGCATTTTTTTATAAATTGATTCTATATGTCTTATATTCGTTATATTTGCTCGTTTACAAATCCGAGCAAAGAATATTTATACAAAATTTCATATTAATTAATAACATATCATAAAATTACAGACTTATATAAGGATTTATGTAGGACGATTGTGCCGTATTACCCTTCCGTCCATGTAACCTAAAAGTATGCGCGCCACGCCCATTTTCTGCAAAGTAAAATATAATAATGTCGCTCGATATTGCAATTTTATTGTCATATCTTAAAAACTAGAAGAAATATGTGGTTATTAGAAAAGATATCTTATAATCACATTTAATCACAGACGGGTATAAATAGTAGGCGTGATCGTTACCTATTTTCAAAATAAAATAACTAGCTTAGTAGTTTTATTATTGTGTTTAAATTTAAACTTTATTTCTGTGGTAATAAATTTGTTTTCATGAGCTATGCTGTATAAACAGTGTAAAAGTGGGCGGACCGCGCCCAGTTTTGCTGTAATAATGTTTTATTAGAAAAGAAGTTGTTATGTAAAGTTTGATTCAGGAAGATTACATATTTAACAATATAACCATTTAAGACCCTCTTTTGCCTGTATAACCTAAAAGTGGGCGGATCACGCCCATATTTGGCATATCGACGGATGAAGTTACTCTATACTCTATAGCAATGAAATTTTGTTGTCATAACTAAACAACAACGGCTGATATCACATTTTTACTAAAAAAAAGGCGTGGTCGTGGACCGATTTTGCCCATTTTCAATACCAACCTGCACACCACAAGAAACAATATTTATACAAAATTTCATCACGATATCTTCAGCGGTTTTCCTGTGATCGTGATTTCAACAGACAGACAGACAGACAGACGGACAGGAGGTCACGCTGATCAAGAATATATATACTTTTCTATACCTATCGTCTCTATTTCTATGCGTTACACATTTCGTGACAAAGTGAATATACCCTTACCTTAAGGTGTAGGGTATAAAAATACGAGCAGAACAGTTCAAAAATATAAAAGAACGTTTCAACAAGAACGAGCTTGGTGCAATTTGTTTGCACTGGGACGGAAAGCTGTTACCAGCTCTTACTGGGAATGAAAAAGTTGACAGACTTCCAGTCATCTTCAATCTAAAACAATTCATTTCGTAATAGGCCACTTTATCTTGTTCTGTATGAAAAAAACCTTTAACCCTAACTAACTAACTAGGTCTGGCCAGACCTTTTCCATTTTCAAAAAGGTTTTTTTAATATTAATCTCAAAGCTCGGTTGACGAAACTTTCGGATTTTTTTTCTGTACGTTTTTTTTTATGATTATGTGTGAAAAACAAATTTCAGGAAAACCTTTTTTAGCGAGAAAACGCGTTTTTTCTACAGCAACCCCTAGTATCAACGGACTAGGTCTGGCTAGACCTAGCAGGATTTTTCCACATATCATATGTGAAGACATTTTTATAATTCGTTGGAAACAATATTTTTTGTAATAATTAGTTCATTTTTATTGCACCATAATAAAAAACGTATTTTTCACGGATTTTCGGCTAAGCAATTGCCCCCTAATTGTTTTATGGCGCTCATTAGGGCAACTTCAAATTTTTTATAAATACGGAATATTTGTGAAACTCTAGGTAGTTAGCTTTTCAGATCAAAAGGCAATATAAATGAAGATGAAAAGATCCTTATTTTCATTGAGTATTTTCATAAAAGTATTTTGGTTACTTGGTATACTTGGTTATAATGGCTGAAGATATTCAAGCATTCTTGAAGAGAGGAGTATCTTCGAAGACTTGTTGAAGAAGTACCAGAGACTTCTGACTTGGATTTTTAGTGAGGACGACGATTATATTCCTGAAGAAGACATGTCCGATGGCGATCCCGAATTGTTAGTTGGAGGAATCAGTGAAATTGCGGACAGCGATGATGACGACGATCTGAAAGAGCTGCAAGCTTAAAATGAGTTATTCAAGATATGAATGACGAACTAACAGACGAGTATTATCTGGCTCGTGACGGAACCAAATGGTATAAGCAACCACCAGCAATAGGTCGTCTAAGAGCTCATAAAATCATTCGAAAAGCCGGTGGCAGCGGAAGACGTGGAATAGCTCGTAATCATCTCGCCATCATCAAACCGATCATTTCTGAAGATATGGTGTCATGCGACATACAAATAGAAAGGCGCAGACGATAACTGCAAAACTCAACGAAAGCAATCCGCATAAGACGAAATCCTGGAAACCTATCACACAAGATGAACTGTATGCCTATTTTGGTGTTTGTCTAGCAACAGGTCTAAATCACGCAAACATGCAGCATGCACGAGAATTGTAGGAAACAAACAGGAATCCTGTATTTAGATCAACAATGTTACTATGTCGATTTTGGTCTATAAATCGATTCATAAGGTTTTATGACCAAAAGACACACGCAGATCGCAATAAATCTGATAAAGCATTAGGGACCCATTAGGGACTTATGGACCATGCTGAATCATTACCTAGAAACTGCGTATACAACGGAGGATGTTATAACTGTCTATGAACAACTATTCACATGCAGATGAAAGACAATATTCACATAATATATTCCTTCGAAGCCGGAGAAATATGTATAAAAGTATGGTGGGTCGATGATTCCAAGAAGGCAAAGAAGACCAGCAGCAGAGATCTATTAACTTGGTCGAAAAAGTGCTGCTGGGACTTACTTCGAAGTGCAGAGCTAGCGGAAGGATGGTCGTAGCCGACAACTTCTTCACAAGTTTTGAATGCGTGGAGAAACTGCGGGATTCAGGATTGGCTTATGTCGGATAGACCGAAGGATAAAATTCAAAGGAAAATCCATTTTTCCTGCAATGCTTGCGGAGATGCTGTTTGCTTACAGCATAGCACTAAGATATTTAAATTAACTACTGTAACTGTTTTAATGAATAATTTCATATATATACAGCTGCGGTCAAAATAATAGCAGTGTCAAGGGTATTATGGAAAAAATTCAAAACTTTTCAAACAAACAATACATTTTTATAGTCTCAACAGTTAAATACAGTTAGTTCACAAAAGCACAATGTAAACACGTGTTCAGTTTTTGCCAAACACCTAACGGTACTTCTACGCCTCGCGTTTGGGTAAGTAAGTTGATATTATACTATACATGTCTAGTAGTGTTGAATCTATTGTCAATCTGTGTTCCAAAATTAACAGTGATCTTATGAATATTACCCGTTGGTCTAGTGAAAACTGTCTTCAACTCAATGTTTCCAAATCTTTTGTCTTACCTGTTTTTCGTAATGCCTCTAACTTGACTAATATTCCGCCGTTATTTATAGGAAACGAGCCTTTCAAATTCGTATCTAAAATTACAAATCTTGGTTTTTGTTTAAACTCAAATTTAACATGTACAGATCATGTCAATGCTGTTGTAAGTAAATCGTACGCTATTTTACGTAATTTCCACTATGCAGCTAATTATCTTCCTGAAGAAACCAGAAGAAGGATTGTGCAGCAACTCGTTCTGCCCGTCATAACATACAGTGAATTAGTGTACTGTAACTTTGATTCTGTTTCGTTGAATAAATTCAGGGTCTTATTCAACAACTTGACCAGGTTTGTTTGTGGTCTAAGACGCTTTGACCGACTCGGTGTTCGGAGACACGCTCTCATAGGTGGTGATCTCTTTGACCTTATTAATTATCGCAACTGCGTCTTTATGCATCGGCTAATCCATACGAGAACTCCTAATTATTTGTTTGCAAAATTGTCCTTTGGAAGCTCTAATCGACTATCCAACCTAATTGTTCCAAAGTTCAATTATCTAAGCACGGGGAGACTATTCTTCGTCAACACTGTCAAGCTATGGAACAATCTGCCAAATAGGCTAAAGGCTATAGCGGGAGAGAGAGCTTTCAGACGTCATGCTAGGGAACATTTTTTGAACACCTGAAACAACGACTTTGCAACCAAGAGCTTACATACCTTCTCCTTTCTGTACCTATTTTTCTCCATTCTGTATCTATTTTTCTCCTTTCTGTACCCCTGTCGTCTATACATTTCTAATACCTATTAATTAAATAATTAAACAATTTATATGTATATTATATTATTTTAACTTAAGTTTTCTGAATTATTTGTTATTGTTATATATATTCCCAGCATATTCAATTTTTTTGCTATAAAAGAATTAGTTCTTAGCACAACTCCTATTCAATAATAATAAATAAAATAAATAAATAAAAAAAAAAAAAAAAAAAAATATTTGGAGCGGTCAAAATAATAGCAGTGCTCAATTTGTTCAGTTCCAAAATTATTTAATCTGCTTATCATATTAAAATTTGTTTTGCAAAAATAAGTTTCATCATTTTTAACTAAAATGTAATAACTTTATTAAAGTTTTTTTCTTAACAGTGGGCCGTGGGCAGCATTGTACAGACGAGAAAAGAAACATAATAAAAAATCTTACCTCGGAAGGAAAAACTTATAAGGAGATACAGAAAATTATCGGCTGCTCCGCTAAAATGATTGCTAATGCTCTGACATATAAATCTAAAAAAGAAACGCGAGGACGCAAGGCTGTTATGTCTCCCCGGTGTGTAAAACGTGTGGTGAGATATTCTAGATCTCATCCAATGGTACCCGCTACCGAGATAAAGAAGGAGCTAAATTTACCAGCCAGTGTAGAAACTGTTAAAAGAAGGCTCAGAGAGCATAATTTAAATGGCCGAAGTCCGAGACAGGTTCCACTTTTAAAAAAAATACATCTAAAAAAGAGATTGGAATTTGCCCGCAATCACTTTGAGTGGCCTCTTGAAAAATGGCGAAACATTCTATGGACAGACGAGAGCAAGATCGTGCTTTTTGGTGGAAAAGGGCTTCGGCAGTATGTGAGACGTGGCCCAAATACACAATTCGATCCCAGGCACACTGTTAAGACTGTCAAACACGGTGGATCGAGTTTGATGATATGGGCCTGTTTCTCGTATTATGGCGTAGGACCCATACACTGCATAAAATCGATTATGGATAGCAAGCTGTATGTGGATATCCTACAAAATACAATGCTACCCTTTGCCGATGAAGATATGCCACTGAAATGGGTCTTCCAACAGGACAATGACCCGAAGCACACCAGTAAACTGGCAAAACAGTGGTTTCGGAATCATAAGGTTGAGGTTATGGATTGGCCTGCACAATCTCCAGACCTCAACCCCATTGAAAACTTGTGGTGCGATGTCAAAAAGGCAGTGTGGGATGCAAAGCCAAGCAACACCAATGACCTTTGGATGGTTGTCGAGCGCGCATGGTACGATATAACAGTTGAAAGATGCCAAAATCTGGTTAATTCGATGCATCGTCGTTGTGCTGAGGTAATAGCACAGAAAGGGTACTTCACAAAGTACTAAAATAAACTTAACTAATTCCTCCTTATAAATTCCTTGTTTAATTTTTACTTTTATAAGGAAAATATACCTATTATTCTTGAAAATATGATTGACTGCTATTTTTTTGACCGATACAATTTTGAGGTTTTTTCTTAAAAATGTAAGTATAATTTTTTAAATGATTTATCTGGATTTCTTTTCATAGCAAAAGCCATTGTAATGAACTATATTAAATTTTTAGTAATAAAAACTTATAAATTCTCTTAATTTTATTGTTTTTTTAAGACTTTAGTCTTGTTGATTGAAGCACTGCTATTATTTTGACCGCAGCTGTATATAATAAAATTGATTTAAAATAATAAAAAAGAAAGAAAATAAAGAAAAGACTTGCTAACATTTTCAAAATAATCAAAAAATGTAAATTATTTAGCTCCTTTCCGGTTATTTTCATACAAAACGTATAAAGGTCCAGCCACACCTAGTCCATTGATAGGGAGGTTTTAATATGGTTATGGACAGAAGGGTTAAAGAAAGCAAAAATCGCTCAAGGTCTTCTGAAAAGTGGCCTCTGCGACAGGAAAAAGTATGCACGAATCTTTGGTATTTTCATTATTAATATGTAGAACTACAGGGCAATTCTCGTTGTCAGCTTGACATAAAATTGTCAAGACAAATTGTCACGGTGCTTGTCAATGCTTTTCAAATTGGTATTCTGGTTGTCAATTGACACAGTGAAAGCTTTAATGCAGTAACATGCTGAAAAGCTTAGTGTTACAGAAACCAAAATGTAATTTTTGACAAATAGAACATGAAATGACAAAGGAAAATACGAACGGACTACGTAGAGCAGCTGGCGCACTATGTGCAGTTCATGTCCACCATGTGTGGAATGTGCTGAATATAGAAGACTATACAATATATATTATTATTTATTTAAATTTTATTATTTAAATTGTTTATTTATTTATTTAAATTGTTATTTAATTTATATATTATTTGTTTAAAACCAGATACTGAAACATCTTTCAATGTAAGTAGCACCAAAGAATATGGAATAATATATTTATATTATATATTTATATTATAAAATATTTTCATTGAAAGACCTGGTATTAAACAAATAATATATAAATTAAATAACAATTTAAATAAATAACAATAAAAATTAAAAATAACAAAAAAATTTGCTGTTTCTCTTCTGTTCATTTGCTGTTTTGTTCTGAAAATGTAGTTGTCAACAGCTATTTGGCTCTTGACAAAATTGTAAAGAAAAGAGCTTTTAGGTGACAGCCAGAATACGAATATTGACAATTTGCTAAAAATCTGCGCTGTCAACTAAAAGTTGACAACGAGAATTGCCCTGTAAGACTATACTAAATATATTCTTTCCGAATCTGTGTCTTTTCTATGATACCACACGTTGCGTCCATAAATACGGTGTTCCTACTTGTTTTCAATAGTAATTTGTATTTTTCTTAATAAGATTTAGCTGGGATGCAGACCACAAATAAATTTCTAAAGGTTCTGAAATTCTGTATGTATACCTTATATTTAGGTTCTGTTCTCATTTTCACTATATATCGATGAAAATGTCTGAATCCCTGTCGATTTGCCTCCGATTTTAATTTACGCGCTGTTTCTAAGGTTGGAAAACCTTGACTACCCAGTCTTTTGAGTGGCCGCGATTTGTTTTGCAACTTAAAATCTCGCTAGTTGAAGCAAATTGCTTAATCACTTCTTTTCTTGCAAATATTCTCTGGACTACACGAATCTGATGTGGTTTTCTGATATTGACAGGATGTTGAATATCGGCTTTGTTGCTTAGAACTTCTACGCTAAATATTTCACCACAAAAATCTACAACAAATTTGTACTTTTTGCACCCAAAATCGCAATAAATACTGGAACGAGTTTTGCTTTTCAGCAATGGATGAAGCTCAGTCTGTCCAGTGTTCGCTCGAAGGGGTCTCGTAACCGTCCAAGTGATACTCAACCACCACACGAATTTCGAATCACTGTTTTCACAGTCTAGCACTGACTCTCTGCAGAGTTCAGCTCGGTGGCTTGGTTGTATTGATTTTATCTTAATATCTACTTTACAATTTTTATAACTTATTATACGTACAAAAGGCGTTTTTTGGCCTACTCAGATCTAAGGGCAGAGTGCCACGCAGCAGATGGCTGTACAGTTTCCCTACGTAAAATCACCTAAACAGGAGCTCCCAGCCAGCGTGTTTCTCGGCGGAAGGCCTAAAGTAAGGTATTGGAACTTCGGGTGTTTCCCAGCGGAAGGCCTCAATTTTATGTAAGGGAAAGCGAAAGTGCTTCCCTTTGGAAGGACAAAAACAAAACAAGGCAATATTGCTGCACGCCGGTTGCCTGAGCCGATTAGTGAATGATACTGCATTCACCAATGACTGAAGTAGATTGGTAATATATAGGAATATTCATTGTATATTGTGTATGTGGTTGACGTGTATGTGGTATGACGAAACCGATTTCGTGTTGTTTCTTCTGTCTACGTTGATGCGTGCACACAAGACTTCAAACACACATATTAAATATCAATAAAACGATTGATATGAAGATAAAAAAAATGTTTTTATCGCTGGTGGGATTTGAATCTGCGATATGCGGGTTCTTAAGCTAGGTTTTGTTTTTAAAAAAGAATGCTTTTGTAGCTGGTGGGATTTGAACCTGCGATTAATTAACGCGACTGCGCTGCGACTGTGTTACACAACCTTTTCTTTGTTCTGTTTTACTTATATCTATATTTTTGATAATTCAGTTTTCTTGATTATATTTCTAGCTTATTAATATTTGTAACATTGTGCACGTTACAATACATTTTGCATACATTCTCAATATTGTTGTATTCATATTTAACCCGAAACTGGTGAAGTTAATTGGTCACACATAAGTCGCCGTTTGTTTCTGAAATTTTCGATGGCATTACTTAACATAAATTCGGATTATTATAAAGTATTAAAATGTCTTCTGTTGTCGAGTTTAATGGCACGTTAGTATTACGCATTTGTATTTTTAGCGACGGCAAAAGTATTTGAATCAATATTTTCTGTGTGGAAATCTTCTAAATCCACGATTGAGCCAATTGGTATAAGTCCTGTCAAACATTCACTTCTCATTGAAAGATTATCAAAAAAGCACCAAAGGAACCTATGCTTACAAAAATCATCTTCAAAAGAGGAGGAGGAGAAGTTAAAATAATTTTGTTGAAATTATGTAACCATCAGCGATTGAATCCACTGTACTGTAAGCGGACAGTTAAACATGGAGGAAGAAGTGCAATGATTTTTGCAAGCTCTTCTGTTTATGTGATTTGTCCTTTCTATGGAATAGAAGGCGTGGTGGATCGATTTTCACAGACATGTCGAATAGGAGATGCCACTGAAATCCCAATTTCAACACGACAGCGACCCAAAACATACCGCAAATTATGTTAAGGACTCTTGTAATTCTAAAGATTTAAAGGTGCTTACTGGCCGGTGCAGTCAACCGATCTAAATCCTATCGAAAACCTATTTTCAATATTAAAACAAGAAGGATTTGCTGACTGCAGTAAAGGAAGAGGGGGGAAACATCCCAAACAACAGCATTACAAAGCTAATTGAGTCAATACCTCAAATTTGTTTAGCTGTATAAAAAATAATGGCTATTATACTAAATATTAGATTAAATTGCTTAGGTTTTGCACATTGTATTTTTAGTTATTTTTGGTTCTTTTTATATTTACCGTTATTGGAGATAATATTTGTTGTTGTTTTGGATATATAATAAATACGTATTAAGAAGTAAATAAATGAAATAAATTTTCTTTGTTATAACTTAATCGTTAATAATGTTATGGAACTTTTTTCACTGTGACAGGAAATGTTGCTTAGATTATGCACAATACTGTATATACTTTTCTATACATATCGTCTCTATTTCTATGCGTTACACATTTCGTGACAAAGTGAATATACCCTTAACCTTAACGTGTAGGGTATAAAAATACATACAACTTACTCGATCTATATAAATTATTGATAAAAATAATTGACTTCTTCAGAAATTGGTAATATATCTATTATATAAAATAAGGTAAAAAATTAAGATTGGCTTGGGTACAGCGGGAGTTATTGTAGTAAAACCAGAGCTTGAAACTTTTATATCTTTAATCGAAAAAATCAGTTGAATAAGAGCTTTCAATGATTTTTAAAAATAAAAGTATCAAAATAATTCTTATAAAACACTTTTATTTTTAAAAGTCATTCGAAGAAGTTATTTCTTGACTTTTTTGATACAAAAGTCTTTTTTAAAAATTATTCGAAGAAGTAATGTACTAGAACTGTGGGGAAAGCTAAAGTATTAAGGCAAGCTTTTTAAGGTTTTAGTAATTATTAATACAAAACAATTATTATTAATAAAGAATTTTATTAAATAAAACATGTATCGATATTTATTATTGCCTTATTAAAAAATGTTGTATTGGTTACTATTGATTTTTTGTTAAGGCAATAATAAATATCGATAAATGTTTACCTAAATATTGTATTGGTTACTATCGATTTTTTAATAAGGCAATAATAAATATCGATACATGTTTTATTTAATAAAATTTATTTATTTTAATATAATCATATTTTTTTCCATTAAACTTCTGTATTTTGAATTAATTCCATAATAGTACTTAAAATTTATATTGTTAACCTTCTTAAAATCAATCATCATCTTAAAAATGCTGTGTTCATCTGTATTAAATCAGGACACTGAAATAATATCATTAATAAATAATTTAAAAAGTGGAATTGCTAATTTGGAAAAATTAGTTTTTAAACAATTAAATTGTGAAGTCAATAAATCATCAAGTGTGAGAGAGAAGGTACACCTTCCAAATCCAGTTGCTACACGACTGGGCCCTCGCAAGCGCTCAAAACAGGTTTCTGTTACAGTTGTTTCTGTTTCTGTTTCTCGCTCTCGCGCAGGTGATGGACTACCAGGTGGAATTAATGAAGCGAATACTCTCGCTATTTCAGACGGTGAATTTGATACCGTTGATTCTACTGCTGCTACACTTGTTGTTAATAACGCTTCGGTAAATAATGACTTAGCGTCTACATCATCTAATAATAATAATGATTGCTTCCAAATATTCAAACATAAAAAACGAATGAACAAGAACTATCGTTCAAGTTCTTATAAAGTCTTCGGTTCGGACTCCGATACCGGATTAAACGTGCTGCCAAAGAACATTTGGATTCATATATCTAAATTTAAAAATTATACGACTTCTGAAAGTATTGTTAATCACATATCTAAAAAGCTACAAATTCATTCATCCCTTTTGAAGTGCTATCGACTATCCAAAAGAGGTACTTCATTATCGGACTTAAGTCATATAAACTTTAAATTGGGTTTCCCGGAACAACTCAGAAGTCGAATTATGGGTGCTTCCATATGGCCCCTTGGGCTTCACGTTAAACAGTTTTCATTCAATATAAATGACTCAAAAAACTTAAACATTCAACGGAATCCAGAGAGAGTCTAATCTCTATATTGTATCAAAATGTTCGTGGTCTCAATTCTAAACTCAACAATCTCTTTTCGAAGTCTTTTTGTTTAAATTATGACATAATTGCTTTCACCGAAGCGTGGCTTACTAATGATGTTTTCAACCTGGAAATATTATCCCCCAATTTTACAATTTACCGGAAAGATAGAAACCAAAATCGGTCCGGTTTAAAAAGTGGTGGTGGGGTTCTCATTGCAGTTAAATCTTCATATTTCTCAAGAATGGTACTAACTTAAATGATCTCGCCGACATTGAATTATGCTGTGCACAGGTTAAGACAGGCAATTGATCATTGTTTATCAGTTGTTCTTATATTCCGCCCAACTCTGGTGCGGACGTTTATCAAAAACATTGTGATTACGTAAGAAGATTAAATAGCCGTTTGCTGAACACTGAACGTTTAGTAATTCTAGGGGACTTCAATTTACCACATGTTTCTTGGATGAAGTGTCCTGAAGACTATTCTAGTACCATCTTATCCATTTGTAATACTTTCTTAAACGATTTATCATCTATTGGAATCTACCAAGTTAATTTTATTCGTAATCTAAATAATAGATTGCTGGATCTTGTGTTCATTGATGACATTGATGGCATAAATATTTCCCGTACCGTCCCACTTGTTTATCCGAAGATAATCATCATCCCACATCTTCAACTGCGTAGCCAATCGAACTCGCCCTGTTGTACGAGGGCCCAATATATAAAAGAATTTCACTTTAGAAAGACAAATTATGACATTTTAAGAAGTCAATTATGTGAATTTCAATGAGATTCGATTTTAGCCTTGCAGGAATCACCTTCTACTTCACGCATTGAGTCTGCAGCAGTTTCGTTTATCCATTCCATTAATGAGTGTTTCAAAACAGCCGTACCGTTACGAAAGTTGAACTATCGGGCAGGCCCAACTTGGTTTTCGAATGAAATCAGGACGTTACGGAATATGAAAACAAAATTTTATAAAAGATATATTAAGCATGGCTCAACCGAATGTTTTATAAAATACATTGCTGCGAGAAATAGATACTGCAGATGCCTTCAATTATCCTATAGTAATTATTTATCAAGAGTAAAATCCAATCTGAAATCGAATCCGAAGTCGTTTTGGACCTTCGTGAATTCGAAACGTAGATGCAATATGCTTCCTTCGGTTATGAAACTGGATGATACTGAATCTGATGACATTAAATCAATTGGTTCGCAAAATATCAAATGGTATCAAATCAGTATCAAATGGTAATATCATGCATCCAATTATCGATGAGAAGATAGTTAAAAAGGAATTGATGGGCCTAAAATGTAATTACAACCCTGGGCCTGACAGCATTCCAGCATGTAAATATTTTAAAAAAATTGCGCTGAAGAACTGGTTTCACCAATAACCTTGATTTTTGAAAATTCTCTACGCTCTGGTTACTTTCCAGCGGTGTGGAAATCTTCGTACATTATTCCTATGCACAAATCTGGAAATAGATCTAACATATCCAATTATCGTGGTATTGCAAAACTGAGTGCGCTGCCCAAATTATTCGAAAAATTCTCATTTCTCAGATTTCGCGTGATGTTTATTCTTCCATTTCCCCTGTTCAACATGGATTTCAACCAGGAAAATCTGCAACAACTAATCTACTTGAATTCGTATCTAAGACAATTAACAATTTTAAATTTGGCCTGCAAACGGACGTCATATATAAGGATTTCCGCAAAGCTTTCGACGTTGTGAACTATTACCCCCTTATTAGGAAATTGAAATTATTCGGAATTCCTACTAATTTGCTGAAATGGATTGCATCGTATCTTATTAATCCCACACAAATGGTTTTCTTGCAAAATACCAAATCGAATATAATTTATGTTAAATCAGGCATTCCCCAAGGAAGTCACCTTGGTCCGCTACTGTTTCTAATATTTATTAATGATTTTTCTGTATTAAATCATAGTGATGCTCTATTGTTTGCAGATGATTTAAAAATATTTTTATCATTTAAACGTGAATCTGATGCACTGTTGCTTCAAGCAGATCTAAAGAATTTTCTCATCTGGTGCAAGATCAATTGCATGAGTCTGAATATTCTCAAATGTAAGCGAATGTCGTTTTCACGGGCAGGACATTTGAAATATTCTTATACCATTGGTAACCATAAACTTGAAATTCTAGATACCGTTGAAGACCTGGGAGTGGTCCTGGATCCGAAACTACGATTTCACAAACACATCGATCAAATAATCAGCAAACCTTTCAGTTTACTAGGATTTTTAAAGCGCTGGGCAAAAGAATTTGATTTACAAAAATTCTCTATACATCATTAGTTCGTCCAGTACTGGAGTATGCTTCACCAGTTTGGACCCCAAACTATGGCTGCTATATCACTCAAATTGAGGCTGTACAAAAGCAGTTTTTACTGTTTTGTTTACGCAATCTACATTTGGATTCCTTGTTAAACTTGCCACCTTACGAGTCCCGACTTAAGTTGATAAACTTGCCATCGCTGATTCATCGAAGGATAATGCTTAACGTCTCGTGTATCCTGAATTTACTTTATGGTTCCACGGACAGTGTGTACCTTTTAAGTAATAATCGAATCAATATTCCACGTCATTCATCGAGAAGTTATGAACTTCTACATCTACATTTCTACAGATCTTCATATCTTCAACAAGAGCCACTTCGTAAAGCTTGTGCAGATTTCAATTCAGTGTTTGCTGTTATAAACTTATCTGATTATATACAGGGTGTTTCGCATAAGAGGGGACAGAAGATCAGAGCGTGTAGGTTGGATCGAGACAAGAAAAAAATCTCTCATCAATAATCATAGCAATTGATTAGAGAATTTTATGGAAAAAAAAAAAAATTTGTATTTAATACCGTAATTTAAAAAAAAAATTGCAACCAAAATTTTTTTTTCGGAATTTTTTTCCAAATTTTAACTTTGACATTAATTTTCTCAAAAACTGTTTGACATAGGAACTTAATTTAAAAAGGATATTAGGAAGCGGATATTTGGCTATTTAAAAATCAGCAAGCAAAAGTTATCTAGGTCAAACCATTACTTTTCAATATTTTTTTTTCGATGTTAAGTCGAATTTTTATAAAGTGGCCCCTGCCGTCTAAACGGAGGGAAAATTGACCCCCACTTATTAATACAAAACATTAATTATTAATAAAGAATTTTATTAAATAAAACATGTATCGATATTTATTATTGCCTTATTAAAACATGATGTATTGGTTACTATTGATTGTTTGTTAAGGCAATAATAAATATCGATACATGTTTACCTAAATATCGTATTGGTTACTATCGATTTTTTAATAAGGCAATAATAAATATCGATACATGTTTTATTTAATAAAATTTATTTATTTTAATATAATTTTACATCAAATATAGTTAGCTAGAGCATGGGGTAAATAGTAAAATTGTGCGTCGCTGTTGTGGTGCAGGGTAAGTAAAACTTGCATAACCACTCATTCAGCGAACGCTGGCTGTGCGTTCTCACTGTCTACCGTAGCACTTATTGGCGGCAGGTATAGCAGCGGCTTTAGAACAACAAGTAATTTTTCTAGCCAGCCAATACATATGTTATATATGGCCAAATTCAAACGCGATAAACGCGATTTAAATAATTTCGGCTACAACCGTCCTTACCATTTTCCTAAAGTTGGTAACTATATTCATTGGCTTTCAGTTGGTGTTGGTTTCATCTATGTTTTGTTATTTCCGAGAAAAATGAAAATCACGACGCATACATTCCTTTCAAACACCAATTTTTTGGCTACTTGTGTTTTATTACTGGTGCAAAAATATGGAAAAAGGAAGGAGTGTACTTCGTAATTTCCACTTTTCTCGAAAACTACAAAACATAAATCCTTCCGGTTTGAGGCATTCTCTCTAGAATTGATTAGAGAATTTTATGGTCGGAAAAATTTTTATACTTAATACCGTAATTTTTAAAAAAAATTGCGACCAAACATTTTTTTTTCGAATTTTTTTTCCAAATTTTAACTTTGTCATTAAATTTCTCAAAAACTGTTTGACATAGGAACCTAATTTAAAAAGGATATTAAGAAGCGGATATTTGGCTTTGAAAATCAGCAAGCAAAAGTTATCTAGGTCTAACCATTATTTTTTAATATTATTTTTTTCGGTAAGTCGGATTTTTATAAAATGGCCCCTCCCGCCTAAACGGGGGGAAATTGACCCCCCTCCCATACGATTTTTTTCTTGTCTCGACCCATCCTATACACCCTAGTCTTTTGATCTCTCTTATGGGAAACACCCTGTATAAATGGCCATAGTTTGGAAGCTACAAAGCCCAGAAAGTTGAAATTTTGCATGCTGATAGACTTTACTCTGTAGAGGTGCACTAGGAACGGATTTTAAAACAGCCGCCCCTAACTGGTAGAAATGGACGTGGCAAGATTTGAAATGGCCATAATGTGAAAACTATAAAGCCCAGGAAGTTGAAATTTGCATGCTGATTAGCTTTACACTGTAGAGGTGCGCTGGGAAAAGATTTTAAAATTCCGCACCTAACTGGTAGAAATGGGTGTGGCAATATATAAAATGGCGATAGTTTGGAAGCTACAAAGCCCAGAAAGTTGAAATTTTGCATGCTGATAGGCTTAACACTGTAGAGGAGCCCCATGAACGGATTTTAAACAGCCGTCCCTAACTGGCAGAAATGAGCGTGGTAATAAATGACCATAGTTTGGAAGCTATGAGGACTAAGAAGTTCAAAGTTTGCATGTTGATTGGTTTTACACTGTAGAGGTGCACTACGATTTTAAATATAACAAAGTTAGCTTCAAACGCGATTTAAAAAATTTGGGCTACAACCGTCCTTGCAATTTTCCTACAGTGGATAACTGTATTCATTGCCTTTCAGTCGGTGTTGTTTTCATTAATACAGAAAGCATTGTTTTCGAACAGTGGCCAATGTATATGTTATATATGGCCAACTTCAAACGCGATTTAAAAAATTTCGGCTACAACCGTTCTTTCCATTTTCCTACAGTTGGTAACTTCAGTGGCTTTCAATCGGTATTATTTCATCAATGCACAGATCATCGTTTTCGAACAGTGTCATTTCGGCAAACTCACACTCGCAGCATTTCAAAATTGGTGTTAACAGTTCTGTTAAGATCGCGAACTTTAACATTGTTCGGTTTAACATAAACGTTCGCGACGTATTTAACTTCACGCACTTAAACTTCTTCCACCGCAAAAATGTTGTTTATTCGTAAAAAGGATATTTTCATGGCCGTTGCTTGCGTGTCACTGCAAAAGCTGCTTGAATCTTTCAATCCTAATTTGTTTTAATGTTTGGGATGAGTCCAAGAAACGATTGATGGCACGATAAACAAATATTCTTTATATACCAAGAATTTTTAGCAATTTCAAGATTTCACTCTCGATATTTTCACACTTGTATAAGGCAATTACCGCTATGCGGTTTTCTTTGTCCCTCCAATCCATATCCACCAAGCGAAAGTTGCAAGTTGCATCAAAGCAAATTGAGTCTTTGAAAAGTCTTTTGAATTTTTTAAATAACTTCACACACGTTAATCGTGAAAAATGTAATAGAATGAACGCTAAAATCTCCAACAATTTGCCGTTAACCAGAGCTCAGCTCATCAGATGTTGGTGGAAACGAGTGTTTTTATCACGCCTGAAAGTTCTTATCAGGCAGATATGTATCTTATGTGAACTTAAACGTATATATTTTGTCTTTTATTAGAAATTTAACATCACTTACAAAAAATGCAGGTACTTACTAAAAAACAACCTAAAAAATAAACTGTCCTTTCCTTTTTTAAGAGCTCTTAATAATATGTGAAATTGACAATTTTGAACAACTAAAACCTTCAATTTTGTTTAATTTCAAACAAATTTTACAAAGGATTTACTCACTCAGGTTTTTTTAATATGCAGGATTCAACAGGAACAAGAATCAACCAAGAAGATAAACCCAGTAACTAAAAACCTAACTTTTTAAAAAGCTTTGTAATGTTTTTGAAGAAGACCCTTCGCAAGAGGAAGAGGCAGACGTGGAGGGATTTCTGCACCACTACGAAGGATATCTCTGATGTGTGCAAACTACAGAAGCTGATATCAAAGGATCTAGGGTCCCAGATGGGACTCATCCGTAACAAAGATGGAGCCCTCCTGGAGACACTGGAAGAGTCTACTCAAGAGATGGTGGACAGACACTTTCCTGGAAGCATCGGACACGCTGGGACCTGGCCATCTTTGCGAAGATGGTATCACAGGTCGGAGAGGACCGAGGCGGAAGGGATAGTGACGAGGAACGGGATAAGAAGTGCGCTGATGACGTTTTCCCCGTTTAAGACTCCGGGACCGGATGGGATATTCCCTGCTTTGCTCCAGTGGGGCCAGGAGCAGCTGCTCGAGCGTTTGCGGGGAGTATTCGTAGCATGTCTGGCAATGGGTTATGTGCCTGGTATTTGGAGGGAGGGGAGAGTGGTATTCCTACCAAAACCAGGAAAAAAGGACTACACGGAGGCCAAATCCTTCAGACCGGTCTGCCTTACCTCTTTCGTCTTAAAGACAATGGAGAGGGTGGTGGTGGACTATCTAGAGGGAACAGTATTTGTGGAACGTCCTCTAAGTAGATTTCAGCACGCATATAGAGCGGGGAGATTTACGGAGACCGCCCTCCACGATCTGGTCGGGATGGCGGAGAAGGAACTGATCAATGGAGGCATCGCTATGACCACTTTTATGGACATAGAGGGTGCCTTCGATAAGATCTGTTTTGAAAGATTGAAATTAGCCCTGGAGGCCCGTGGGCTCAACCCCGTCGTAACTAAATGGATTGAGTTCATGCTACGCCACAGGGCAGTAAATCTTCAATGTGGGAGTCATAGGCTAAGAGCGATAGTGACGAGGGGTTGTCCCCAGGGAGGGGTGTTATCACCAATCCTTTGCAACATCACTGTTGACTCCTTGCTTCAAAGGCTGGACTCAAGGTGCATACATACAATAGGATATGCAGACGACATAGCGGTGATGGTGAGAGGAAAATATATTGACACCATGCGGGACGTAATGCATGGGGCGCTCTCCACGGTAGAGGGATGGTGTAGAGAGCAGGGCCTCACCATCAATGCTACTAAGACGGATATGATCCTCTTCACAAGAAAGAGGAAACTTCCGAACTGGACTCCTCTAAGGATTTTCGGAGCCGAAATCAACACCTCCCGAAGGGTTAAGTACCTAGGAGTAATCCTAGGTAGCAAACTTACCTGGAAGGAGCATGTGTTGGAGAGGACTAGAAAGCAAACGCGGTGCTCTTTCAGTGCAGAAGAGTGTGTAGCCTTCGATGGGGTATATCTCCAAACAAGGCACACTGGATCTACACTGCTATGGTTAGACCCTGTTTGACGTATGGCTCAGTTATCTGGTGGCATAAAGCAGATCAGATAACGATGAAGGTCGAACTGGACAGGGTCCAACGTATGGCATGCATAGCCATCAGTGGTGCCAAGCGCACCACCCCGACCTTCGCTCTGGAGGCGATACTCGGGCTGCTACCGTTAAACTTATTTGGACGTGGATGGTTATTATTAAACCGTTTCGCAGGGAGGCCAGACGACTACTCGAATACAGAAGAGACAGTCTTAGCTGGCTAATCTCTTTGATCTTGGGGCACGGCAATTTCAGATATCATCTCCATAAGATGGGTCTTGCGGAGGATGGCGTCTGCAGGCTGTGCCTAGAAGATGAGGAGTCGGCGGATCACATAGTGAACCATTATCCGGCGCTGGCAGCCAGAAGACTTAGTGTGAACGGTCGTAAAGACGACGTTCGACGCTGGGATTCATGGTTTAAGAACGCACTTGCGTTTACAAGGGACCTGGTCATGAAGCGGGAGCTCGACTCGTTCGACCGCCTGCAGTGACCAAGGGACGTGGGGGCGAAAAGGGACCTACTCGTTCTGGTGTGCTTCGACTATTACCCCAAGAAAGCCTACGGTTTTAGTGGGTAGTCCGCAAACAAGGGAGTCCCACACTATCGGCGGACCTGGTTCAAGCAGGGACACTGGTGTGCGTAAAAGCATTTCCTACCTCAATAAAAAAAAATTAAAAAAAAAATGTTTTATATATATATATTTACAACTCACCAGTTTCGCATCCATGACAGGCATCAGAAGTTAGTATTTCAATAAGTTCATTCTTTTTGTGTAAATCATGTAAAAGCTGTGATCTATCATCACAATATGTCTTAAGATCTGCTTCTAGGTTAGTTATTTTTATTTCTAGAGTATTATTTTGCGTTAAAAGTTCCTTTCCAATTTGAACGGTTAGTTCCAAGTCTTTTTCTTTTTCTTCAAGAAGTCTTGTTACAGCTTCGATATCATCGTATGTTCGCGTCATTTGACTTACTCTGTTACCACATAACACTAAAATGAAAATTTTAATCTAATAATAAACTTGTATTAATACACATTTATCTTCTTATCCCAAACTAATTACCAATATATGCATTACAATACTTTTTATATACAGACTGATTTACATAAGATCCGGTAAAAATCTAGTACATGTAAGCTGAGTCGATACAAGATAAAAATCATATGGAAGGGGATACACCACCGTTTAGGGTGGTGTTTTCTAAAATCACAACTTCGAATCGGATAAAAAATCTAAAACAATAACGAGAATACCTAGACTTTCTGCTGGTTTCTGGTTTTAAAATATGCTCCATAAAAAATAAAAATATTTAGCAATATTAAGGTAACAGAATAATTTAACTATGATATTCATACTTAGTTCAAATCTTCTATATATATAAAATCCCTATGCGTTTCTGTTAGCAAAATATGTCCGGGACTTTTTTTTGGACTTGCACATCACTTAGAAGCCTGAAATTTTTCACAGATGTTCCTGGGCATCTAATGTTGATGAGAAAAATTTCAAAAATCCAAACGGCTTCGCCATTTTTTTGCAAAAAATCCGATTGGGAGGAAATTTGTATTTTTTTTCCTAGATTGTGGTGATTCATTTGTCAGATTTTATTATGAAAAATTTTGTAATTTAAAAATTTAATAATTTAAAAATTTAATAATTTAAAAATTTAATAATGCTTGCTTAGAAAATGAACATTAGTATATCGGAAGGTGGGCGATATCATCTAAGGCTACTTCTATTACATGTGACAGGAGATATCAGTTTTGAGAACTGTGCACGAGGACACATTCAAAGAGGCATGCAAGGAGTTGGGTATCTTAGAAGACGATTCTGTTTGGGAAGCCACACTGGCTGGGAAGCCAGAGAATTGTTTGCTTTAATCTGTGTTTTTGGGTGCCTACTTGAGCCGCAGAAGACCTACCTGGAAAACACCCTGATCATTGTAGAACACACGCAGACTATGAAAATTAGCTGTGAAATGTTGCTTTTAAAGAAATATTCTCAAGCAATATTTGAATCATATTCAAACAATCGATATTAATTGCGATTAATTTTTTACTTTTGATGCTCCAAAATAAATAAACTAAAAAAGTGTAAGGTGAGAAAGTCCAAAAAACTTCGCAATTTTTTTAACGAAATAAATAAAAAATAAGAACTTCCTGGCGAAGTCAGGCTTATATACTAGTATATATATAACCAGTACAATTCCAAAACTAGAAACATTAGAAATATTAAAATTCAAACATAAAAATTAAAGGCTCATGAATAAAATTTCAACTTCAAATTCGCTCTACAAGCTGAGAAATCTATGAGCATGAATTTATTTATATACATATATAAAAATCTCGTGTCACGGTGTTTGTGTTCGAACTCCTCCCAAACGGCTCAGCCGATTTTTATGAAATTTCCTATGTATGTTTGGTAGATATGAGAATAGGTCGTAAAGTATATTTCAGCCTCCTACCCCCAACTCCCACTTTTTTAATCCTGATTTTAATATTTTTGTATGAACAGTATCCAAATCGTTCGTATTTTAAACAGCGGAAGTGAGCATGGGAGGACGTGGGAGAAGTAGGTGTGACATATGTGGGCTTTGTAAAACGGCCATACATACATGCATACATAGCTCGGCGTGCTGACTGTTGTGAGTGTGGTGGGTGTCTCTCTGCTTTGAGAGATCTTGATATATAAATCAGAAATAATTTACAAGGCAAGGTGTGCGTGCCTTCATTGTTCGTAGCACCAATCAGAAATAATTTATATGGCAGAACATCATTTGCCGGGACAGCTAGTTTCACTATAAAAAGTAGACGTAACAATGGTCCGACTTTGACCATTTCGAATATCGAAGATTTTCTGATGGTAGAGTTTATTCGTGCCATTTTGATGAAGATTCTTTGATTCTCCTTGATTCTTTGTGGAAGATTCTCTTGTAATCCTGATTTCCACATACGGGCAGACAGACGGGCAGGTCTAAATCGACTCAGGAGGTGACGCTGATCAAGCAAATACATACATATCCTTTACGCATCCTTTAATGCGTTACAAATGGAAGCACATAGTGAATATACCTTTATTACTTTGTGTGTAAGGTATAAAAATGAGGGAAAATTTTTTGCTTAAACTCACTTAATCTCGTTATTATTATAGCTTTAACCATAGTGGTGATGCATTCCACAATCTAATGGTATTGAAGAAGAACAAATGGGAAGTACCAGAACTGGAACCAGAGAATGGGAACCAGAGAGCTCAGATTCTTGGTATTATAAAAACACAACATGAAAAATTGCAACTATTGAATTGAAATTTTTCATATATTTTAAGTTTCTCGGAGTTTTATTAGAAATTAGTCGCAATAGGTACAAATTATTTAATTAAATTAATAATAATTAATAAATTATTTTATTAAATCACAGCCAACTTATAAACGATGAAATGTGATCGAACTTAATAGCACATAACGTGCAACGTAGTAAATGCCTATTTGTAATCAACTGATTGTTGTGCATACATTGAATACATCACTGACATACAAAAAACATAAAAGTTTTGACCCCTGAGGAACCGCTGCCCTAAAAAGCTTATAAATGCAATAAGGATTTCATACTTTAACTCGTTGAAGTCTCTCTAGCAAGTATCTAAGACAATCATGATGAAAGCCAAAATAAAGTTTTAGCTTAAAGCAAAGGTGATTGTGCTGAACTCGATCCAAGGCTTTGGAAAAGCCTAGAAGAGCGAGAAGTGATCAAGCATCATAGGTGGGTCTAATGTCTTATAGGACTTTAACTGGTGAAAGCGAGCAGCTATGATCACAGCGAAAACCAGATCGGGGTGGGGATAGGAGTTGAAATTTTGTAAGTATTCAAAAATTTGCCGAAATATTTAAAATTTTTAATGCCCAATTAAATCGACACAAATCCAGATTTCTGTATTCACATAACATACACAGCCGAGCACTCAAGAACATACATACCTGACATAATCTAATTGAAATGAATTCAAGCTCCGATTATTAAAGTGAACTACATTTAAGCCTGAGTGTTGTTTACATAAGGTATGTAGTAGAGTTTTATGATTATTAATACCAAAACTTTATTTTCTATATATCTGCATTTATCCACCTAGAGGATAGAACCTTAAGCAAAGAAGAGAAAGAGAGAAGCTAAGCTAAGCCCAACGAGGAGGTATTACGTCCCAGTATATAAACATTATTTATAAACATATTTTGCTAAGTATAAAAAAGAATCTAACCGAAAGAACAGACAATAACATAGAAGACACATGACTCAATATTTCAATATTTCAAAATTTTCCCCTCAGGTGTGGTCGGTTGCAAGCAGCGGGTGTAAGCAAAATTAGTGAAAACAGCTTTGCTACTTGGTAAGTTATTCTCTTTTCCATGCTTTCCTTTACTCTGCGCTCGTATCAAGCCAAAATTGAGCTGGCTTGATCCACTCACGAGTGAAGGGTTCGAAAGAGAAAAAAGCAATTAAATTTTTATGAGTATAAAGTGATGATGAGTGATCGATCGACTTTGTTTTTGGTATTTTGCACTAACAACCCAAGTGCTGCTGTCATGCTCGTATGCATGTGCGATCTGTTGTTATTCAATTTTGTTGTTATCTGGTGTTATTCAACTGTTGTTGTTTTTGGGTATTTTCCGCCTGTTGTTTTTTTTTTATTATTTGCAAAATCATATTTTATGTTTTCTATAGGCTTTTTATGTTTAGCATAATTCGTTGCTTAGCATTTTAAGTAAGGTTGTGACTTTCGCATGTCACCAGATTCATTCTTCAGTTTGTATATTATAAAGTCGCCCTTTTAGGCAATCGATCATCTTACGATTGTACTGCTAGAGCAGATCTCGTCGGGTTTCAAAGTAAGAATGAGCGTAGACAATTGCTTTAATGAGAGTACACTTCGAACTAGTCGTCATAGCGAAATTTTCAGCGAATAAAATTTTTCAAGATTCACAAATCTGTTGAATATACATAATTATAGGTATATTATATGACAACTCAACCACAAACAGAACCAGCTGTTATTACTGTTTATTAATTGAGATAGTTATAAGAACCATTTCTTATTTATTATGTAGGAATAGGCTCCATATTTTCACAATTTGATGCAACAACAAAACTGATACAACAAATATTGTGTAAAACTGCAGTTACCGCAATTATTGATTGCAAATTACCAAATTTTAAGCGGATACCAAGCGATAAAATGGGAAGGCGTCTTTTTCAAACACTTGATGCAGGATTGCGTTCTTATTTCGGACTCGTTGTAATATTTTTCTCCGGGAGCAGTTACCTTCCGTAACTTATTACATTCATTAAATGAGTCATTAAATATTTATCACTTATTACACTTATTAATAATACATTATCACTTATAAACAAAGATGAGGCAATTATTAAATTCTCCTATATCACATCCTGCATACGTATAAGTATTTTAAAATTTCGAACAATATTGAATTCGTGCCATCGATCGAGCTACAATAATATGTAGTAATAAGGGGTTTTCCAATAAGAGGTGTAATTTTGAATAGCCCGCTATTTCGGTAGCTGTCACTATTGAAGCTGTTATATTTAACATTTGACAAGTAGAAACTACGCCATTACTAAAAATGGAACGATACACGCTGCAACAACGCATTGAAATTATTAAAATTCACTAAAAAAATTATGAACATTTTGCAGTCACAGTTCGCAAAACTAAAGCATTGTTATCTCTCGAAGAGGTGATCACAATTGGCCACCGAGATCTTGTGATTTAACACCTTGCGACTTCTTCCTTTGGGGCCACGTGAAAGATAAGGTCTACGCCAATAGCCCAGCGTCGATTCAAGACCTCAAAGATGGAATTCGTGAGGCTATCGAGGGCAGCCACTTTCCAAAATTTCCTGAAAAGGATATGGTCCTGTAAGCGTGGTCGTGGTGGCCATTTGGCTGATGTTGTTTTTCATTATTAACGGCATACCTTTCCCTTTATTACGAAATAAACATGCGATAATTTATCTAAAAAAATGGCATTTTTCTTTGAATATCAAAATTACACCTCTTATTGGAAAACCCTATATTTAATTTAGCATCACATTTCTCTATACTAAAGAAACCGCTGATCCAAAATATAATTTATCCACCGGTTAAAACAAGATTGATCCCCGGATAACTTGAGCGTAGAGAAATTATGAAAAATTGAAGAAAAAAAAAACGTGAAAAATTATGTTTGGTGGACTTTAACCGAGAAACGACGATAAACCACCACTGAAAAACTCGTGTTCAATATTAAGTTTACGCAAAAAACATATATAAATCTACGATCCTTCGAATGATCCTTTCGTCTCTATGTTCTACCTATTTTAGAAAATATCTCACTTTAAAAAACAAAAATTTTACTTTGAAACGTTTTAACTTCTAAACCGAAGTAGACCGCTTTTGATTTTTAACATAGATATGACCACCACAAAAAAGTCCATGATCTGGGAAAATGAGCTGCTCATATCCAAAATTTTTTGTATTCGTTACCTACGTAGATACAAAATGTATAGTTAGAAAAACTAATTTATTCATATTTTTAAGTAGCATTTATAACTAATCTACTATAATCTCGCTTTTTGCTGAATTATGGTAATTTAGCGTTATACAAACGATCACATTTTGTTGATCCTCCAAGAACTCCAAGAACAAAAATCAGATTATTCAGGATATCTAGCGACCTCCGGATTAAGTAGCCTTACCAGCGTAATGCACAGTCGGACCACCTTTCTCCACCACTTGTGGGAACTTTAGGGACGCTAAGCAACAAAATACTAAGGATTTGGCCAACAATCGTAAAAAGTCGGCTAGTGGTAATCCTTCTGCTGGAGCTGTGATTACCTCTTCAGCAGGTCAGAAGAGGTTTGCTTCTATGGAATATAGTAGCCGATTGGTTACTCAAAATTCTGATGACCTTGTGGTATCAGCTTCAGGCGACCTGATCACTGACACGATCATTCTAGTGCGATCATGGATATAAATTAGAACGCTATGAATATAATAGCATGATGGGCAAGCCCCAGAGGCCTGGGAGTTAATCCCCGTATGGCGGAGCTTGTCCTTTTTACAAGGAAGCATATAATTGCTCAAACAGAACAAGTACGAATGGGGATAGCTATGCTCAACTTTCAGAATAAGGGAAAATTTCAAGTGCGTGAAGATAAATTCGTAAATGCGACGATAACTTAGCAAAGATCTGAACCCTAAACACGAATACGAATTTGAATTTTGTACTCATTCCAAAGTAATGGCTTCAATAGTAGCGCTCTTTTGTTCAACGAAATATATATTTTGAGCAGCAAACATACATATTTCAAAAGAATAATATACACTACCGGCCAAAAGTTTCGAAGCACCACTCCTGTTCATAGAAAATCGTGTGGCATTTCTATATTATTGTATAAATTTTGATTTTTTCTTTTTTATTAGGATGGTTGTAAAGTGATAACTGTAATATGGAACCCAAAACGGGTTTACGGCGTTCATTGTTTAATTGCATGCTCAAACAATGCACTAAGTCAAGAAATTGGATTTTTTTGTTTATTGCGCTTGCCATATAAAATCGAGAAAAAAAGTTATAAAAAAACCTTTTTCAGGTACTCAGGGTAATTTTTTTTTTTATGGGGTAATTACTAAAGGTAATTATGAATAATTATTACCATCCATTTTTTACCCTGGGTCATGTATAAAAGGCTGACCTAGAATATTGACACCTTTCTTTGTTCCTCAAGATTCAAACTGACCAAACGTTAAAAAAACCGAAGTCATGCCAAAAAATAAGATTGATATAAGATCTGCAGTGATTACTCTTCATAAGGAAGGCAATTCCGAGCGGATAATTGAGCAAAAATTAAAAATTTCGACTAGTTTTGTGCATCGCACCATACAAAAGTACAAGGATTATCGAACTCTTGAGGTCCTTCCGCGGTCCGGAAGGCCAATATCGACAAGAAATCATGAGGATAGAGCAATGACAATATCAAGCAGACGGAACAGGAGAAAAACGGCTCCAGAAATACAAGCTGAGATCAATAGCAGTCGATCAAACCCGGTGTCACGAACAACTGTAATAAGGCGGCTAGAGATGCTGGTCTTTGTGAAAGGATTGCTAAAGAAAAACCCTTACTTCGACCACGAAATAAAAAGAGAAGACTTCAGTGGACTCCAACCTATAAGAAATGAGCCGAAGAGGACTTCAAAATTGTTCTTTGGAACGACGAATCACAGTTCGAGGTGATTGGGTCAAACCGAAGAATTTTCGTCAAACGTAGTGTCCAAAAGAAGATGCTGCCGGAGTGTGAAATACCAACAGCGAAGCAAGGCGGCGGTTCCGTTATGGTCTGGGGATGTTTCTCCAGCAATGGAGTAGGCGATTTAATTCGAATCGATGGAATTATGCGAAAGGAAGAGTATAGAAAGATACTGCAGCACAATGCAATACCATCAGGCGTCGGATTGATCGGCGAAGGTTTCGTGATGCAACAAGATAACGATCCCAAACACAGTTCCAAATTGTGCAGAGGCTATTTAGAGAACAAACAAACATCTGGAATATTAACAAATATGATTTGGCCTGCCCAGTCACCCGATCTCAATCCAATAGAGCTTCTATGGGATGAGCTGGACCAAAAAGTGCGAGAAAAAGCGACTACGTCAACGGAGGAAATGTGGAATGCATTGTTGGAATCATGGAACAATATACAACAGGAAACCATAAAGAAATTAATCGCCAGAATACCAAGACTTGTAGCAAAAGTTATTTAGTGCAAAGGGGGATTTTTTGATGAAAAATCAGTTTAGACGTTTTAGTAAAAATTTGGATAATAAAAATTATTCTAAAATATAATTTTAATGTAATCTAAAAGGAAATATAATAAACTTTAAAATTTACAATTAAACTTTTTATTTTTAAAAGCTTTGGATAACTATTGTTAAGATTTGTGGAAATTTCAAGGGTGCTTCGAAACTTTTGGCCGGTAGTGTATATACTTCAAATATTACGCCTTCTTTTGAAAAAATTTTTATATTTGTGGAAGTGAGGTGTCTCAGACGGTGAAACTTCTTCCCCAATATTCAGCGATAAGTTTTGTTCAACGAAAAACATAACTTGGCCACGTGGAACATAAGGTTCGATAACCTTCTCCAATAACTTTCAGAATCAGTAAAAACTGTTAGTGTACTAGGAAGAATTTGGTCACCATCGTCATTTGAAGTTGGCCTCACCCAGTGCAGTTTTTCATGATTTTTCAGTGAAAAATTTTGTTCAACGAAAAACATAACTTGGCCAAGTGGAATATAAGGTTCGATAGCCTTCTCCAATACCTTTCAGAATCAGTAAAAACTTTTAGTGCACTCGGAAGGGTTTGGTCGCCATGGTCATTTAAAGATGGCCTTACCCAGTGCAATTCTGCTATTTTCATGATTTTTTAGTGAAAAATTTTGTTCAACGAAAAACATAACTTGGCCAAGTGGAATATAAGGTTCGATAGCCTTCTCCAATACCTTTCAGAATCAGTAAAAACTTTTAGTGCACTCGGAAGGATTTGGTCACCATGGTCATTTGAAGTTGGCCTCACCCAGTGCAATTTTTCATGATTTTTCAGTGAGAAATTTTGTTCAACGAAAAACATAACTTGGCCAAGTGGAATATAAGGTTCCATAGCCTTCTCCAATACCTTTCAGAATCAGTAAAAACTGTTAGTGCACTTGGAAGGATTTGGTCACCATCGTCATTTGAAGTTGGCCTCACCCAGTGCAGTTTTTCATGATTTTTCAGTAAGAAATTTTGTTCAACGAAAAACATAACTTGGCCAAGTGGAATATAAGGTTCCAAAGCCTTCTCCAATACCTTTCAGAATCAGTAAAAACTTTTAGTGCACTCGGAAGGATTTGGTCATCTGAAGTTGGCCTTACCCAGTGCAATTGTGCTATTTTCATGATTTTTCAGTGAGAAATTTTGTTCAACGAAAAACATAACTTGGCCAAGTGGAATATATGGTTCGATAGCCTTCTCCAATACCTTTCAGAATCAGTAAAAACTTTTAGTGCACTCGGAAGGATTTGGTCACCATGGTCATTTGAAGTTGGCCTCACCCAGTGCAATTTTTCATGATTTTTCAGTGAGAAATTTTGTTCAACGAAAAACATAACTTGGCCAAGTGGAATATAAGGTTCGATAGCCTACTCTAATGCCTTTCAGAATCAGTAAAAACTTTTAGTGCACTCGGAAGGATTTGGTCATCTGAAGTTGGCCTTACCCAGTGCAATTCTGCTATTTTCATGATTTTTCAGTGAAAAATTTTGTTCAACGAAAAACATAACTTGGCCAAGTGGAATATAAGGTTCGATAGCCTTCTCCAATACCTTTCAGAATCAGTAAAAACTTTTAGTGCACTCGGAAGGATTTGGTCACCATGGTCATTTGAAGTTGGCCTCACCCAGTGCAATTTTTCATGATTTTTCAGTGAGAAATTTTGTTCAACGAAAAACATAACTTAGCCAAGTGGAACATAAGGTTCGATAACCTTCTCCAATAACTTTCAGAATCAGTAAAAACTGTTAGTGCACTCGGAAGGATTTGGTCACCATGGTCATTTGAAGTTGGCCTCACCCAGTGCAATTTTTCATGATTTTTCAGTGAAAAATTTTGTTCAACAAAAAACATAACTTGGCCAAGTGGAATATAAGGTTCGATAGCCTACTCCAATACCTTTCAGAATCAGTAAAAACTTTTAGTGCACTCGGAAGGATGTGGTCACCATGGTCATTTGAAGTTGGCCTCACCCAGTGCAATTTTTCATGATTTTTCAGTGAGAAATTTTGTTCAACGAAAAACATAACTTGGCCAAGTGGAACATAAGGTTCGATAACCTTCTCCAATAACTTTCAGAATCAGTAAAAACTGTTAGTGCACTCGGAAGGATTTGGTCACCATGGTCATTTGAAGTTGGCCTCACCCAGTGCAATTTTTCATGATTTTTCAGTGAAAAATTTTGTTCAACGAAAAACATAACTTGGCCAAGTGGAATACAAGGTTCCAAAGCCTTCTCCAATACCTTTTAGAATCAGTAAAAACTGTTAGTGCACTCGGAAGGATTTGGTCACCATGGTCATTTGAAGTTGGCCTCACCCAGTGCAATTTTTCATGATTTTTCAGTAAGAAATTTTGTTCAACGAAAAACATAACTTGGCCAAGTGGAATATAGGGTTCCAAAGCCTTCTCCAATACCTTTTAGAATCAGTAAAAACTGTTAGTGCACTCGGAAGGATTTGGTCACCCTGGTCATTTGAAGTTGTCCTCACCCAGTGCAATTTTTCATGATTTTTCAGTGAAAAATTTTGTTCAACGAAAAACATAACCTGGCCAAGTGGAATATAAGGTTCCAAAGCCTTCTCCAATACCTTTTATAATCAGTAAAAACTGTTAGTGCACTCGGAAGGATTTGGTCATCATGGTCATTTGAAGTTGGCCTCACCCAGTGCAATTTTTCATGATTTTTCAGTGAGAAATTTTGTTCAACGAAAAACATAACTTGGCCAAGTGGAATATAAGGTTCCAAAGCCTTCTCCAATACCTTTTAGAATCAGTAAAAACTGTTAGTGTACTCGGAAGGATTTGGTCACCATGGTCACTAAAAAATCATGAAAATAGCAGAATTGCACTGGGTAAGGCCATCTTTAAATGACCATGGCGACCAAATCCTTCCGAGTGCACTAAAAGTTTTTACTGATTCTGAAAGGTATTGGAGAGGGCTATCGAACCTCATATTCCACTTGGCCAAGTTATGTTTTTCGTTGAACAAAACTTATCGCTGAATATTGGGGAAGAAGTTTCACCGTCTGAGACACCTCACTTCCACAAATGTAAAAATTTTTTCAAAAGAAGGCGTAATATTTGAAGTATATATATTATTCTTTTGAAATATGTATATTTGCTGCTCAAAATATATATTTCGTTGAACAAAAGAGCGCTACTATTGAAGCCATTACTTTGGAATGAGTACAAAATTCAAATTCGTATTCGTGTTTAGGGTTCAAATCTTTACTAAGTTATCGTCGCATTTACGAATTTATCTTCACGCACTTGAAAATTTCAGGGTAAACGGACCAACAGGAATGTTGGCCATCAGAGAATATTGGAGGATTGTCTTCTTCTTGCGAGAATCTTGATTTCAGCATTTCCTCCACATTCCCGGTTCGTAAGCATACCCAGCAGAGAGGACTAGGAGAATGGATCATCGCTAGACAGGGGTGGTATACACATGTATACTGATTGTTAGAAGCTGGACAGCGGTTTAAGACGTGGGGTTTTCTCTTAAATCTGTGTTATTGCAGTAAAGTTTCCCTGACTACCTAATATATCTGTATATTGTATAACGCAGTACTATATAAGAGCCTTGCTCTTCTTGTACATATGAATAACCAAATAAATTGAAATTGGTAATGGCCACCCGAGAGGCACTGTCATGGATAAAAGAAAATAAGGTATCTGACAAAGAGATCTGTATCAGTTCCTCGGCCAAAAGTCCAAAAAGTAGCTCGAAGATTTTTCAAAATTTTATACGCCACTTTGTTTATAATCAAAACCTAGAAATCCAAAATATATTGCACCAAAATCCACGCGGAAAATTTTTCTAAACGATCAACTTTGCCAAATTTTCTGAATAATTGCATTTGAGTTTTTTTCGCATTATAAATAATATTTACTAATAACAGTCGCCATTTATTCACACGCTATCGGATGCAGTGCAGCTTGTTTATACACAAAACAACAACTGCGATTTGTCCTCGATAGAAAGCAAGTGTTGCTATCGGGAACAACTCGAAAAAATACTCCAATAGAGCTCAAAAATTTCCCCGAAATTTCCCATGCAACAATGTGTGAAAGTAAAAGATTGCCCATTGCAAGTAAAAGAATATTTCTGTGAAAGAAATGGATCGAACAGCTGTAGTTACAATTTTAAATTATATAAAATACCATCAAAACCAGAACAAAAGGAAGAAAACAAAAAAAGGAAAAAAGAAATGGCAGAGAACAACACGAAGAAAAGTGTGTGTGTGTACGCTTAAAATTAAATATGTCTAATAGTTAATACCATAACTAGTCGACGTAAATGGACTCACAACAAGACCATCGCATTCTTCGATGCTTAAATAAAAACAGCTGATGGCGACTGCATACTCAAATTGTACCCAATAGTTGTTCCCGATCGTGTTTTTTACGCTCAATTTTGGCTGCACCCGATAGCGTGTGAATAAAACGACACTATTATTTACCACCCGCCGCGACCGGCCGGAAAATGTTTTAAATGTTGTTTTTATTCAATGAAAATTGTACCTTGCGCTTTCGCTGGTATTTTGTACTACAAATGTGTTTTAGTCATAAGTACATTATCAATACTGTATAATCAATTTTTTTAAGAAATAGCGGTTATTTTGTAATGTCCAAATATCATGGAATTTGGGCATCATAACATACTTTTGTTTAACCCGTTATTAATTTTAAGTTTGAACGTAAATGGAATATTGTCATTTTTGGTTATACTATGAATTATTGAATACAATATATTATTTTATATAATGTAAATCTTACTAGTTTAAGTTCTTATTATGCCTATAAGTCAATTGAAGTTTGAGAAGAAAACCCTTAGTTTAGTTTAGTTTATTAAGCGCAGTAGCGAATACGAAAGTGAGCGAACGGCGAAGAGAAAGAGAGAGAGCAACATCGGAGGCAAAAGTCACATCATTTAACGAAAGCAATGTGCGGAACAAGCGGAAAGAAACTCGAGAGAGAGGACCACAAAGAGAAACCGAACGTGATCAAGTAAGTCGGAAAGTATGCAACGTGTAAGAGATTCAGAGAGGACCAAGCAGGCAGTCGACGAGATAACAGGAACGCAAAAGACGATAGCACAGGCAGTCCTTTGACGAGAACGGACGTGAGATGAAGACAGTGGAATAATAGTGGCTTGAGATTAGGTGAAGCATATACACTACCGGCCAAAAGTTTCGAAGCACCCTTGAAATTTCCACAAATCTTAACAATAGTTATCCAAAGCTTTTAAAAATAAAAAGTTTAATTGTAAATTTTAAAGTTTATTACATTTCCTTACAAATTACATTAAAATTATATTTTAGGATAATTTTTATTATCAAAATTTTTACAAAAACGTCTAAACTGATTTTTCATCAAAAAATCCCCCTTTGCACTGAATAACTTTTGCTACAATTCTTGGCATTCTGGCGATTAATTTCTTTATGGTTTCCTGTTGTATATTGTCCCAGGATTCCAACAATGCATTCCACATTTCCTCCGTTGACGTAGTCGCTTTTTCTCGCACTTTTTGGTCCACCTCATCCCATAGAAGCTCTATTGGATTGAGATCGGGTGACTGGGCAGGCCAAATCATATTTGTTAATATTCCAGATGTTTGTTTGTTCTCTAAATAGCCTCTGCACAATTTGGAACTGTGTTTGGGATCGTTATCTTGTTGCATCACGAAACCTTCGCCGATCAATCGTAGGCCTGATGGAATGGCATTGTGCTGCAGAATCGGTCTATACTCCTCCTTTCGCATAATTCCATCGATTCGAATTAAATTGCCTACTCCATTGCTTGAGAAGCATCCCCAGACCATAACGGAACCGCAGCCGTGCTTCGCTGTTGGGATTACACACTCCGGCAGCATGTTCTCTTGGGCACTACGTTTGAAGAAAATTCTTCGATTAGACCCAAACAGCTCGAAATGTGATTCGTCGTTCCAAAGAACATTTTTTAAGTCCTCTTCGGTTCATTTCTTATAGGTTAGAGTCCATTGAAGTCTTCTCTTTTTATTTCGTGGTCGAAGTAAGGGTTTTTCTTTAGCAATCCTTTCACAAAGACCAGCATCTCTAGCCGCCTTATTACAGTTGTTCGTGACACCGGGTTTGATCGACTGCTATTGATCTCAGCTTGTATTTCTGGAGCCGTTTTTCTGCTGTTCCGTCTGCTTGATATTGTCATTGCTCTATCCTCATGATTTCTTGTCGATCTTGGCCTTCCGGACCGCGGAAGGTCCGCAACAGTTCGATAATCCTTGTACTTTTGTATGGTGCGATGCACAAAACTAGTCGACATTTTTAATTTTTGCTCTATTATTCGCTCGGAATTGTCTTTTTTATGAAGAGTAATCACTGCAGATCTTATATCAATCTCATTTTTTGGCATTACTTCGGTTTTTTTAACGTTTGGTCAGTTTGAATCTTGAGGAACAAAGAATGGTGTCAATATTCTAGGTCAGCCTTTTATACTTGACCCAGGGTAAAGAATGGATGGTAATAATTATACATAATTACCTTTAGTAATCACCCCATTAAAAAAAAATTACCCTGAGTACCTGAAAAAGGTTTTTTATAACCCTTTTTCTCGATTTTGTATGGCAAGGGCAATAAACAAAAAAACCCAATTTCTTGACTTAGTGCATTGTTTGAGCATGCAATTAAACAATGAACGCCGTAAATCCGTTTTGGGTTCCATATTACAGTTATCACTTTACAACCATTCTATTAAAAAAGAAAAAATCAAAATTTATACAATAATATAGAAATGCCACACCATTTTCTATGAACAGGAGTGGTGCTTCGAAACCTTTGGCCGGTAGTGTACATATATTCCTCAGGGAAAAGAAAGGATCTTTTAATTTTTGTGCAACACGTGGTTACAACTCGTAGCCAGCAGAATTCTAGCCAAATCTTAGTAGCACGTGGTTAAAACTCGTGGCCCATAGACTCTAGACAAATTATCAGTAGAACGTGGTTTTAACTCGTTGTTTATAGATTCTAGCCAGATCTTAGTAGCACATGGTTATGATTCGTGGTCAGCAGATCCTAGACCAAGTCTAAGTAGCACGTGGTTATAGGTTAGGTTAGGTTAGACAAGAGGGACTCTCTAGAGTCATCCGGCACGTGGTTATAACTCGTGGTCCATAGATTCTAGACAAATTCTCAGAAGGACGTAGTTTTAACTCGTTGTCTATAGATTCTAGCCAACTCTTAGCAGCATGTGGTTACGACTCGTGTTCAGCAGATTCCAGACCAAGCCTAAGTAGCACGTGGTTATAACTCGTGAACCGTAAATTCTCGACACGTCTCAGAAGTAGCACGTGGTTATAACTCGTGGACCGTAAATTCTCGACAGGTCTTTGCCTTAGAAAGTGAAAGTGTGGGGGGTTCAATAGACAGTCTAGCAGGGGAATCTCGGAAGTCCGTGAATGCATACAGGCCTACTAACTACAACACCAGTGTTCCAGAGAGTCCATGGAGGATACAACAGAGGGAAGAATGCCGTTCGACACCTAACTTTAAGCGTTACACTTAATTTAACCCTTTAATGTCCAGTGTAGTATACAAAATACTTTAGTTTCAGAGATTTACAACAGATGATTAAATAAAACATTGCTAAAATTTTTGATTAGCTTAGTCTCAAACATCTATTTTTTACTATTTCTATTCACCAAAGGACGTCTACAACGAACATAACGGTTCTTTTGTGACTGAACATGTGGTTAGTTTTGTGAATGCAAAAATTTCAATAAGGTTGGTCAACTTTAGAGTTATTTGCAATTTATTAAAAAACTTTCTAGTGACCACAATTGTGTAATTCAGTTTAAATATACCCAAGTTAATAAAGTGCATAAAGTTTTTGCGATATTGTTTTGTAAATGCTAAGCATTTTGTGATTTGATTCTGTGTCATTTTAAAACGACAGCAGCCATCTGCGGTAAACCTTTAAACGATAAACAAGTGCAAAATTTTCAGAGTTAAATACAAATGTACATAATTTTTTAAAAACTAACTAAATCAAATCATCATCTTTAATCATTTAAAACCATCAAATGAATCTTCTCTCAGGATAAAAAGAAATGTTTGAGTCTTTTGAGTCCTTAGTGTAAGAAAAGACAATACTGGACACTGTACACAGTACTCGGAAAAACAAAACCGCTGGAGGTACTGTAAGGATGGACAATCAACTGTTCAATGCTAAAAGTGTTGTACAACTCTATGTTTCAAAAAAAAAAAAAAGAAATTGGAACTGAAATTTCAATTGTAAAGGGATTTCCAATAAGAGGTGTAATTTTGATATTCAAAGAAAAATGCCATTTTTTGAGATAAATTATCGCATGTTTATTTCGTAATAAAGAGGAAGGTATGCCGCTAATAATCAAAAACAACATCAGCCAAATTGCCACCACGACCACGCTTACAGCACCATACCCTTTTCAGGAAATTTTCCATAACCAAATCGCAAAGTGGCTGCTCTATGTCCTCGATAGCCTCACGAATTCCATCTTTGAGGTCTTGAATCGACGCTGGGCTGTTGGCGTAGACCTTATCTTTCACGTGGCCCCAAAGGAAGAAGTCGCAAGGTGTTAAATCACAAGATCTCGGTGGCCAATTGTGATCACCTCTTCGAGAGATAACAAGGTCAGAAAACTTTATACACTTTATAAGGGTTTATAAGCCTTAAGAACCAAGTCTTTATGCAAAATACGGTGTAATGACGTTTGTGGAATGCCCAATTCCAAAGAACGACGAGGAATGGACAAACCTGGGTTATCCTCAACACTTTGGGCTACAGCAGTAATATTCTCAGTTGTTCTTGAGCGAAGTGCACGGGTTTTATTCTTCACATCACTAACTTGCACGGGTTTTATTCTTCACATCACTAACTTGTCCCAACACCTCGAATTTTTCCACCAATTTCTGTATTGCGGTCCGACAAGGTGCTTTACGACGACCCAAAAATGCTTTAGTTTTGCGAACTGTGACTGCAAAATTTTCACCATTTTTTTAGTGAATTTTAATAATTTCAATGCGTTGTTGCAGCGTGTATCGTTCCATTTTTAGTAATGGCGTAGTTTCTAGTTGTCAAATATCAAAAATAACACCTTCAAAAGTGACAGCTACCGAAATAGCGGGCTATTCAAAATTACACCTCTTATTGGAAAACCCTTTATCATATGTAACTAAGGCTAACTAAGCAAATAAACTCGATATTTTTTAATAAAATCAGATAATTTAAATTCCAAAAATTCCATATTGAACTGCAAGATTTCTTTGTACTGAATGTACTGAAAAAGTGAATTTATATTTACTATATATTCATATATATTAATATATATATTATATATACCATTTCTGGCGGCTGTAGTATAGAAATGACACTCCACCAAATGTTATCCTTTCGTCCTTTTTCAATTTTTTCTTCTAATTTGATATATTATTATTTATATTTATTATTATATATCACGTTTACTAAGACTTTCATGAAAAAAAATGTTTGTGCCCACAGAAACATAATGCTGACATTAAAGGGTTAATGAGTGTGAAGCAATCGTAGATACAGTATTGTGCAAAACCTAAGCAACATTTTCCTCGCCTCTGAAAAAACCTCAATAACTTCATTAAATATGTGGTTATTGTAACGAAAATTGTATTTATTTATTTATTATATAATCCTTATTATGTATAAAAAACAACAAAAACGTAGTACTTCAATAACGGTACTTTTTTTAAACAAAACCAAACCTAAGCAAAGAAACGCTGTGCAAAACACAAGCAACATTATTTATTCTCTCAAGAATTCTTAGGTACTCATCAATATAACGGTAATTTTCCAATATTATTTATAGATTAGTAGAAGGAACAATGCATTTTAATCATTCCATCGTTAGTTGATTTCACGTTTTCAAGAAAATAGTTCTTATCTTAATATGGCGCGTACGATTTATGATAAAAAATTTAAATTAAAAATTATTAGCCTTTATGAAAAAGGAGAGTCACAGGCAAGACTTGCCAAAAGGTTCCAAATAAACAGGTCTATAATTTCGCGACTAATAAAAAAATATAAACTCTTTGGAAGTGTTGAAAATTTGAACTTTGGTGGAAGACCTCGAAAAACTTCTGCTCGAGATGATCGAAATATTTGTAAATTGACCAGAAAAGATCCATTTATTTCTTCGAATGAAATATTAGAAGAAGAACAATTAAATGTAGATTCAAGCACAATTCGTAGACGGGCCATTGAGGCTGATCTAAAAAGTTATGCATCAGCCAAAAAACCTATGCTTTCAAAAAAGAATGTGCAAAAAAGGTATGTATTTAATATTGTAATTTTTACGATAAAAATATTTAATAAAGACATGTTAGGTTGAATTTTGCAAAAACGTATCTAAATTGGCCACTTTCTAAATGGAAAGCAGTTTTATTTAGCGATGAATCCAAATTTAATCTGGTTAATTCAGACGGCATTTGCAGAGTTAGACGCAATGCTGGTCAGCGACTTAATCCGCGGTACTGCAAACCAACAGTTAAGCATGGAGGCGGAAGTGTCATGATTTGGACTTGTGTGTCTGGGTTTGGGGTTGGTCCCCTATATGAAATAGAAGGTGTGATGGACCGGTTCGTTTATAAAAACATTTTGGAGTCACAGATGCTGCCATACGTCGAATGGGAAATGCCACTGAAATGGCAATTTCAGCACGACAATGATCCCAAACATACTTCAAAATATGTTAAGGAGTGGTTAGATTCTAAAGAAATCAAGGTGCTGGACTGGCCGGCCCAGTCACCCGAATCTTAACCCCATCGAAAACCTCTTTGGGAAATGGAAAACGGCGCATAGGACCTTTGCGCTTTAAAAATAAGAAGGACTTGGTGATGAAGTTAAAGGAAGAGTGGGTAAAGATACCTAATAACATCATTACAAATATTATTGAGTCAATGCCTCGAAGGTGTGCATCTGTTATTAAAAAAAAGGGCTATTATACGAAATATTAAAATAATGTTGCTTGTGTTTTGCACAGCGTTTCTTTGCTTAGGTTTGGTTTAGTTTAAAAAAAGTACCGTTATTGAAGTACTACGTTTTTGTTGTTTTTTATACATAATAAGGAATATATAATAAATAAATAAATACAATTTTCGTTACAATAATCACATATTTAATGAAGTTATTGAGGTTTTTTCAGAGGCGAGGAAAATGTTGCTTATGTTTTGCACAATACTGTACATGTACACTAAAAACACCTATTAATACAAATAAACACTGTGTTTGGAAAAATAACTGGTTTAAATAAATTTCTGTGATTGAACCGTGGATACCGGCGAGCTCATCCGTGCTTTAACCGTAGTACCGGAACTTCGTTACAATTTACTTAGCCGTAGAGCTACCCTCGAAAAATATTCATAATCCTACCCTGAAGCGTAGATTTCTACACCCAGTGATTTTCCTTCACTCTCCAAGAAACTTCTGTTGTGTTACAGTTTTTTTTTAATTTATTATTTAAAAATAATATTACACCATTTAAAATGAAAACATACACGGTTGTTTTCAATGCATATGTTTCTTTTGTGCATTGCTTTGGATATACTTTTTTGCAAATGCAGCACGCTAATTCATGATTACATTTAACTTTTAAGTTTTTCCCTAAAGTACACAGGAAACATCTTCCCCTCTTTTTTATATTTTCGGAATTGCATCTAGTCTTTGAACCTTTCAGATACACGTTTACAAACGGATGTCAAAAGTGCTTGTGAAGGTGTTTTTTTTTTTGTCTCTGTTTTTTGGGCCAACCAACTATTGTATATAGAGAAGAAATATTTACAATATTTTTTATAATGTTTTGGTGTCTACGTACTAGTTGTATATAACATAAGCATTTAATGCTGATGTATCAAGCATATTGCAAAAGACGACCACTGATTGACTGTTTTGTCAATTACTTCGTTGAGCTTCGGCTTTCTTGAATGGTATCTGTTGGGGTGTTTTCTGCCAAGGAAAAATTACTTTCTCCTGCAATTAACTGCTTTTAGAAAAGTTATAGCACTGTAATACTTCCACTTTTTCCCCCTTCTTTGCGCCACTGCCGAATTCTGTAGTCCGAAACCATTTTGTCGACGGTATCGACTGCGACCTTTGTTTGGGTGTTAAATTTTATTATTTCAGGTAATTTCTTACTGTCATCTCCGAAAATTCCTCCTGAATTATGTTAGGTGCTTTGGAGGACAGTACATTTATTTTTTCTGCCAATACAACATCAGGGTAGTATTTGGGGTGAAAGCAAAAGACGAACTGTAAAGTGCTGACTTTTTGCATTTTAATAATTTTGGAGGAATTGATAACTTGTTTCTCCGCATAATTCCAACCATTTTACCTGAGACGAAGCGGTCGTAATTATGACAGGCCTCTTTCGCAACACATTTGATGCTTGGCTCCGGCCTTTTAATGGAAAAGGTGATGTACTCCAAACAATATACCATGTTTAGACGTGAACAATGAATCACAATCTAAGTTATCCTGAGATTCTTCATCTTCCACGGAATCACTTTCAGAAACGTTATAAGATAGCTCTAGTTCTTCCTCAGCCGCTTGGTAATCTTCATTACTTGTCAAGGGTAAATCTTCTTCATTTTCACTTTCTAACAAAATTTCTTCAATTTCTTCTTCACACAAATATTTTGGTCCTGAAATTTTGATCAACTGAAACTTAAATTGCACAACGAAGCAAGTGTCACATTAATCAAAGCATCCGAAGAATAACGGTAAAAACGACGGTTTCGATTCAAAAACGAATGCGGTTTACACGAGTGTACTTTTCTACACCTTAAGGCGTTATACTGAAGTTTTTAAATATCTTAAATATATGTATTAATCAATAATACATTGACATTCTCAGATTTTAGCTTATATTTAATAATAAAAGAATATCACAAAAGCTGAGAATAATATATTTTATACTTTGACGAATATTTGAAAAATAATTTTTAAAAATGTAGTTTTATACACAGGGTAGCTCTACCGCAACCGTCGTTTTTACCGTTATTCTTCGGATGCTTTGATTAATGTGACACTTGCTTCGTTGTGCAATTTAGGTTTCAGTTGATCAAAATTCCAGGACCAAAATATTTGTGTGAAGAAGAAATTAAAGAAATTTTGTTAGAAAGTGAAAATGAAGAAGATTTTTCCTTGACAAGTGATGAAGATTACCAAGCGGCTGAGGAAGAACTAGAGCTATCTTATAACGTTTCTGAAGGTGATTTCGTGGGAGATGAAGAATCTCAGGATAACTTAGATTGTAATTCGTTGTTCACGTCTAAAGATGGTATTGTTTGGAGTACATCACCTTTCCCATCAAAAGGCCGGAGCCAAGCATCAAATGTGTTGCGAAAGAGCCTGTCATAACTACGACCGCTTCGTCTCAGGTAAAATGGTTGGAATTATGCGGAGAAACAAGTTATCAATTCCTCCAAAATTATTAAAACGCAAAAAGTCAGCACTTTACAGTTCGTCTTTTGTTTTCACCCCAAACACTATCCAGATGTTGTATTGGCAGAAAAAATAAAGTTACTGTCCTCCAAAGCACCTAACATAATTCAGGAGGAATTTTCGGAGATGATAGTAAGAAATTACCTGAAATAATAAAATTTTACACCCAAACAAAGGGCGGACTTGATACCGTCGACAAAATGGGTTCGGATTACAAGATTCGGCAGTGGTGCAAGGAAGGGGGGAATAGTGGAAGTATTACAGTGCTATGACTTTCCTAAAAGCAGTTAATTGCAGGAGAAGGTAATTCTTCCTTGGCAGAAAACTCACCAACAGATACCATTGAAGAAAGCCGAAGCTCAACAAAGTAATTGACAAAACATGGCAGTCTTTTGCAATATGCTTGATACATCAGCATTAAATGCTTATGTTGTATACAACTAGTACGTAAAGACACCAAAACATTCTAAAAAAATATTGTAAATATTTCTTCTCTATATACAATAGTTCCCAATTGGCTCCAAAAACAGAGAAAAAAACACCTTCACAAGCACTTTTGACATCCGTTTCTAAACGTGTATCTGAAGTAGGCGAAGATGAACTAGCCCAAAAGGTTCAAGGACTAGATGCAATTCCGAAAATATAAAAAAGAGGGGAAGATGTTTCCTGTGTACTTTAGGGAAAAACTTAAAAGTTAAATATAATCATGAATTAGTGTGCTGCATCTGCACAAAAGTATATCCAAAGCAATGCACAAAAGAAACATATGCCCAAACCGTATAAGTTTTCATTTTAATAAGTGTAATATTATTTTTTAATAGTAAATTAAAAAAAAAAACCCTGTAACACAACAGAAGTTTCTTGGAAAGTAAAGGAAAATCTCTGGGTGTAGAAATCTACACTTCAGGATAGGATTGTGAATATTTTTCGAGGGTAGCTCTACGGTTCAAGTATTGTACTATCCAGTTATTAGTATTAATATAGGATCTAGGAAACAGTTCGTGGCGTTTTTCCGATAGGTCAATTACAAATAACTCTGGCAACACTGATCGCAGCGATAGCATTGAACGCTTATTGGAAAGGTGATACTTCGACCGTAACTGTCAATGTTTAAACAACGAAATTGGTGTAGTGGTTGGAAAGTTCTTTACTTTTGAAAATTGAGAAAAATAGTGAGAAATTGCGTTATAGTTCGTATAGTAGTATTATTACGATAAAGGGGAAAACGCTGCGCAGGCTTGTGAACAAATTTGTACTGTCTACGGTGAAGGTGCTTTATAAATCTGCTGCGCGAGAATGGTTTGCTCGCTTTCGTTCTGGTAATTTTAATATGAAAGATGAGTCACGCTCAGGTCGTGCAATCACTGTAAAACTGATGAAATTCTTAAAAAAGTCTAGCCATGGAGAGCGGTCACAAACGTTCGGAAAGCCAGAATTGACGCTGAAAAAGGTGATGCTGTATGGTGGGACTGGAAGGAAATCGTCCACCATGAGCTACTTCCAGCTGGTCGAACAATTGATTCTCAACTCTATTGTGAACAACTAAAGAGATTACGCCAGGCTATTGAAAGAAAACGGCCGGAATTGATTAATAGGAAAGGTGACACCATGACAACGCTTGACCACACACTTCTGTGATGGCCTGTCAGTTTTGCGAAAATTTAATTGGGAAGTTTTGATGCATCTACCATATAGTCCAGACATAGCACCCTCAGACTATCAATTGTTCCGATCTCTGCAGAACTCTCTGAATGGAATTAAGCTGCTTTCAAAAGAAGCCTGTGAAAACCACTAGATTCAGTTTTTCAACCAGAAACCACAGAAGTTCTGCACCGATAACATCATGGCTCTACCCGAAACATTTAAGCTAATAATGGAGCATATTTGGTTTAAATATATTAATTTTCAGACTATAAGAAAACCACTTGAGTTGTATTAAAAAACGCTACGAACCTTTTCCCAGACTCAGATGTATGTCAATAAACACCGATTAAACTAAATCAAGCACCTAAAAGTGGCAATAACTCTAAAAGTGCGTACAAATTTGAAATTTTTCCTCTTTACATTAAAATTCGTTTAATGGAACATACTCTCCAATTGGATTATGATTTGGAGGAGGAACAGGTAGAGAAAATAAAGTGAATCAGGAAAAAGGGAAGATGAAAAAAAGCCAAATACAGAACCGGTAACGTCAACTTGGCCTAATAATGGACCAGCCAAAGCAAGGAGTGTGAACTACATAACACTGCTAGAAGGTTTTTCTCTGAACCTTTGATTGCAGTTTTTATCAAAGAAGTAGATACTGAATTAATAAGATGTTACGGTCGAAGTGTCACCTTTCCAATAAGTATTCAGTGGTATGCCTGCGATCAGTGTTTTTCTTTTCTTTTTCAGTGTGCTTCTTTAATTTTTCACAACCAAAAAAATCAGCTAGAGGGATTTCTAGTGATATATGTACATATGTATTCATTTTTCTCCACACTTCGCGCATTGCATTTTTTCCTCAAAAGACTTTTATTTCAAAAAAGTGTAACGCACAGGGTAATTACGCAAAAAAAAAAAATTTCAAAACTCCGCTGCTAAGGGTGGCTCAACTCTTCCGGCCATGCTCAGGGGGGGGGGGGGGGGGTTCTTGAACCCCAACAGCCGAAAGGAACCCCTGTTACAAACAAACAGAACAGAGCTAAGGCTTACCTATGCTACACAGCCATTCAAAAGAGACGAGCAAGAAAAATGATAAAATCACCCGGCGAACGGACATGGATGACTAGGGGGCAGTCGCGAGGGTCTTGTTGGAGAGAGGACGGAGGAGGGGGAGGATTAGGTGGAAGTCTCCATCCCCTTTCTGTACCCACCCAACCTGGCCGGTAGCAAAGTCATGATATACCGGCCCCAAAAATCGTTGTGTCACTTGGAGGTGTGGTTTAGGGGAGGCCGCTCCTCAGCCTGTATCTATCTAATCGTTCATCACGTCTGTTCCAATGAAAAAAAAATTTAATCACAACAAAAAAATCAGCTTATGAATCTTCAATACACTTTATTTAGGTTAAATTTGAAAAGAATTTCTAATCTACACATAGTTCTGCTTTCTCTAGCTATGCATTACTATACAAGTTATAAGCTTATTATAACCTATAATTACATGAATTATGGCACTCATTACATAGGTTTATTTGCAAAAAAAAAAATTCCTTAATTTATCTTATAATAAAGTAAGCTGTAATAAGAATTTGTTATTATGGTTAAGATATTTAATAGGTAGGATATTTAGTTATATACTACTAAAAAAATACCTGGATAATAATGTGTCCAGCGCGCACTTTATTAAAAAAATTTATGATTACCATGGTAATGAGTATATACAATATATCAATAGTTTACGTAAATACTTTCATATAATTTCCATTAACGCAAGTGGAATCAACCTGGCTATGATTAATAGTATACTTGTCGATATGTCCTTAACTACGAGGAATATCGTCACCTGCCCATCCAGATGTCCCTTTCGTTGTTTACTTGTTAAACTTTGTTGTAGTTGTTGTTTCTGGTGTAGTGGATGTTACTGGTGTAGTTGCTGTTATTGTTGTAGTTGTTGTTATAGTGGTAGTTGTGGTTATAGTTGTAGTTGTGGTTAAAGTTGTAGTTGTGGTTAAAGTTGTGGTTGTGGTTAAAGTTGTAGTTGTTGTTAAAGTTGTCGTTGTGGCCTTTGTTATAGTTATTAGCTTAAATTTTTAATTATAGTTATATAGTACAGAGCATGTCTTTAGTTCACTTTGTTTGTTTAGTACTTTATTATGTAATTGGATTTATTGTTGTCGTGGTATTTGTTGCACTTGTTGTATTTTGTTGTTGGGGGGTTAAGGTGAGGGGAAGCGATTACATAGCCTCTCCCCTCGCAAGCGTCATCCTCACTTTCCCGTGGTTCCCCCTGTTTCCTACTGACGAGGCTCTGGCGACCGACTAGGGAGCGGTATATTTCCCTAACCTTTCGTCTCCTACTCTACTACTTTCAGCTTTTTTCTCTGCTTACTTTCTACTTTCTCCTATCTACTTTCTGGGTTGGATCAAGGTGTCACGCGACCCGTGCCGACGATCTACTAGGCTGAGGACCCAGGCTTAAAAATAGCTCAGTCGCAAACGGAGCGTATCGAATACCTGGCGACCTTCGATACTATCTAGCCTTACCTGTGCACACGGACCTCTGTGCAGGCGGACCCTCCCTATGTCTGTTACTCGTGGGAACAACATGGACAATTCTAACAACAAAAATAATATTGACGAATGTGTGATGGGACGGACGGTTACGGACGGTGACGGCTCTACCGACACAACCCAAACCGACCGTCGCGAGCGAGATGGCGTCACTTTTGGTGACAAGCATCGAGCTCCCCCCGCTGCAATGGAATCATCCGATGAAGACGACTGCAGCACTCGGCTCGTGGATCTAGTCCTGAGCGAGGCTGACGAGAATGAGTCATTGACTCTTTCACAGGTCAGCCAAGCTACGATGATTGATCTGGAAGCCGAGGTTGCTCTGTTGGAGGATGCCCCCCTAAGCAGCACTCGACAGGCTGGAGCTCGGACCAAGGAGGAGAAAGCCCGAAGGGCCTACAAGCGAGCGAAGAGTTTTCTTCGTAAGCTGGCCGGACAGGATCCCTCCACGTTGACCGAGAGACAACGCCACATGAAGAAAGGCAGCGAGAAGAAGGTGGCAAAGTTCGAAAGGACTACTGCCGCCTCCGCCGCAAGAGAGGAGGGGGGGAAAGTACTTTCCAAGCCCTCCCCGCTGGCGGCCTCTAAGCCAATTCTGGGCGTGAAGAGTGCCCTGGACGAGAAGCCATCGACCTCCCGTGGGTCACAGGTGACTCGCCAGGACCGGGTCAGGAAAATAGCCGCGGCTCCAAAACCCGGACCGAATCCAACTCTCCCTGCCAGTAGGGCGGAGAAAAGGAACAGGTCGGCGGAGGAGAGCCCGAAGAATGACCCTAAAAAGGTGAGAAGGTCAGCCAGCTTCAAGGCAGAGGCAAGCCTGCAAATAGCCGTAGTCGACAGATCGGACCCAGATGGAAAGATCGCACCGACGAACTGGCTACGCGTGGAAGCGAAGCTGCTGGCTGAGATGTCGAAACCCGAGCGGAAGGAGGAGGACGTAGAGTTTGAGGGGGCTGGATGGCAAAGAGGAGTCAAGGTCATCAGTTGCGGCAATAAGAAGGCTCTGGACTTCTTATCGTCAGCGATATCTAACCTTGGCGAAATCTGGCCGAAGGCCAAGCTCGAGATCCTGCCTCGCTCCTCCCTTCCCTTAAGGCCAGCGGTTGTGGTGTGGATCCCGCCTCCAGTCCCGGAGTCGGGAGCCACTGTGCTGGGTTTGATAGGGAAGCAGAACCCGTCCTTAGGGGCGCAGGATTGGGAGATTCTCTCGTCCAACGTCCCTAAGAACGGTGGAAGGAATTACTGGTGTGCGGTAAACCAGCAATCCCTGGAGGCCATTAGGATGCAGAAAGGAGCCATCCGGTTCGGATCTATAAAGGTCCGCGTGCCGAACGATGGAGACGGCAGAGGGGGCGGAGGACCACAGCCTAATGAAGGTGGTGCAGGTAAACCTACACCACTGTAAGGCGGCCTCGGTCGACCTCCTCCTAACCCTGACGAAGGATGACATCGACGTGGCTCTGGTCCAAGAACCCTGGTTGAGTGGAGGGAGGGTTGCAGGGCTTAAATCGCGTCAGTACAGAACCTTCGAACCTGCGGCAACATCAAAGGTCCTGTATATTGGTGAAGAACAACATTTAACCACAATTGTGTGTGAGCCGAGTCAGGAACTCCTACTCGCGTCAGCGTACTTCCCATATGATGCGGAGGACCCACCGCCGCATCAAGTCCGCGCGCTAGCAGGATTTGCCCACCGGAGCAAATCAAGGCTAGTGATGGGATGCGATGCCAACGGGCACCACACGCAATGGGGAAGCAGCGACATCAACAAGAGGGGTGAGTCGATTTTTGATTTTATTCTTGATTATAACCTAGTCATTTGCAATAGGGGAAATACTCCCACGTTTAGCAATAAAACTAGATCAGAAGTTATTGACCTGACCCTTAGTAGTGCTAGGGACATAGAAATTGTAGATTTGAGAGTGTCCGCTGAGTATTCCTTTTCGGATCACTCCAGGATTCTCTTCAATATTAGTGTCTCACTACCACCGATAGCACCATTCAGAAACCCCAAGAAAACGGACTGGGAGAGGTTCTCTCAACTAGCCGCGGCCAAACTGTCTGGTTACGAGGCGAGGCTTAGGGGGGAGAACACCGAATGCCAGGTTCGTTTCCTGTCTGGGGCACTCCGCAGTGCCTTTACCAGCTCCTGTCCAATAAGCCGTCCACGCAAGTGCAGCAAGCCAGGATGGTGGACCTCTGAGCTGGCGGCACTGAGGAGAGCTACCCGAGCACTCTTTAACAGGGCCAAAAGCTCCGGCAACGATATAGACTGGGTTTTGTATAGGACGGGGCTCAGGCTTTATAAGAGTAGAATAAGAACAGTAAAGAGGGACTCGTGGAGGGAATTTTGTGGGTCAGTTTGCGAGGTTAACGAAGCAGCAAGACTACGCAGGATACTTGCCCGGGAAAGGACGACACCGCGCTTTATCCTAAGGTCGGATGGATCTTAGACGCAAACCAGCCGGGAGACTCTGGAAGTGCTTTGTAACAAGCACTTTCCGGGTTGCACTGATCACGAGTTAGAAGCGGAGGTGCTTCGTGGCATTCCTAGTTCGATTCGTGGTACAGTAGCGAGTTCAACGGGGGGCGCAGCTGGTGACATTGTGGATGAGGACAAGGTTAAATGGGCGGTTGGATCGTTCAGTCCCTTCAAATCGGCGGGACAAGACGGTATCATACCGACCATGCTGCAAGTCTCTCACCTCAATCTTACCGCTGCTCGTCGAAATCTTTATAGGGTGTCTCAGGAATAAGTATGTCCCTGAGGAATGGAGGGAAGTTAGGGTCGTTTTCATACCGAAAGCAGGCAGGCCATCCCACTTCTCCGCTAAGGACTACAGACCCATCTCTCTCTCGTCATTCCTGTTGAAGACGCTTGAGAGGCTGGTGGATCTGTACATCAGGAGCAGGATCACCCACAGGTTGTGCCAGTCCCAACACGCCTACATGAAAGGCAGATCGGTTGAGAGCGCACTCCATCGGGTGGTGTCCACGATAGAGAAATCTTTTGGTAATAGGGAATACACTCTGGGTGCATTTCTGGACATCGAAGGGGCATTTAATAATGTCAAACCGGAAGCTATTAACGCAGCTCTGACACGCTTCGACATCCCTGAGGCCATTAGGGGTTGGATTGATGAGATGCTAAAAGGCAGGATCATAAATCCATCCTTGGGGACGACCAAGCTGCGCAAAAACGTGAAGCGCGGTACACCCCAGGGAGGGGTTCTCTCCCCCCTCCTTTGGCTCTTGGTGGTGGACGGAATTCTGAGAGAGTTCCAGGGTTCTGGGGTTAGGGCAACCGTGTACGCCGATGATATAGGTATCCTGATATCGGGTAAATTCCTACCCACAATCAGCGAAGTTATGTCTCACGCTTTGAGGACTATTTCGAGATGGGCGGACAGGAATGGTCTCGGCACGAACGCAGCTAAGACCGAGCTTGTCCTCTTCACTAGGAAATACAAGATCCCGGACTTTAGGAGGCCCCGCCTGAACGGCCTGGACATATGAAGTATCTCGGCATAATCTTGGATAGCAAACTATCCTGGAAGCTCAACGTGGCCGAGAGAGCGAAAAAAGGACTAAATGCCTTCTACGCCTGCAAAAAGGCCATCGGAGGGAGATGGGGCCTATCACCGTACATTGTTCATTGGATGTACACAGCAATAGTACGCCCGATTCTCTCCTACGGGGGCCTAGTGTGCTGGGAGGCGCTGCAACGCAACAGCAATCTTAAAACCCTAACAGGAGTACAAAGATGTGCTGCCAGGGCGATTACGGGAGCAGTAAAAAGCACACCGCAGGCTGGACTGGACACTCTACTGCATCTCCTGCCTCTAGACCTGTTCATGCTGAGCACTGCAGGCAAAACCCTGCTCAGGCTCAGAGAGCTCAACCTCGGTAACGAGGCCCAGCTCGGACATGCCAGTGTGCTTCACAAGCTTAGACTGCTAAACTCTGGTCACGGGGTGAACCTGTCTGCTCCAACGGACTACATTATTCCGAGACTTGAGTTTGACGGCAGACCCTCGGTGCTCCTGCCAAGCAGGGAGGACTGGTCGATAGGGGATTTAATCCCCCAAGGAGGCATCGCTATCTTCACGGATGGATCAAAGACCGAGGAAGGTACGGGAGCTGGGTTTTACTCAAGCGCGCTGCAGATTGAGCGCCACTACAGGCTGCCTGACTACCGCAGCGTGTTCCAAGCGGAGGTCTTTGCGATCGAGCGGGCCGCTGAGTTCGTCCTGGAGGAACGGATATCGAACGCCGATATACACTTCTTCGTGGACAGTCAGGCCGCCCTGCTTGCGCTGGACTCCATTGTGATAAAATCAAAAGTTGTATCGAAATGCAGAGGAAAGCTCAGGGAGCTCATGGCGACCCACAAGGTCAGACTCTGCTGGGTTCCAGGTCACTCTAACATTGAGGGCAATGAACAGGCGGATCGTCTGGCAAGGGTGGGCTCCTCAACTAGTTCCACAGAAGCTGATACCTCCGTTGGTATACCAATGTCGTCCCAGGCTAAACAAATGGAAGTGCTGGCAACGAACGCAGCCAATCTTGCCTGGATTAGCAGGAGTGATTGCGCTACGACCAGGTCTCTATGGCCAAAAATGAACCTGAGGAACTCGAGGACACTCCTATCCTTACCGAGGGAGCAGCTAAGAGTCGCAGTTGGAGTGATCACGGGGCATTGCCCAATAGGCCAAATGGTCTCCAGATGGAGGCCGGGGGTTATAGTTGAGCACTGCAGGTGCTGTAATGACGTAGATGAGGAGGAAACTATAACCCACCTGCTCTGCCAGTGCCCCGCCCTATCACGAAGCCGCCTCCGGACGATAGGGGTTGGTTTCCTGGATAATCTAGCGGAGCTGGCAGAGCGACCGGTTTCTAGCCTTCTGGGATTTATCAGGAGCGCCGTTACGGCTTTCTCGCGGCCTCTACCTGACCTTAACGGGGAGGCCCTGGCTGCGGGGGCTGGTGATTCGGCGCGCGGACAAGGAGTTCCCACCTAATATTCCTAAAATTTCTGAAATTTCTAAAATTTTCTTAATATTCTTTCTTTCTTTTTATATGGGTAATCACAATGGGCCAAATGGGCCTAGGTGTCAGTAGGCCCCCCCCCCCCACGGGGAAGTACAAGCCCTTCTTACCTACCTACCTACCTGTATTTTGTTGTTTAGATTATTGCTTTAAGAATGTATATATATTGCTTTAGTTCACTTTATTTGTTTAGTACTTTATTATGTAATTGGATTTATTGTTGTCGTGGTATTTGTTGCACTTGTTGTATTTTGTTGTTTAGATTATTGCTTTAAGAATGTAAATATATATATTGCTTTAGTTCACTTTATTTGTTTAGTACTTTATCATGAAATTGGATTTATTGTTGTCGTTGTATTTGTTGGCACTTATTGTAGTTGTTGTTTAGTTTATTGCTTTAAGTATGTATAATAAGTGTGTCTTTAGTTAACTTATTTGTTTAGTACTTTATTATGAAATTTGGATTTATTGTTGTTGTTGTATTTGTTGGCACTTATTGTATTTGTTGCTTAGTTTATTGCTTTAATTATGTATAATAAGTGTGTTTTTAGTTAACTTTATTTGTTTAGTACTTTATTGTGAAATTTGATTTATTGTTGTTGTTGTATTTGTTGGCACTTATTGTATTTGTTGTTTAGTTTATTGCTTTAAGTATGTATAATAAGTGTTTTAGTTAACTTTATTTGTTTAGTACTTTATTATGAAATTTGATTTATTGTTGTGGTTGTATTTGTTGCACTTATTGTAGTTGTTGTTTAGCTTATTACTTAATTATTAAATTTGACATGTTTTTATTTCAACCAATGCGAGTACAATGTAAATTTCTTGCCGAGGCAAACTCCATATAAAGTGTATAATATAAACTGATTTTACATTTCAACCAAGGCGAGTACAATGTAAATTTCTTGCCGAGGCAAACTCAATATAAAGTGTATAAAATAAACTGATTTTACATTTCAACCAAAGCGAGTACAATGTAAATTTCTTGCCGAGGCAAACTCAATATAAAGTGTATAACATAAACTGATTTTACTGTTGCGATTATTTAGGTGGTTTTCACATTCAAATAGATATAAAAATATTTTATTTTAGTTGGTGCTGGTATAATTTTTGACGTGCTCCACTGTGGTCAATTAATTAAATGATTTGGTGACAGCATATTTGACCCCTTTATTTCAATTTTTCGAACTCGCGATTTCTTTCATTAGTCAAAAGTACTTATTTGCACATGCCACAGTGTACACTTCTTCTCTGCTCGCGACCGGCCGTCTGAAATATTCGCAACCAACTCAATTGCCTGTATCGCTTTTCCCTACTCATCGACCGCATTGCAGATCTCGCCGTCTCGCTCCCTCCCACCATGGTCGGCACACTGAGCAAGTGCCGTAGCATGGCGTGATGCGAAGTTCAGGGCGAACCTCACAAAAGTCTGCAGAAAAAGTCATCAAAAAGCCGTTTTCAATGACATTTAAAATAAAAGTCATACCCATAACTCTTATAAACTCTTTTAAAAATAAAAGTAATCGAAAGATAACTCTTCAATAAGAGTTATGGGTATGTATTATCCACATGAAATTTTTGAAAAAAATTATAAAAGTTTCAGGGTCTGATTATAATAATATCAGACCCTTAATACATAAAAATTTTTCGTTAGGAGGCTTAGCGCCGCAGGCGATATTTATGAACGCGCGAAGTAGAATGGAAAATAGTACTTAGAGAACTTACATAGTACTATAGAAACTTAGACTGTGATTGTAAAAAATCGGTTTTCTCCTAAGATCCTGCACCGATTTGTACGATATATACCTCTATAAAAAGATAAGTCATTCTACTTCTCTAGTATTGCGATAATTATGTACAATAGGTTAATTCTAATAATTATAATAATAGGTTAATTTAATTATACTTAAAAAAGAATAATGAGTGGAAAAAAATAGTACTAACAATTTAACATTCCATTTTTCTCCAAAACTGGACTGTTTTCGACTAAATATTATTTTATATATATTTTTTAAATATGAAAGATAATTCGATTACCTTTCCAACAATATCAACATAATAGAGGTATTTCGTAAAGTTTAGGACATATAGGCCTGAAATTTTCAAATTTCAGAGGGCTATAACTCTGGAACAAGATTAGAGCAATAAAAATTTTTATTCTTGTTGGGGTCAGCGCTAAAAACAACAGCAGCAACAAAAACAACATGGGTTAGGTAGACGAGGGGTCTTATTTAAGCCCAAAAATTATTACTTTTCAAAAAATCAAAAACATTTCTAAACATTCTAGTGTTTGTGATATCAATCACATGGGGATATCTCATACAGTTAAGGATATACGTTCCAATACTTTTCAAATTTTGAAGGGCTATACCTGTGATTCCGAAAGGGAGCTGCAAGTTTGGTTGTTGTTGGAATTATCGTCAAAAACAACAACAGCAAAATTGGAGTTTGCATATACATATGTAACTCAATTTAAGCCAAAAAAACGGGGAGCAGATCGGGATCCGACTGGTATGCCAAACGTGTTTGTTGTGGCATGATACATACCCAAACAAAATCATATGCCCCTCATGGTTTCCGAGTTATATAGGGTTTTCTTACCATAATCGGTGTAGAATTTTAGGAGAAAACGGTCTTTGAAACGTAAATAGTTAATGCTTTTTAAGAATTCTACCAAAACGCGATTTTTCAAATAAATTTTTTGTTTCTTCAGTTTAGGGTCGCAAGCGAAAAATCGCGACTTTTCATAACAATTTTTCAAGTAAGTTAAAATCTTACTTTGCATATAGGCACTACAATAACAGAATGAAAAATTTTCTTGAAAAACGAAAAAGAGTAGTAGCGTAAAACAATTCACACAAAATGGACTGGACTGGACACTCTACTGCATCTCCTGCCTCTAGACCTGTTCATGCTGAGCACTGCAGGCAAAACCCTGCTCAGGCTCAGAGAGCTCAACCTCGGTAACGAGGCCCAGCTCGGACATGCCAGTGTGCTTCACAAGCTTAGACTGCTAAACTCTGGTCACGGGGTGAACCTGTCTGCTCCAACGGACTACATTATTCCGAGACTTGAGTTTGACGGCAGACCCTCGGTGCTCCTGCCAAGCAGGGAGGACTGGTCGATAGGGGATTTAATCCCCCAAGGAGGCATCGCTATCTTCACGGATGGATCAAAGACCGAGGAAGGTACGGGAGCTGGGTTTTACTCAAGCGCGCTGCAGATTGAGCGCCACTACAGGCTGCCTGACTACTGCAGCGTGTTCCAAGCGGAGGTCTTTGCGATCGAGCGGGCCGCTGAGTTCGTCCTGGAGGAACGGATATCGAACGCCGATATACACTTCTTCGTGGACAGTCAGGCCGCCCTGCTTGCGCTGGACTCCGTTGTGATAAAATCAAAAGTTGTATCGAAATGCAGAGGAAAGCTCAGGGAGCTCATGGCGACCCACAAGGTCAGACTCTGCTGGGTTCCAGGTCACTCTAACATTGAGGGCAATGAACAGGCGGATCGTCTGGCAAGGGTGGGCTCCTCAACTAGTTCCACAGAAGCTGATACCTCCGTTGGTATACCAATGTCGTCCCAGGCTAAACAAATGGAAGTGCTGGCAACGAACGCAGCCAATCTTGCCTGGATTAGCAGGAGTGATTGCGCTACGACCAGGTCTCTATGGCCAAAAATGAACCTGAGGAACTCGAGGACACTCCTATCCTTACCGAGGGAGCAGCTAAGAGTCGCAGTTGGAGTGATCACGGGGCATTGCCCAATAGGCCAAATGGTCTCCAGATGGAGGCCGGGGGTTATAGTTGAGCACTGCAGGTGCTGTAATGACGTAGATGAGGAGGAAACTATAACCCACCTGCTCTGCCAGTGCCCCGCCCTATCACGAAGCCGCCTCCGGACGATAGGGGTTGGTTTCCTGGATAATCTAGCGGAGCTGGCAGAGCGACCGGTTTCTAGCCTTCTGGGATTTATCAGGAGCGCCGTTACGGCTTTCTCGCGGCCTCTACCTGACCTTAACGGGGAGGCCCTGGCTGCGGGGGCTGGTGATTCGGCGCGCGGACAAGGAGTTCCCACCTAAAATTCCTAAAATTTCTGAAATTTCTAAAATTTTCTTAATATTCTTTCTTTCTTTTTATATGGGTAATCACAATGGGCCAAATGGGCCTAGGTGTCAGTAGCTCCCCCCCCCCCCCCCCCCCCCCCCACGGGGAAGTACAAGCCCTTCTTACCTATCTACCTACCTGTATTTTGTTGTTTAGATTATTGCTTTAAGAATGTATATATATTGCTTTAGTTCACTTTATTTGTTTAGTACTTTATTATGTAATTGGATTTATTGTTGTCGTGGTATTTGTTGCACTTGTTGTATTTTGTTGTTTAGATTATTGCTTTAAGAATGTAAATATATATATTGCTTTAGTTCACTTTATTTGTTTAGTACTTTATCATGAAATTGGATTTATTGTCGTTGTATTTGTTGGCACTTATTGTAGTTGTTGTTTAGTTTATTGCTTTAAGTATGTATAATAAGTGTGTCTTTAGTTAACTTATTTGTTTAGTACTTTATTATGAAATTTGGATTTATTGTTGTTGTTGTATTTGTTGGCACTTATTGTATTTGTTGCTTAGTTTATTGCTTTAATTATGTATAATAAGTGTGTTTTTAGTTAACTTTATTTGTTTAGTACTTTATTGTGAAATTTGATTTATTGTTGTTGTTGTATTTGTTGGCACTTATTGTATTTGTTGTTTAGTTTATTGCTTTAAGTATGTATAATAAGTGTTTTAGTTAACTTTATTTGTTTAGTACTTTATTATGAAATTTGATTTATTGTTGTGGTTGTATTTGTTGCACTTATTGTAGTTGTTGTTTAGCTTATTACTTAATTATTAAATTTGACATGTTTTTATTTCAACCAATGCGAGTACAATGTAAATTTCTTGCCGAGGCAAACTCCATATAAAGTGTATAATATAAACTGATTTTACATTTCAACCAAAGCGAGTACAATGTAAATTTCTTGCCGAGGCAAACTCAATATAAAGTGTATAAAATAAACTGATTTTACATTTCAACCAAAGCGAGTACAATGTAAATTTCTTGCCGAGGCAAACTCAATATAAAGTGTATAACATAAACTGATTTTACTGTTGCGATTATTTAGGTGGTTTTCACATTCAAATAGATATAAAAATATTTTATTTTAGTTGGTGCTGGTATAATTTTTGACGTGCTCCACTGTGGTCAATTAATTAAATGATTTGGTGACAGCATATTTGACCCCTTTATTTCAATTTTTCGAACTCGCGATTTCTTTCATTAGTCAAAAGTACTTATTTGCACATGCCACAGTGTACACTTCTTCTCTGCTCGCGACCGGCCGTCTGAAATATTCGCAACCAACTCAATTGCCTGTATCGCTTTTCCCTACTCATCGACCGCATTGCAGATCTCGCCGTCTCGCTCCCTCCCACCATGGTCGGCACACTGAGCAAGTGCCGTAGCATGGCGTGATGCGAAGTTCAGGGCGAACCTCACAAAAGTCTGCAGAAAAAGTCATCAAAAAGCCGTTTTCAATGACATTTAAAATAAAAGTCATACCCATAACTCTTATAAACTCTTTTAAAAATAAAAGTAATCGAAAGATAACTCTTCAATAAGAGTTATGGGTATGTATTATCCACATGAAATTTTTGAAAAAAATTATAAAAGTTTCAGGGTCTGATTATAATAATATCAGACCCTTAATACATAAAAATTTTTCGTTAGGAGGCTTAGCGCCGCAGGCGATATTTATGAACGCGCGAAGTAGAAAGGAAAATAGTACTTAGAGAACTTACATAGTACTATAGAAACTTAGACTGTGATTGTAAAAAATCGGTTTTCTCCTAAGATCCTGCACCGATTTGTACGATATATACCTCTATAAAAAGATAAGTCATTCTACTTCTCTAGTATTGCGATAATTATGTACAATAGGTTAATTCTAATAATTATAATAATAGGTTAATTTAATTATACTTAAAAAAGAATAATGAGTGGAAAAAAATAGTACTAACAATTTAACATTCCATTTTTCTCCAAAACTGGACTGTTTTCGACTAAATATTATTTTATATATATTTTTTAAATATGAAAGATAATTCGATTACCTTTCCAACAATATCAACATAATAGAGGTATTTCGTAAAGTTTAGGACATATAGGCCTGAAATTTTCAAATTTCAGAGGGCTATAACTCTGGAACAAGATTAGAGCAATAAAAATTTTTATTCTTGTTGGGGTCAGCGCTAAAAACAACAGCAGCAACAAAAACAACATGGGTTAGGTAGACGAGGGGTCTTATTTAAGCCCAAAAATTATTACTTTTCAAAAAATCAAAAACATTTCTAAACATTCTAGTGTTTGTGATATCAATCACATGGGGATATCTCATACAGTTAAGGATATACGTTCCAATACTTTTCAAATTTTGAAGGGCTATACCTGTGATTCCGAAAGGGAGCTGCAAGTTTGGTTGTTGTTGGAATTATCGTCAAAAACAACAACAGCAAAATTGGAGTTTGCATATACATATGTAACTCAATTTAAGCCAAAAAAACGGGGAGCAGATCGGGATCCGACTGGTATGCCAAACGTGTTTGTTGTGGCATGATACATACCCAAACAAAATCATATGCCCCTCATGGTTTCCGAGTTATATAGGGTTTTCTTACCATAATCGGTGTAGAATTTTAGGAGAAAACGGTCTTTGAAACGTAAATAGTTAATGCTTTTTAAGAATTCTACCAAAACGCGATTTTTCAAATAAATTTTTTGTTTCTTCAGTTTAGGGTCGCAAGCGAAAAATCGCGACTTTTCATAACAATTTTTCAAGTAAGTTAAAATCTTACTTTGCATATAGGCACTACAATAACAGAATGAAAAATTTTCTTGAAAAACGAAAAAGAGTAGTAGCGTAAAACAATTCACACAAAATGGACTGGACTGGACACTCTACTGCATCTCCTGCCTCTAGACCTGTTCATGCTGAGCACTGCAGGCAAAACCCTGCTCAGGCTCAGAGAGCTCAACCTCGGTAACGAGGCCCAGCTCGGACATGCCAGTGTGCTTCACAAGCTTAGACTGCTAAACTCTGGTCACGGGGTGAACCTGTCTGCTCCAACGGACTACATTATTCCGAGACTTGAGTTTGACGGCAGACCCTCGGTGCTCCTGCCAAGCAGGGAGGACTGGTCGATAGGGGATTTAATCCCCCAAGGAGGCATCGCTATCTTCACGGATGGATCAAAGACCGAGGAAGGTACGGGAGCTGGGTTTTACTCAAGCGCGCTGCAGATTGAGCGCCACTACAGGCTGCCTGACTACTGCAGCGTGTTCCAAGCGGAGGTCTTTGCGATCGAGCGGGCCGCTGAGTTCGTCCTGGAGGAACGGATATCGAACGCCGATATACACTTCTTCGTGGACAGTCAGGCCGCCCTGCTTGCGCTGGACTCCGTTGTGATAAAATCAAAAGTTGTATCGAAATGCAGAGGAAAGCTCAGGGAGCTCATGGCGACCCACAAGGTCAGACTCTGCTGGGTTCCAGGTCACTCTAACATTGAGGGCAATGAACAGGCGGATCGTCTGGCAAGGGTGGGCTCCTCAACTAGTTCCACAGAAGCTGATACCTCCGTTGGTATACCAATGTCGTCCCAGGCTAAACAAATGGAAGTGCTGGCAACGAACGCAGCCAATCTTGCCTGGATTAGCAGGAGTGATTGCGCTACGACCAGGTCTCTATGGCCAAAAATGAACCTGAGGAACTCGAGGACACTCCTATCCTTACCGAGGGAGCAGCTAAGAGTCGCAGTTGGAGTGATCACGGGGCATTGCCCAATAGGCCAAATGGTCTCCAGATGGAGGCCGGGGGTTATAGTTGAGCACTGCAGGTGCTGTAATGACGTAGATGAGGAGGAAACTATAACCCACCTGCTCTGCCAGTGCCCCGCCCTATCACGAAGCCGCCTCCGGACGATAGGGGTTGGTTTCCTGGATAATCTAGCGGAGCTGGCAGAGCGACCGGTTTCTAGCCTTCTGGGATTTATCAGGAGCGCCGTTACGGCTTTCTCGCGGCCTCTACCTGACCTTAACGGGGAGGCCCTGGCTGCGGGGGCTGGTGATTCGGCGCGCGGACAAGGAGTTCCCAACTAAAATTCCTAAAATTTCTGAAATTTCTAAAATTTTCTTAATATTCTTTCTTTCTTTTTATATGGGTAATCACAATGGGCCAAATGGGCCTAGGTGTCAGTAGCTCCCCCCCCCCCCCCCCACGGGGAAGTACAAGCCCTTCTTACCTACCTACCTACCTGTATTTTGTTGTTTAGATTATTGCTTTAAGAATGTATATATATTGCTTTAGTTCACTTTATTTGTTTAGTACTTTATTATGTAATTGGATTTATTGTTGTCGTGGTATTTGTTGCACTTGTTGTATTTTGTTGTTTAGATTATTGCTTTAAGAATGTAAATATATATATTGCTTTAGTTCACTTTATTTGTTTAGTACTTTATCATGAAATTGGATTTATTGTTGTCGTTGTATTTATTGGCACTTATTGTAGTTGTTGTTTAGTTTATTGCTTTAAGTATGTATAATAAGTGTGTCTTTAGTTAACTTATTTGTTTAGTACTTTATTATGAAATTTGGATTTATTGTTGTTGTTGTATTTGTTGGCACTTATTGTATTTGTTGCTTAGTTTATTGCTTTAATTATGTATAATAAGTGTGTTTTTAGTTAACTTTATTTGTTTAGTACTTTATTGTGAAATTTGATTTATTGTTGTTGTTGTATTTGTTGGCACTTATTGTATTTGTTGTTTAGTTTATTGCTTTAAGTATGTATAATAAGTGTTTTAGTTAACTTTATTTGTTTAGTACTTTATTATGAAATTTGATTTATTGTTGTGGTTGTATTTGTTGCACTTATTGTAGTTGTTGTTTAGCTTATTACTTAATTATTAAATTTGACATGTTTTTATTTCAACCAATGCGAGTACAATGTAAATTTCTTGCCGAGGCAAACTCCATATAAAGTGTATAATATAAACTGATTTTACATTTCAACCAAAGCGAGTACAATGTAAATTTCTTGCCGAGGCAAACTCAATATAAAGTGTATAAAATAAACTGATTTTACATTTCAACCAAAGCGAGTACAATGTAAATTTCTTGCCGAGGCAAACTCAATATAAAGTGTATAACATAAACTGATTTTACTGTTGCGATTATTTAGGTGGTTTTCACATTCAAATAGATTTAAAAATATTTTATTTTAGTTGGTGCTGGTATAATTTTTGACGTGCTCCACTATGGTCAATTAATTAAATGATTTGGTGACAGCATATTTGACCCCTTTATTTCAATTTTTTGAACTCGCGATTTCTTTCATTAGTCAAAAGTACTTATTTGCACATGCCACAGTGTACACTTCTTCTCTGCTCGCGACCGGCCGTCTGAAATATTCGCAACCAACTCAATTGCCTGTATCGCTTTTCCCTACTCATCGACCGCATTGCAGATCTCGCCGTCTCGCTCCCTCCCACCATGGTCGGCACACTGAGCAAGTGCCGTAGCATGGCGTGATGCGAAGTTCAGGGCGAACCTCACAAAAGTCTGCAGAAAAAGTCATCAAAAAGCCGTTTTCAATGACATTTAAAATAAAAGTCATACCCATAACTCTTATAAACTCTTTTAAAAATAAAAGTAATCGAAAGATAACTCTTCAATAAGAGTTATGGGTATGTATTATCCACATGAAATTTTTGAAAAAAATTATAAAAGTTTCAGGGTCTGATTATAATAATATCAGACCCTTAATACATAAAAATTTTTCGTTAGGAGGCTTAGCGCCGCAGGCGATATTTATGAACGCGCGAAGTAGAATGGAAAATAGTACTTAGAGAACTTACATAGTACTATAGAAACTTAGACTGTGATTGTAAAAAATCGGTTTTCTCCTAAGATCCTGCACCGATTTGTACGATATATACCTCTATAAAAAGATAAGTCATTCTACTTCTCTAGTATTGCGATAATTATGTACAATAGGTTAATTCTAATAATTATAATAATAGGTTAATTTAATTATACTTAAAAAAGAATAATGAGTGGAAAAAAATAGTACTAACAATTTAACATTCCATTTTTCTCCAAAACTGGACTGTTTTCGACTAAATATTATTTTATATATATTTTTAAATATGAAAGATAATTCGATTACCTTTCCAACAATATCAACATAATAGAGGTATTTCGTAAAGTTTAGGACATATAGGCCTGAAATTTTCAAATTTCAGAGGGCTATAACTCTGGAACAAGATTAGAGCAATAAAAATTTTTATTCTTGTTGGGGTCAGCGCTAAAAACAACAGCAGCAACAAAAACAACATGGGTTAGGTAGACGAGGGGTCTTATTTAAGCCCAAAAATTATTACTTTTCAAAAAATCAAAAACATTTCTAAACATTCTAGTGTTTGTGATATCAATCACATGGGGATATCTCATACAGTTAAGGATATACGTTCCAATACTTTTCAAATTTTGAAGGGCTATACCTGTGATTCCGAAAGGGAGCTGCAAGTTTGGTTGTTGTTGGAATTATCGTCAAAAACAACAACAGCAAAATTGGAGTTTGCATATACATATGTAACTCAATTTAAGCCAAAAAAACGGGGAGCAGATCGGGATCCGACTGGTATGCCAAACGTGTTTGTTGTGGCATGATACATACCCAAACAAAATCATATGCCCCTCATGGTTTCCGAGTTATATAGGGTTTTCTTACCATAATCGGTGTAGAATTTTAGGAGAAAACGGTCTTTGAAACGTAAATAGTTAATGCTTTTTAAGAATTCTACCAAAACGCGATTTTTCAAATAAATTTTTTGTTTCTTCAGTTTAGGGTCGCAAGCGAAAAATCGCGACTTTTCATAACAATTTTTCAAGTAAGTTAAAATCTTACTTTGCATATAGGCACTACAATAACAGAATGAAAAATTTTCTTGAAAAACGAAAAAGAGTAGTAGCGTAAAACAATTCACACAAAATGGACTGGACTGGACACTCTACTGCATCTCCTGCCTCTAGACCTGTTCATGCTGAGCACTGCAGGCAAAACCCTGCTCAGGCTCAGAGAGCTCAACCTCGGTAACGAGGCCCAGCTCGGACATGCCAGTGTGCTTCACAAGCTTAGACTGCTAAACTCTGGTCACGGGGTGAACCTGTCTGCTCCAACGGACTACATTATTCCGAGACTTGAGTTTGACGGCAGACCCTCGGTGCTCCTGCCAAGCAGGGAGGACTGGTCGATAGGGGATTTAATCCCCCAAGGAGGCATCGCTATCTTCACGGATGGATCAAAGACCGAGGAAGGTACGGGAGCTGGGTTTTACTCAAGCGCGCTGCAGATTGAGCGCCACTACAGGCTGCCTGACTACTGCAGCGTGTTCCAAGCGGAGGTCTTTGCGATCGAGCGGGCCGCTGAGTTCGTCCTGGAGGAACGGATATCGAACGCCGATATACACTTCTTCGTGGACAGTCAGGCCGCCCTGCTTGCGCTGGACTCCGTTGTGATAAAATCAAAAGTTGTATCGAAATGCAGAGGAAAGCTCAGGGAGCTCATGGCGACCCACAAGGTCAGACTCTGCTGGGTTCCAGGTCACTCTAACATTGAGGGCAATGAACAGGCGGATCGTCTGGCAAGGGTGGGCTCCTCAACTAGTTCCACAGAAGCTGATACCTCCGTTGGTATACCAATGTCGTCCCAGGCTAAACAAATGGAAGTGCTGGCAACGAACGCAGCCAATCTTGCCTGGATTAGCAGGAGTGATTGCGCTACGACCAGGTCTCTATGGCCAAAAATGAACCTGAGGAACTCGAGGACACTCCTATCCTTACCGAGGGAGCAGCTAAGAGTCGCAGTTGGAGTGATCACGGGGCATTGCCCAATAGGCCAAATGGTCTCCAGATGGAGGCCGGGGGTTATAGTTGAGCACTGCAGGTGCTGTAATGACGTAGATGAGGAGGAAACTATAACCCACCTGCTCTGCCAGTGCCCCGCCCTATCACGAAGCCGCCTCCGGACGATAGGGGTTGGTTTCCTGGATAATCTAGCGGAGCTGGCAGAGCGACCGGTTTCTAGCCTTCTGGGATTTATCAGGAGCGCCGTTACGGCTTTCTCGCGGCCTCTACCTGACCTTAACGGGGAGGCCCTGGCTGCGGGGGCTGGTGATTCGGCGCGCGGACAAGGAGTTCCCAACTAAAATTCCTAAAATTTCTGAAATTTCTAAAATTTTCTTAATATTCTTTCTTTCTTTTTATATGGGTAATCACAATGGGCCAAATGGGCCTAGGTGTCAGTAGCTCCCCCCCCCCCCCCCCCACGGGGAAGTACAAGCCCTTCTTACCTACCTACCTACCTGTATTTTGTTGTTTAGATTATTGCTTTAAGAATGTATATATATTGCTTTAGTTCACTTTATTTGTTTAGTACTTTATTATGTAATTGGATTTATTGTTGTCGTGGTATTTGTTGCACTTGTTGTATTTTGTTGTTTAGATTATTGCTTTAAGAATGTAAATATATATATTGCTTTAGTTCACTTTATTTGTTTAGTACTTTATCATGAAATTGGATTTATTGTTGTCGTTGTATTTATTGGCACTTATTGTAGTTGTTGTTTAGTTTATTGCTTTAAGTATGTATAATAAGTGTGTCTTTAGTTAACTTATTTGTTTAGTACTTTATTATGAAATTTGGATTTATTGTTGTTGTTGTATTTGTTGGCACTTATTGTATTTGTTGCTTAGTTTATTGCTTTAATTATGTATAATAAGTGTGTTTTTAGTTAACTTTATTTGTTTAGTACTTTATTGTGAAATTTGATTTATTGTTGTTGTTGTATTTGTTGGCACTTATTGTATTTGTTGTTTAGTTTATTGCTTTAAGTATGTATAATAAGTGTTTTAGTTAACTTTATTTGTTTAGTACTTTATTATGAAATTTGATTTATTGTTGTGGTTGTATTTGTTGCACTTATTGTAGTTGTTGTTTAGCTTATTACTTAATTATTAAATTTGACATGTTTTTATTTCAACCAATGCGAGTACAATGTAAATTTCTTGCCGAGGCAAACTCCATATAAAGTGTATAATATAAACTGATTTTACATTTCAACCAAAGCGAGTACAATGTAAATTTCTTGCCGAGGCAAACTCAATATAAAGTGTATAAAATAAACTGATTTTACATTTCAACCAAAGCGAGTACAATGTAAATTTCTTGCCGAGGCAAACTCAATATAAAGTGTATAACATAAACTGATTTTACTGTTGCGATTATTTAGGTGGTTTTCACATTCAAATAGATTTAAAAATATTTTATTTTAGTTGGTGCTGGTATAATTTTTGACGTGCTCCACTATGGTCAATTAATTAAATGATTTGGTGACAGCATATTTGACCCCTTTATTTCAATTTTTTGAACTCGCGATTTCTTTCATTAGTCAAAAGTACTTATTTGCACATGCCACAGTGTACACTTCTTCTCTGCTCGCGACCGGCCGTCTGAAATATTCGCAACCAACTCAATTGCCTGTATCGCTTTTCCCTACTCATCGACCGCATTGCAGATCTCGCCGTCTCGCTCCCTCCCACCATGGTCGGCACACTGAGCAAGTGCCGTAGCATGGCGTGATGCGAAGTTCAGGGCGAACCTCACAAAAGTCTGCAGAAAAAGTCATCAAAAAGCCGTTTTCAATGACATTTAAAATAAAAGTCATACCCATAACTCTTATAAACTCTTTTAAAAATAAAAGTAATCGAAAGATAACTCTTCAATAAGAGTTATGGGTATGTATTATCCACATGAAATTTTTGAAAAAAATTATAAAAGTTTCAGGGTCTGATTATAATAATATCAGACCCTTAATACATAAAAATTTTTCGTTAGGAGGCTTAGCGCCGCAGGCGATATTTATGAACGCGCGAAGTAGAATGGAAAATAGTACTTAGAGAACTTACATAGTACTATAGAAACTTAGACTGTGATTGTAAAAAATCGGTTTTCTCCTAAGATCCTGCACCGATTTGTACGATATATACCTCTATAAAAAGATAAGTCATTCTACTTCTCTAGTATTGCGATAATTATGTACAATAGGTTAATTCTAATAATTATAATAATAGGTTAATTTAATTATACTTAAAAAAGAATAATGAGTGGAAAAAAATAGTACTAACAATTTAACATTCCATTTTTCTCCAAAACTGGACTGTTTTCGACTAAATATTATTTTATATATATTTTTAAATATGAAAGATAATTCGATTACCTTTCCAACAATATCAACATAATAGAGGTATTTCGTAAAGTTTAGGACATATAGGCCTGAAATTTTCAAATTTCAGAGGGCTATAACTCTGGAACAAGATTAGAGCAATAAAAATTTTTATTCTTGTTGGGGTCAGCGCTAAAAACAACAGCAGCAACAAAAACAACATGGGTTAGGTAGACGAGGGGTCTTATTTAAGCCCAAAAATTATTACTTTTCAAAAAATCAAAAACATTTCTAAACATTCTAGTGTTTGTGATATCAATCACATGGGGATATCTCATACAGTTAAGGATATACGTTCCAATACTTTTCAAATTTTGAAGGGCTATACCTGTGATTCCGAAAGGGAGCTGCAAGTTTGGTTGTTGTTGGAATTATCGTCAAAAACAACAACAGCAAAATTGGAGTTTGCATATACATATGTAACTCAATTTAAGCCAAAAAAACGGGGAGCAGATCGGGATCCGACTGGTATGCCAAACGTGTTTGTTGTGGCATGATACATACCCAAACAAAATCATATGCCCCTCATGGTTTCCGAGTTATATAGGGTTTTCTTACCATAATCGGTGTAGAATTTTAGGAGAAAACGGTCTTTGAAACGTAAATAGTTAATGCTTTTTAAGAATTCTACCAAAACGCGATTTTTCAAATAAATTTTTTGTTTCTTCAGTTTAGGGTCGCAAGCGAAAAATCGCGACTTTTCATAACAATTTTTCAAGTAAGTTAAAATCTTACTTTGCATATAGGCACTACAATAACAGAATGAAAAATTTTCTTGAAAAACGAAAAAGAGTAGTAGCGTAAAACAATTCACACAAAATGGACTGGACTGGACACTCTACTGCATCTCCTGCCTCTAGACCTGTTCATGCTGAGCACTGCAGGCAAAACCCTGCTCAGGCTCAGAGAGCTCAACCTCGGTAACGAGGCCCAGCTCGGACATGCCAGTGTGCTTCACAAGCTTAGACTGCTAAACTCTGGTCACGGGGTGAACCTGTCTGCTCCAACGGACTACATTATTCCGAGACTTGAGTTTGACGGCAGACCCTCGGTGCTCCTGCCAAGCAGGGAGGACTGGTCGATAGGGGATTTAATCCCCCAAGGAGGCATCGCTATCTTCACGGATGGATCAAAGACCGAGGAAGGTACGGGAGCTGGGTTTTACTCAAGCGCGCTGCAGATTGAGCGCCACTACAGGCTGCCTGACTACTGCAGCGTGTTCCAAGCGGAGGTCTTTGCGATCGAGCGGGCCGCTGAGTTCGTCCTGGAGGAACGGATATCGAACGCCGATATACACTTCTTCGTGGACAGTCAGGCCGCCCTGCTTGCGCTGGACTCCGTTGTGATAAAATCAAAAGTTGTATCGAAATGCAGAGGAAAGCTCAGGGAGCTCATGGCGACCCACAAGGTCAGACTCTGCTGGGTTCCAGGTCACTCTAACATTGAGGGCAATGAACAGGCGGATCGTCTGGCAAGGGTGGGCTCCTCAACTAGTTCCACAGAAGCTGATACCTCCGTTGGTATACCAATGTCGTCCCAGGCTAAACAAATGGAAGTGCTGGCAACGAACGCAGCCAATCTTGCCTGGATTAGCAGGAGTGATTGCGCTACGACCAGGTCTCTATGGCCAAAAATGAACCTGAGGAACTCGAGGACACTCCTATCCTTACCGAGGGAGCAGCTAAGAGTCGCAGTTGGAGTGATCACGGGGCATTGCCCAATAGGCCAAATGGTCTCCAGATGGAGGCCGGGGGTTATAGTTGAGCACTGCAGGTGCTGTAATGACGTAGATGAGGAGGAAACTATAACCCACCTGCTCTGCCAGTGCCCCGCCCTATCACGAAGCCGCCTCCGGACGATAGGGGTTGGTTTCCTGGATAATCTAGCGGAGCTGGCAGAGCGACCGGTTTCTAGCCTTCTGGGATTTATCAGGAGCGCCGTTACGGCTTTCTCGCGGCCTCTACCTGACCTTAACGGGGAGGCCCTGGCTGCGGGGGCTGGTGATTCGGCGCGCGGACAAGGAGTTCCCAACTAAAATTCCTAAAATTTCTGAAATTTCTAAAATTTTCTTAATATTCTTTCTTTCTTTTTATATGGGTAATCACAATGGGCCAAATGGGCCTAGGTGTCAGTAGCTCCCCCCCCCCCCCCACGGGGAAGTACAAGCCCTTCTTACCTACCTACCTACCTGTATTTTGTTGTTTAGATTATTGCTTTAAGAATGTATATATATTGCTTTAGTTCACTTTATTTGTTTAGTACTTTATTATGTAATTGGATTTATTGTTGTCGTGGTATTTGTTGCACTTGTTGTATTTTGTTGTTTAGATTATTGCTTTAAGAATGTAAATATATATATTGCTTTAGTTCACTTTATTTGTTTAGTACTTTATCATGAAATTGGATTTATTGTTGTCGTTGTATTTATTGGCACTTATTGTAGTTGTTGTTTAGTTTATTGCTTTAAGTATGTATAATAAGTGTGTCTTTAGTTAACTTATTTGTTTAGTACTTTATTATGAAATTTGGATTTATTGTTGTTGTTGTATTTGTTGGCACTTATTGTATTTGTTGCTTAGTTTATTGCTTTAATTATGTATAATAAGTGTGTTTTTAGTTAACTTTATTTGTTTAGTACTTTATTGTGAAATTTGATTTATTGTTGTTGTTGTATTTGTTGGCACTTATTGTATTTGTTGTTTAGTTTATTGCTTTAAGTATGTATAATAAGTGTTTTAGTTAACTTTATTTGTTTAGTACTTTATTATGAAATTTGATTTATTGTTGTGGTTGTATTTGTTGCACTTATTGTAGTTGTTGTTTAGCTTATTACTTAATTATTAAATTTGACATGTTTTTATTTCAACCAATGCGAGTACAATGTAAATTTCTTGCCGAGGCAAACTCCATATAAAGTGTATAATATAAACTGATTTTACATTTCAACCAAAGCGAGTACAATGTAAATTTCTTGCCGAGGCAAACTCAATATAAAGTGTATAAAATAAACTGATTTTACATTTCAACCAAAGCGAGTACAATGTAAATTTCTTGCCGAGGCAAACTCAATATAAAGTGTATAACATAAACTGATTTTACTGTTGCGATTATTTAGGTGGTTTTCACATTCAAATAGATTTAAAAATATTTTATTTTAGTTGGTGCTGGTATAATTTTTGACGTGCTCCACTATGGTCAATTAATTAAATGATTTGGTGACAGCATATTTGACCCCTTTATTTCAATTTTTTGAACTCGCGATTTCTTTCATTAGTCAAAAGTACTTATTTGCACATGCCACAGTGTACACTTCTTCTCTGCTCGCGACCGGCCGTCTGAAATATTCGCAACCAACTCAATTGCCTGTATCGCTTTTCCCTACTCATCGACCGCATTGCAGATCTCGCCGTCTCGCTCCCTCCCACCATGGTCGGCACACTGAGCAAGTGCCGTAGCATGGCGTGATGCGAAGTTCAGGGCGAACCTCACAAAAGTCTGCAGAAAAAGTCATCAAAAAGCCGTTTTCAATGACATTTAAAATAAAAGTCATACCCATAACTCTTATAAACTCTTTTAAAAATAAAAGTAATCGAAAGATAACTCTTCAATAAGAGTTATGGGTATGTATTATCCACATGAAATTTTTGAAAAAAATTATAAAAGTTTCAGGGTCTGATTATAATAATATCAGACCCTTAATACATAAAAATTTTTCGTTAGGAGGCTTAGCGCCGCAGGCGATATTTATGAACGCGCGAAGTAGAATGGAAAATAGTACTTAGAGAACTTACATAGTACTATAGAAACTTAGACTGTGATTGTAAAAAATCGGTTTTCTCCTAAGATCCTGCACCGATTTGTACGATATATACCTCTATAAAAAGATAAGTCATTCTACTTCTCTAGTATTGCGATAATTATGTACAATAGGTTAATTCTAATAATTATAATAATAGGTTAATTTAATTATACTTAAAAAAGAATAATGAGTGGAAAAAAATAGTACTAACAATTTAACATTCCATTTTTCTCCAAAACTGGACTGTTTTCGACTAAATATTATTTTATATATATTTTTTAAATATGAAAGATAATTCGATTACCTTTCCAACAATATCAACATAATAGAGGTATTTCGTAAAGTTTAGGACATATAGGCCTGAAATTTTCAAATTTCAGAGGGCTATAACTCTGGAACAAGATTAGAGCAATAAAAATTTTTATTCTTGTTGGGGTCAGCGCTAAAAACAACAGCAGCAACAAAAACAACATGGGTTAGGTAGACGAGGGGTCTTATTTAAGCCCAAAAATTATTACTTTTCAAAAAATCAAAAACATTTCTAAACATTCTAGTGTTTGTGATATCAATCACATGGGGATATCTCATACAGTTAAGGATATACGTTCCAATACTTTTCAAATTTTGAAGGGCTATACCTGTGATTCCGAAAGGGAGCTGCAAGTTTGGTTGTTGTTGGAATTATCGTCAAAAACAACAACAGCAAAATTGGAGTTTGCATATACATATGTAACTCAATTTAAGCCAAAAAAACGGGGAGCAGATCGGGATCCGACTGGTATGCCAAACGTGTTTGTTGTGGCATGATACATACCCAAACAAAATCATATGCCCCTCATGGTTTCCGAGTTATATAGGGTTTTCTTACCATAATCGGTGTAGAATTTTAGGAGAAAACGGTCTTTGAAACGTAAATAGTTAATGCTTTTTAAGAATTCTACCAAAACGCGATTTTTCAAATAAATTTTTTGTTTCTTCAGTTTAGGGTCGCAAGCGAAAAATCGCGACTTTTCATAACAATTTTTCAAGTAAGTTAAAATCTTACTTTGCATATAGGCACTACAATAACAGAATGAAAAATTTTCTTGAAAAACGAAAAAGAGTAGTAGCGTAAAACAATTCACACAAAATGGACTGGACTGGACACTCTACTGCATCTCCTGCCTCTAGACCTGTTCATGCTGAGCACTGCAGGCAAAACCCTGCTCAGGCTCAGAGAGCTCAACCTCGGTAACGAGGCCCAGCTCGGACATGCCAGTGTGCTTCACAAGCTTAGACTGCTAAACTCTGGTCACGGGGTGAACCTGTCTGCTCCAACGGACTACATTATTCCGAGACTTGAGTTTGACGGCAGACCCTCGGTGCTCCTGCCAAGCAGGGAGGACTGGTCGATAGGGGATTTAATCCCCCAAGGAGGCATCGCTATCTTCACGGATGGATCAAAGACCGAGGAAGGTACGGGAGCTGGGTTTTACTCAAGCGCGCTGCAGATTGAGCGCCACTACAGGCTGCCTGACTACTGCAGCGTGTTCCAAGCGGAGGTCTTTGCGATCGAGCGGGCCGCTGAGTTCGTCCTGGAGGAACGGATATCGAACGCCGATATACACTTCTTCGTGGACAGTCAGGCCGCCCTGCTTGCGCTGGACTCCGTTGTGATAAAATCAAAAGTTGTATCGAAATGCAGAGGAAAGCTCAGGGAGCTCATGGCGACCCACAAGGTCAGACTCTGCTGGGTTCCAGGTCACTCTAACATTGAGGGCAATGAACAGGCGGATCGTCTGGCAAGGGTGGGCTCCTCAACTAGTTCCACAGAAGCTGATACCTCCGTTGGTATACCAATGTCGTCCCAGGCTAAACAAATGGAAGTGCTGGCAACGAACGCAGCCAATCTTGCCTGGATTAGCAGGAGTGATTGCGCTACGACCAGGTCTCTATGGCCAAAAATGAACCTGAGGAACTCGAGGACACTCCTATCCTTACCGAGGGAGCAGCTAAGAGTCGCAGTTGGAGTGATCACGGGGCATTGCCCAATAGGCCAAATGGTCTCCAGATGGAGGCCGGGGGTTATAGTTGAGCACTGCAGGTGCTGTAATGAAGTAGATGAGGAGGAAACTATAACCCACCTGCTCTGCCAGTGCCCCGCCCTATCACGAAGCCGCCTCCGGACGATAGGGGTTGGTTTCCTGGATAATCTAGCGGAGCTGGCAGAGCGACCGGTTTCTAGCCTTCTGGGATTTATCAGGAGCGCCGTTACGGCTTTCTCGCGGCCTCTACCTGACCTTAACGGGGAGGCCCTGGCTGCGGGGGCTGGTGATTCGGCGCGCGGACAAGGAGTTCCCAACTAAAATTCCTAAAATTTCTGAAATTTCTAAAATTTTCTTAATATTCTTTCTTTCTTTTTATATGGGTAATCACAATGGGCCAAATGGGCCTAGGTGTCAGTAGCTCCCCCCCCCCCCCCCCCCCCACGGGGAAGTGCAAGCCCTTCTTACCTACCTACCTACCTGTATTTTGTTGTTTAGATTATTGCTTTAAGAATGTATATATATTGCTTTAGTTCACTTTATTTGTTTAGTACTTTATTATGTAATTGGATTTATTGTTGTCGTGGTATTTGTTGCACTTGTTGTATTTTGTTGTTTAGATTATTGCTTTAAGAATGTAAATATATATATTGCTTTAGTTCACTTTATTTGTTTAGTACTTTATCATGAAATTGGATTTATTGTTGTCGTTGTATTTATTGGCACTTATTGTAGTTGTTGTTTAGTTTATTGCTTTAAGTATGTATAATAAGTGTGTCTTTAGTTAACTTATTTGTTTAGTACTTTATTATGAAATTTGGATTTATTGTTGTTGTTGTATTTGTTGGCACTTATTGTATTTGTTGCTTAGTTTATTGCTTTAATTATGTATAATAAGTGTGTTTTTAGTTAACTTTATTTGTTTAGTACTTTATTGTGAAATTTGATTTATTGTTGTTGTTGTATTTGTTGGCACTTATTGTATTTGTTGTTTAGTTTATTGCTTTAAGTATGTATAATAAGTGTTTTAGTTAACTTTATTTGTTTAGTACTTTATTATGAAATTTGATTTATTGTTGTGGTTGTATTTGTTGCACTTATTGTAGTTGTTGTTTAGCTTATTACTTAATTATTAAATTTGACATGTTTTTATTTCAACCAATGCGAGTACAATGTAAATTTCTTGCCGAGGCAAACTCCATATAAAGTGTATAATATAAACTGATTTTACATTTCAACCAAAGCGAGTACAATGTAAATTTCTTGCCGAGGCAAACTCAATATAAAGTGTATAAAATAAACTGATTTTACATTTCAACCAAAGCGAGTACAATGTAAATTTCTTGCCGAGGCAAACTCAATATAAAGTGTATAACATAAACTGATTTTACTGTTGCGATTATTTAGGTGGTTTTCACATTCAAATAGATATAAAAATATTTTATTTTAGTTGGTGCTGGTATAATTTTTGACGTGCTCCACTATGGTCAATTAATTAAATGATTTGGTGACAGCATATTTGACCCCTTTATTTCAATTTTTTGAACTCGCGATTTCTTTCATTAGTCAAAAGTACTTATTTGCACATGCCACAGTGTACACTTCTTCTCTGCTCGCGACCGGCCGTCTGAAATATTCGCAACCAACTCAATTGCCTGTATCGCTTTTCCCTACTCATCGACCGCATTGCAGATCTCGCCGTCTCGCTCCCTCCCACCATGGTCGGCACACTGAGCAAGTGCCGTAGCATGGCGTGATGCGAAGTTCAGGGCGAACCTCACAAAAGTCTGCAGAAAAAGTCATCAAAAAGCCGTTTTCAATGACATTTAAAATAAAAGTCATACCCATAACTCTTATAAACTCTTTTAAAAATAAAAGTAATCGAAAGATAACTCTTCAATAAGAGTTATGGGTATGTATTATCCACATGAAATTTTTGAAAAAAATTATAAAAGTTTCAGGGTCTGATTATAATAATATCAGACCCTTAATACATAAAAATTTTTCGTTAGGAGGCTTAGCGCCGCAGGCGATATTTATGAACGCGCGAAGTAGAATGGAAAATAGTACTTAGAGAACTTACATAGTACTATAGAAACTTAGACTGTGATTGTAAAAAATCGGTTTTCTCCTAAGATCCTGCACCGATTTGTACGATATATACCTCTATAAAAAGATAAGTCATTCTACTTCTCTAGTATTGCGATAATTATGTACAATAGGTTAATTCTAATAATTATAATAATAGGTTAATTTAATTATACTTAAAAAAGAATAATGAGTGGAAAAAAATAGTACTAACAATTTAACATTCCATTTTTCTCCAAAACTGGACTGTTTTCGACTAAATATTATTTTATATATATTTTTTAAATATGAAAGATAATTCGATTACCTTTCCAACAATATCAACATAATAGAGGTATTTCGTAAAGTTTAGGACATATAGGCCTGAAATTTTCAAATTTCAGAGGGCTATAACTCTGGAACAAGATTAGAGCAATAAAAATTTTTATTCTTGTTGGGGTCAGCGCTAAAAACAACAGCAGCAACAAAAACAACATGGGTTAGGTAGACGAGGGGTCTTATTTAAGCCCAAAAATTATTACTTTTCAAAAAATCAAAAACATTTCTAAACATTCTAGTGTTTGTGATATCAATCACATGGGGATATCTCATACAGTTAAGGATATACGTTCCAATACTTTTCAAATTTTGAAGGGCTATACCTGTGATTCCGAAAGGGAGCTGCAAGTTTGGTTGTTGTTGGAATTATCGTCAAAAACAACAACAGCAAAATTGGAGTTTGCATATACATATGTAACTCAATTTAAGCCAAAAAAACGGGGAGCAGATCGGGATCCGACTGGTATGCCAAACGTGTTTGTTGTGGCATGATACATACCCAAACAAAATCATATGTCCCTCATGGTTTCCGAGTTATATAGGGTTTTCTTACCATAATCGGTGTAGAATTTTAGGAGAAAACGGTCTTTGAAACGTAAATAGTTAATGCTTTTTAAGAATTCTACCAAAACGCGATTTTTCAAATAAATTTTTTGTTTCTTCAGTTTAGGGTCGCAAGCGAAAAATCGCGACTTTTCATAACAATTTTTCAAGTAAGTTAAAATCTTACTTTGCATATAGGCACTACAATAACAGAATGAAAAATTTTCTTGAAAAACGAAAAAGAGTAGTAGCGTAAAACAATTCACACAAAATGGAGTAGTAGAATTCTGAAAAAGGATTAATTAATTACGTTTAAAAGAGCGTTTTCTCCTAAAATGCTGTACCGATCCCCATGGAAAAAATAAGTATAGAAAGCTAATAATCTCTTGTTTTCCACAAAATTATGTGGGTTAATTATACATTTTACTCAGGAAAAAAGTATTAAAAATATTAAGATCGGGTTTTCTCCACAAATATGCGGTTTTCGGAAAAATTTTACTTAACATAAATGAATGATATTTAGATTTCCTTTCTAACGGTATGTGTGCCACCGGTTATCTTCTACGGTTAAAGAGAAATAAATTCCAATGGCTATAAGTCTGTAAACGGAGGGCGCCAAATAAGTTGTTGTTGTTGCTGGAGTCTGCTCCACAAGCTACAACAAAAACACCGGCGTGCGTGTTACCGGGTGGATCCCTATCTGCTCCGAAAGGCAAACTTACCTTTACGATGTTATTCTATCGGTATATATACCAACCGGATACCGTCAATGGTTACAGAAATATACGGAAAATAATTTCACATTTCAAAGGACTATAACTTAGAAAACAGGAGAATACGCGTTAGACGATTATGTTATGATATTGTTTTTGCTTGATTTTGTTTTGGGATCTGCGTCACAATCGAAAAAAACAACACGTTTGGCGTTGCAGGGCGGTTCCGTATTTAAACCGAAAACGGATTTCAAATTCGTGAGGTGTTCCAACCGTGTTAAAACGATTGACCAATAATTTTGGTCATCTAAATCAGTCCAATACCCCACGACGGTCGCGTGGAAACTTGCAACGTTAATGATCGCTATGAATATCAACACCTTATGCCTTATTTTTTCTGGAAAAGTACGTTTTTCGATAAAAATGTTTACATAAATAAAACCAAATTCAAATACCTTTCCAACGATACAAAAGACATGTAGGTATCTAGTACAGTTTAGAATATATATCGCTAATATATTCAAACTTCAGTGAGCTATAACTCTTGCAGTTCCCAGAAAAAGCAACGAAAACATCGGATCATTCAGAATATGCAGGGAATATGCCAAAAATTATAATGCAGTTACGATTTGTATTCTAAACGTGGAAAAATGTTTCTATATACCACAATTCCTATGAAGTGGTCATAGGAATAGTTTACTTTTACATGCGATTTAAATAGTATCATACAAATTAATACAGCTATAAATAATTGGTAACTTCATATTAGATATTGTTCAAAAGTTGATACGCGCCTATTGATTTTGTTAAATATATATTATAAATATTTTCTCCTGTAGGTCATTTGTAAATTAATAACTATAAATATATTCACTATATAATTAGCACACATCTACATTCCGAATCAAAACAAACTGGTTCACATATACCAAAATATTATTTTGAGAGAATATTGGCGTTCACATCTACAGGAATCACAAGCGAAACAGGTGTGGACACCTTTGTACTTCTATTCTATTCTATTCTACTTATATAAATTGAAACAGATACATATATTTCTGCTTCGTTTTTCTTGTTGGTGTTGTTGTTTTGGCATATGTCGGGGACACTGACGCAGCTTCGATTTATTGTTATCCACGGAGGTTCCAACAACAACGTAATTTCGTCCGTTCTCGCCTAGTTTCGCAGTTATAGTCCTTTAAAGTTGGAAAATTTCCTATATCTCCTAAACTACAAGAGTTACCTACATATTTTGGGTATAATTGAAGAAGTATTCAAATTATTTTTCATTTATGTAGGAAAATATCGAAAAACAATCACTTTTTAAGGAAATTGAAATTTTAGATTTTTTATATAATTTTTTTTTCATTTACTAATTTTTTACTAAGTAAAATGTGTTATTAACCTATATATTAGGTGTACAAATAAGTTTCCGCGGTTTGTCAAAAGATGGCCCCACCAGAAGGTTATGGAGAAATTGTCAGATGTAAAACGTAATATCCCAAATTTCGTCATCCGGCAACACCATAACCTTAAATTACTAGTGATTCCGTATCAGCATCACGTAATTTTTTTCCTGCAAAAATGTCATGTTTTGTGCCGAATAAGGATCATGTGCGGGAACTTTTGATTTACTTCTTTAATTTGAAAAAATCTGCAGCTGAGGCGCATCGATTGCTTCTAGAAGCATATGGGGAAGCTGCTTTAAGTGAGAGAAGTTGTCAGGAATGGTTTCAAAAGTTTAAGAACGGTGAGTTTGACGTGAAACTCATGCTGTGTATTTGGTGGGAACAGCTTGGTGTCGTGTATTATGAATTGCTCAAACCAAGCGAAACCATTACTGGAGCTCTCTACCGGACACAATTGATGAGATTGAGTAGGGCACTTAAGGAAAAACGCGCCCATTACTACTCCAGACACGACAAAATTATTCTTTTACACGATAATGCTCGTCCACATGTTGCGGCGCCGGTAAAAACATACTTGGAAACACTCAACTGGGAAGTTTTACCCCACCCGCCGTATTCACCAGACTTAGCCCCTTCTGATTATCACCTGTTCCGGTCGATGGCACATGGTCTGTCTGAGCAGCGCTTCACATCATATGAAGACACCAAAAATTGGGTAGATTTGTGGATAGCGTCAAAAGATGAAGAGTTTTTTCGGCGAGGTATCCGAATGTTGCCAGAAAGATGGGGAAAGGTAGTGGCAAATGATGGAAAATACTTTGAATAAAACGTAATGTACTGTTCCTTCACAATAAATTCCTAACTTTTTATAAAAAACCGAGGAAACTTATTTGTACACCTAATACTTATCTCAATATTAAAAGAGTAGAGTCTCTTACCTTTCTTTGGATATATGTATATCATCAGGATTAATGTGAGATTTTAGGAGAAAATTAATTTTAGAACTCACAAATACGTAAATACAAAACACTATTAACCTGTAAGAATTTGATATATGTTTTGTTGTTGTTGTATATGTTTTTCTATTGAAATTATTGATGAGTTAAGTACAACTTGTTTTCACTTCGGTGCATACAATTTTAGATTTACAATGAGTTTTGATAATTTGAAAAACATTTTTATACCCTACACCTTAAGGTTAAGGGTATATTCACTTTGTCACGAAATGTGTAACGCATAGAAATAGAGACGATAGGTATAGAAAAGTATATATATATGTATTCTTGATCAGCGTGACCTCCTGAGCTGATTTAGCCATGTCCGTCCGTCTGTCTGTCTGTTGAAATCACGATCACAGGAGAACCGGTAAAGATATCGTGATGAAATATGCTTTCTTAGGGAGTTCAGGTTGGTATTGAAAATGGACAAAATCGGTCCACGACCACGCCTATTTTTTAGTAAAAATGTGATATCAGTCGTTGTTTTTTAGCTATGACAACAAAATTTAATTTCTGGGTATAGAGTAACTTCATCCGCTTATATGCCAAATATGGGCGTGATCCGTTAACTTTTAGGTTACACAGGCAAAAGATGGTCTTAAATGGTTATATTGTTAAATATATAAACTTCCTGAATAAAACTTTACATAACAACTTATTTTCCAATAAAACACTATAACAGCAAAACTGGGCGCGGTCCGCCCACTTTTACACTACTTATACAGTATAGCTCATGAAAACAAATTTATTACCATGTAAACACAGTTTAAATTTGAACACAATAATAAAATAACTAAACTAGTTATTTTTTTTTTAAAAGGTAATGACCACACTTACTATTTATACAGAGGCGTAGCTAGGTCTCATGGAGCCCGGGACGGTTAATCAACTTGCAGCCCCAAAAATTCCTAGAATTCAATAAGTCACTACTTGAATTCCACGACTGCCACCCCCGACATCGTGCCGCCCAGAGTGGACCGCCACCTCCGCCCCCCTTACTACGCCACTGTATTTAAACCCGTCTGTGATTAAATGTGATTATAAGGTAGCTTTCCTTATAGCCACATATTTCCTCTAGTTTCAGTTTTTTTTAAGTTTTTTCAAAACTTTTAGGTCTAGGGTATCTAAGATTCGGCCAGGCCGAATATAGATTTCTTACTGGTTCACTTTTTTAACTTGTGCAACAACTGCAAAATTGGAATTTGGTTGCTCGAGAGGTTACGTTATAAGTTTAAAAATTTGAATATAATAGCGCCGCACGCGAAAATTTTTTTTTTTTGGAAAAGAATTTTTAAGATTTAAAATGCATTTTCTCCTAAAGTTTGAAGTTTTTATTTATTTATTTAAAAATTAAAACTAAGCCATACACGTTTTTGGTAAATAATAAATAAAAGATTAAATAAATAGAAAAGTAAATATTACTGTTGATTTTTTAGGAAGAATTTTGATTCTTGTTAAATGAATTGAATCAGAGAAGGTGATGTTGCAATTAACATAGTTGAAGCCGGCACAAGCATTCCTAAGTGGTTCGTGTTGGAGATAGTTTGATCGACAGAAACTCAGTTGTAGAAACTTAGGTCTTCTGGCTACACGGCGAGGTACATTAATATTGATATTAGACAGAAGATGAGGATTGTCAATATGACCATAAAGTAGTTTCAGAACAAAAATTGTATTCAGCATAATTCTCCGATGAGCTAAAGACGGAAGATTAAAAGGTTCCAATCGGTAATTGGTAATTGGTAATCGGTAATAAGATGGTACGTTCTGCAAATTGTTCCGGTAGATATTGCGTAAGCAAAAGAGTAGATATTGCTTTTGAACTGACTCGATTTGAGAAATATAACAGTTGTAGTAAGGACACCACACAGGTGAGGCGTATTCCAATATAGGCCGAACCAAAGAGGTATATAGAATCCGTGTTACATATGGCTCCATAAATTCTTTAGCCCACAATTTAATGAATCCCAAAATGCTATAAGCCTTATTAGTTATACGGTTGATGTGTATATGAAATCTGAGTTTTTGGTCCATAGTAATACCAAGATCATCCATATGCTCAAGAGAATTCAAATAGTGGCCTGCAATAGAATAGTTGACATTAATGTGGGCCGCACGATTGCTTGCATTTGGAAAGATTCAGCTTCATACAGTTAAAATTACACCACATGACTAAGTTGTCCAGGTCATTTTGAAGCAATAACGTATCCGTTTTATTTTTGAATGAAAGAAAAATTTTTAGATCATCTGCAAACATCACCGTGTTACTGTTATGTATAATTGTGGGTAGGTCGTCAATGAAAATTAAGAATAATAAAGGTCCTAACTGGCTACCTTGAGGGACACCGGAGGTAACAGGAATTGCTCTTAATTTTCTATTGTTTAGGAACATCATCTGCATGCGACCTTGAAGGTAGGAGGCAATCCATTTTAACAAATTTTATGGAAATCCGAACAGTTTCAACTTTAACATTAGTAGCTTATGATTCACAACATCAAACGCCTTAGCAAAATCCGTGTATATAACATCCGTTTGATTGCCATATTTGAAATTATTAATTGTACGGAAGACGAAGTTCAATAGATTTGTAGTAGTTGACATACCCGGGCGAAAACCATGTTGAACAGGAGATAAAGCTGCATTCACTTGACGCGCAATTTGGTGAGTTATTATCTTTTCGAATAGTTTGGGCAGAGCACTTAACCTGGCGATACCTCGATAATTGGTTATATTTAATCTATTACCTGGGAAGTAATCGGTGCGTATAGACTGATGAAATATAGCTGTAATTGGAATTACCAATTCACTCGCATAGTGTTTTAGGATGCAAGAAGGTAGATTATCTGGACCAACGTTATAGGGCTCTTAAGATCCATCAGAAATTCGAGAACGACATTTTCCTCAATTATTGGATGATCAATGTTCCCACAACTTATGGAGTATGGATAGAATTCAGAATCAAACTCCATTTGGGAATAAGTTGAGCTAAAGAATTTCGCAAACAATTCGCATATTGAATCTGCATCTCTAGCTTGGTTATCTTCAAATTTCATCACGGATGGGAGTATTGTAACGACAATTTAATGAATAAAATTATGTTACATAACAAGGCCAGTTCACGGTACATACACACGGTTCATAACAGGGCCAGTTCACGGTATTTTACACACTACACTCGCCCTAACACACGATTGCACAGCATGCATTTGTCTCTTTCTATCACACGGGTTCACACAGCGGCGAACACGTGAACATCAGAAACAGACTGAGAACGCGGTGTATATGAAAGTAGGCATCACACGCAGAAGATTCATTCGGGTCCGGACCACCAAGCTGGGAACATCATACTGGTAAGTAACCTCTGCCTAGCAACGCCGAGCAGCAAGACAACAGCGACAGCGAGGACAACCGTCAACTTCAGCAGAGCCGCGAATATACAGTGAAGTGTTTTCTGCCGGGTGGGTTTCGACTCCACAGCCATCCTAAGATATTCTGTCGCGAGTGCTCAACGACACAACCAGTGACGCGTTCTGCCGGGTGGGTTTCGACTCCACGGCCATCCTAAGATCCTCTGCTGCGAGTGCTCGACGACGCAACCAGTGACGTGTTCTGCCGGGTGGGTTTCGACTCCACGGCCATCCTAAGATCTTCTGCCCCGCGTGCTCGACGACGCAACCAGTGACGTGTTCTCCCGGGTGGGTTTCGACTCCACGGCTATCATAAACTCGTTCTGCCGGGTGGGTTTCGACTCCAAGGCCATCCTAAGATCTTCTGCCGCGCGTGCTCGACGACGCAACCAGTGCCGAGTTCTGCCGGGTGGGTTTCGACTCCACGGCCATCATAAAGTTGTTCTGCCGCGCGTGCTCGACGACGCAACCAGTGACACGTTCTGCCGGGTGGGTTTCGACTCCATGGCCATCCTAAGATATTCTGCCGCGAATGCTCGACGACGCAACCAGTGACGTGTTCTGCCGGGTGGGTTTCGACTCCACGGCCATCATAAACTCGTTCTGCCGGGTGGGTTTCGACTCCACGGCCATCCTAAGATCTTCTGCCGCGCGTGCTCGACGACGCGACCAGTGACGTGTTCTGCCGTGTGGGTTTCGACTCCACGGCCATTCTAAGATCTTCTGCCGCGCGTGCTCGACGACGCAACCAGTGACGTGTTCTGCCGGGTGGGTTTCGACTCCACGGTCATCATAAGATCTTCTGCCGCGCATGATCAACGGCCCAACCAGTGTCGACAAGTTTTCCAGCCGCGCGGGTTACAACCCCACCGATGTAGACAACCCCACCACAACGAGATCGAAGCAACGACATCACAGGCGACGCCCACGATACACAAGGATACAAGGCACCAGGAACCTAACCAAATTTTCAGAACTTTTATTATTGTATTTTAAGTATTAATAAATTCAACATTTGTCTCAAATCAGAAGTACCAAAAATAAAGTATAAATATCAATTTCAACAAAATAAAAGTGTGCACTTGGTTCAATAAAAACAAATAACTGAACGAACCTTGGACGCGACTGAGAAATATCCCAACTACTAAGAAAGGTCGTTACAGTATATCGCTCCCCCGCTTAGAATTTATAAGGCTCCAAAAGTACTTAGGATCGGAGCCTAAGTACTTTTATTGAGGTATTTTTATTTTATTGATTTTATTGAGCCTATTTTTGTATAACGTTATATTATTATTAATTCAGTTAAGAAATTGTAAACAAAATTAAAGACAATAATGTATTGTCTAAAAAACATGTAACAAAACAGTATCTCACTTAAGGATAAAAAGATAAATTGCTGTTAACAATAAGTTGAGAATAAAAAATCGCTCTTGCTCCCGGAGCTTACATAATTTGAGAGTTCATCTCCTAAACTGAAATATATACTTAATACTAACTTAAATCTAAGTTACAACGAGTAAGAAAAGAAAAAGAAGAAACAAAAACTTATATAAAAGTAAGCAAACCTTTTCAAAATTGTTAATGCTAACCTCTGTGAGCTCCAGGAATTGAATTTTTATAGACATTATGGCATAATGAAACATTTAGATCAAAATTTGCAGGGTCTTCATTCACGACGCCAATAGTGTGACGCCGACGTGACAAATTCGTTGTGTATGACCAGTTCAGAACTCTTTCTTGATTGAAAATATCAATCATGCAATTGTTCTCATGACAAGCGATTCTATTGACAAATCTATTTAATATGTCAGAAACGTAAAGACCCATTGGGATTACCTTAGCCTCCGAATAAACGAAACGGTTTGAGTTTTCACCGCAAAAATCACCTACGTTTTGTAGGTGATTCGAAATACTTCCCAATACAGCGTCTTAAAACCTTGCGTTCCAAAATTTCAAATTCTCTAAATACCGTAGGAGAAACATTAAACCAAATAGGAAAGCCATATAAGATTACAGGTCTACTGCAGGTTTTGTAAAGTAAAAGTTTGGCTTTCCGTGGTAAATTTCTGTTACATAAAATATTTGAAAACGCACCTAAAATTTTATAAGCTTTTTTTAATACAATTCTCGCGTGTTTATTAAATTTCAAAATAATGTAAAAGTTTATTCCGAGATATTTTATAGTATTTTTAAATGGGATTTCAGAGCCATTTAATGAGTATCGTAAAGTTCTGCTTTCCGGAACAACAAATGATTTACATTTTCCTGAAGCATTTCTGATGCAAATGGCTTCACTTTTTGATGTATTAATTTTGATTCCCCAGTCTTCGTAGAAACGTTGGACTATTGCCAGATGTTATCAGTTTGGTCAGCCAATATAGGGGACTCATGATGAGAATAGAGAAGAGAGTCGTCTGCATACAAAAGACCTGTTGAATTTGCCCCAAATGTGGGAAATCAAACATGAAAATATTGTAAAGATGGGGGGCTAAAATGGAACTTTGAGGTACACCACAACTTACTTTGCCAAAATTTGACAGATTACCATTAAAATTAACACAAAATTTTCTATTGTAAAACAAGCTTTTAAACAATTTATTAATTGAGGAATCGAAAAGTATTCCATCATGAAATGCGTGATCAAATGCTTTTTCAATGTCTAAGGCAATTGCCACTGTGCAACGACGATTGCGCAAGTTAGACACTATATCATTTTGGAATTTCAGTAAAGCGTCAACTGTTGAGTGGCCTTTTTTAAAACCAAACTGTAAATTTGGAATATAAGATAGATGAGTCTAAACCGTTGTCCATTTTTTTCCTGATTATGTTTTCGAAAAGTTTTTCTAGATTAGACAACAAAGAGATTGGTCTCAGGTTATTTATCTCAAAGTTTTTTGGAATAGGAATAATTTTAGAGATTTTCCAAGAGTCAGGAAAATATGAATTGCTAAAGTAATTATTAAAAATTATCGAAATGTATTCAAAAGCTTTCATGGGAAACTTCTTAAATAAGAAATTTTAAATTTTGTCCAATCCAGATGATTTTTATTATTCAGATTATTAGCATAAGTAATAACTTCGTCCAAAAATGTCAACTTTGGGAGATGACGTTCATTAAGTGCTGATGAATGATTACTAAAAATGTAGATGTTTGGTGAAATTTGGGCGAAAAAGCTGGATAATGAATTCTGAATATAAGAAATGTCTCTATTTGGATGACATCCCTAAATATTCGAAAAGTGAACCTGCAGTTTTTTCAATTTTTCTTCGTCATTATCAATAACGACACCGTTAATTGAAAGGTTTTTCATTGAACATTTTTCCTTCCTCCTATTAAATTATAAATTTGTTTATGAGCCCTAGGCCCTGGAATAATTTTGCTCAACTTATCGCTAAAAATTTTGAATTGCTCTATTTCTACTTGTCTTTTGATAATATTATTCAATAACTGAATCTGTTTAGATAGAAGTAGGCAGTCTGGGGTTAAACAGTTCATATTATTGTGGTAAATACGTTTCAAATCTTTCTGCCAACGATACTTGATTTTAAACAAATGTTTGACATTGTCAGAAATATCATTTTTTTTTGCCCCTTTTAAGAATTTCATCTGAATGAAGTGCAATTATTGAGTTTAAAGAACTGGTGAACTGTAAAATAAAACTGTCTATTTCACGGTTACTTAAGTTTCGAGAAGAGGAAGGAAAATGATTTAGTATTCCACCAACAAAATCATTTCTAAACGTATCCCAATTGGTCCTTTTTATGGAGGTGAAATAATTTGGAGGATGAAAAAGAATCTCAAGATCAGTAAACTTTATTTGCAATTTAATAGGGAAATGATCTGAAAAAGAAGCAAGGCTTGAAAAATTTAAATTTGGATTTATGGTGTTTACAATATTTGAACTAATTAAAAAGTGGTCCAGAAATGATAAACCATTAGGATAAGAAGGAGTAGAGTCCGAAAATCTTACAAAATTAAGATAATTGTGTTGTAGCCAACTCAAAAGCTCATTGCCATTTACATTATTGAGCGAGTCACCCCAGTGTATATTTTTTGCATTCAAGTCTCCTCCAACAAACGTCTGTAATGGTTCTTTACTGAAGCTGTTAATTGCAATTCTAAATCATTGTTCAGGCGAGTGTAGCGTTTTGCACGGTTTCGGCTAGGACTCGTCGGCGGGGAGGGGTTTTTGCTACCTCTACCTGAATGCAACCATACAAAAAGAATCTACGTGCATGCGGACAAATAGGGAAATAGGAAGGGGAATAAAGATGGGAATTAGAAGGAAAATATAGGCGGACGGACAGGAAGGAGATCTGATTTAACTTGACGATTCCGGAAAGTAAACGCAAGACGCATAAAGGCCTAATTAAGCCCTTTGCCCTACCCAACCATGTGATCGAAAACGAACCTCGAATGGATTTCGATCACCCATATGCAAAAAGATTGGAGTCCTCAAGTGCCCTAGTCTTTCTATGTTTACCACATATTAATCAACAAAAATTTAGGTTTGACAAAAATTACAAATTTATTCATTAAACATAAATTTCTTTCATTTAGATATAATTCTAATAACTTATTTCTTAATTTCATAATTCATTGAATTTTTAATTTCATGAACCATGGTGAACCCTGGTTATTAGCTTAGTTTAACAATTTGAAAAATAGAACACACAGAAAATCTAAGAATTTTGTTCTCTTATAAACCAAACTAGTATAGCAATAGAAATGAGCATGTGTGAATATAATATACATAATAGGAGTGAATAAGCAAGAAAGAGTTAAAGTTACACAAATAATTACTCACTTTAATGTATGTACATACTTTATTAATCTCTCTTCGGCAATGAGCTCAGCGACGAGGAGGAACCTGTAATGAGCATCTTAAAGAAAAGAGTGGCATAATACTAGATTAAGAGAACATTGTACTTAAATTATGTATATATAAGAAATAAGAATCCGTTATGACAAACTACATTTGTTTTTCCTTTTCTATGATGTAATTAATTTCTTTGCGTATTAACTTTAAACACAATTTTAGTATAATTTTGTTTAAACTTTTATAAATTTGTATTGTTGTACAATTTTGTGTGAGAAATAATGAAGTCTGATTTACTCCTGGTTGAGTTAGTTGTCCTATGTTGCATGTTTTATGGTCTAGATTTTATTATTAGTATATTTGTAGATTTTAATTATAAATTTTGATTTCATTTTTTTGTATTTTTGTATTTCACTTTCTTGGTGTAGAATGTAGTGTAGAAAGCATGTTAGAAAACTTATGTATTTTGTAGCATCATATTTAAAGTTTAATAAAAGTAAGTATAATTAAAACTTTCACAACTTAAACTTTTATGTAAGTAACTAGGTATACGTACGTATGTATGTAATTGTATGTAATTGCAATAGTTACTTTGAAAATTCTTCTTTTTCTAATGAAACTCTAAAATTTATATTTGTACTTATTCTAAGAGTACTTGAAAATTTCCAGGAACACAAATAGTAGACTGGTTGATTGGTCGTACAGCCAGGACTGGTTTACTATACCACGTGTGCGAAAAATCCACAAGGTCAGTTGGAGGTCGTAAGATTGCTGTCCGTAGGAGATTTTCGATCTGGTCTAATCTTATCCATCCTTCTTTTAACGTATGGAATTCGTTATGCCCCACTTTAGATTTTATTCTTCACTATATATATATGTATATATATTTTTTTTTATCGACGTTTACATATAACTTTTATAAAACGTTTTAAAATGCTGTGCCACTTATTCGGCTGCAAATAAAATCTGAACTACTTCGTTCCACAACTAAATTAATAATGATTCTTCGTTCATCTCTTTGTTCCTGCCTTTCCTCGTTCTAAAGCAACTCTCTCATCTCTCGCTCAATAACTAGTGATCCCAACAACGGTACTTCACTCTACTAAACATTACAGGCATATTAAATTTCTATTTCTCTAGTAAATAAAATTAATATTTTATTTTGTCTGTTCACATATATAAAGTGGTTAGCGGCAAACCGTCACACGTCCCATCAAAATTTTGAGACAAGCGCCATATGATAGAAAGCCCACCATAAATTATAGAATGCTGGGAGTTACATGGAAAGTAAATCGAACCAAACAAATATTTTTTAAGAACACCATTGACTAATGTGTCAATTGCTATAAATAAATTTGGAAAATTCAAACCATCAACGTTAATTTTCGAAAATTTAAAGGATTTCCTTAGCACTATACCTACTCCAAGTTCACTTTTATCCCGAAGAAATGTGTAATTCTCTAAGTAAACTTTTTATTTGTTCTTAAATGTGTCTCTTGAATAAAAGCAATGTCAATGCTATTTAATTTTAATAATTGCAGCAATTCGAGTCTGCGGCTCACTTCAATGAGTGACCTCACATTAAATGACCTCAAATTAAGTTTTTTTTTTTTTTTTTCCGTTAAAAATGACTTAATTTTGTCATCAAGAGAAAGTTCCTCTGGTTGACAAAGTAATTTCGCGATTTTTAGAAATTCGTCAATTAAAGGTTTCGAGTTTCTTTTGGCATCAGAATCTATAAAAAGGCTAGCAAAAGATTTGTTTGGTGATTTAAAATTAGAATTTTTAATTGAACTCATAACATTAGCTGAGGCCAAAATGTTCCTTCCAAAAGTCTCACTCTTACGTTTACTTTTAATATCAACGAATCTTTTGTAAACTGAGAAACCTCTGAAACTTGAGGGATGACCAAACTGTTGGCAATTCACGCAGTACGGCAAATTATTTGCATTTGATACAAATTGACATTCCCCTGGCAGATGCTTTTGATCGCATTTAACGCAGGAGAAATACCTGTTGCAGTTTTAGACATGTGGCCCCATTTCTGGCATCTCCAACACTACTTCTTTTTTAGAATCTTTGGGTGATTCCCAAGAGACTTTTTGATTTAGAAGTGATCTAAGAGCGGTTATCTCATTCGATGGCTTTCCTAGTATAAGTGTAACAAGAAATAAACTGGTGTCGATGTTGTTTTTTCTCCAAAAAACTGTTGAGAATTTTGAAACCTCGGCCACTGTGTTTGGGACTAAGAAATCAATTGCATTTTTAATCTCTTCAGTTTCTGTTTTATAGTACAGACTCCGCAAAACGAACTTTACATATTTTAATTGTTTAGGAGTGTAAGAGTACGACTCCACATTTTTTTCTCTTAAAAGCTGCATCATTTCAGTATGAACTGATGCATCTCTAAGGTAAAGCTTACGTTTATATTTGTTCGTGTTAACAATCTTAAAAGAAATATTTTTTTCATTTAATTGAGTTACTAAATGTTTAATATCTACTATATACATAAAAATTGGTGGGCAAAAGGAATTGTCCCTCTCCTTTGCGTGGGCTTTATGTTGTTTGCGTTTGTTCGCAGTCGTAATCACAGTCGGGTCAGACTCAATATCTAGTTCACCTAAGATAGCAAAACGATTGTGAGAACTTATCTATTTTGAATACAATGGCTGGTGTTTTGTAGCGCACGATGAAAAATCGATTTCTATGTTGTCTGAAGTTTTCCTTCGTTTCAAATCCGCTTTCTCAATAATTTTGGGACCATTGAGATCCATGCAATCCATAGAATCTGGTGGATGTGTTACCATTGCGGATGCCAAAACAGAAGCTGGAAGATTTTTATTGCTGATTCCAAACGTATTAGGAACTTGGAAATCGCTGCTTATATTTTTATATGAATCACGGCCCTGAGCACTATCCTCGAAGCAGGCGTTATAAAGACTTTGACCTAGTGAGATATTTGCATATTTTCTTCCTGACTTGTCTGGTGATATCGATGAGATATTTGCAGCTTTTCTCCCTGACTTTTCTGGCGGTATCGATGAGATATTGGTACCTTTTCTTCAAAACTTGTCTGGTGGTACTTTTTTGAAACCGATGCCCTTCATAGGGGGTGGAATCAAGTACATACAAAATGGGATTACACCAAAATTAGAGGTTTTATCACAAATTATTTAAAAAAAAAATAAGTGCGTGAAGTTAAATTCGTATTTGAGCAAGTTAAATTCGTTTTTGTGCGAGTTAAATTCGAATTTAATTTAGCCAAGACACAAACCCAAGACACATTCAAATATTTGTTTTGTATATTTCACACACTTCACCGATAGATTGGTTAGGAGAAGGGGTCACTGGAAGGAAGACCTCCGCGTGCGTTCATGAAACACATGGCCATCGGAAGAGACTCCATATAGGAGGAAAATATCAAAAAATTAGGAACCCCTCTGTAGCCGTTTTTTTTAAAATCGACTCTGAATATGCGACATTTTTGTATGGCCAGACTGGGTGGATGCAGTGGTCACTGGTCAGGAAGACCTCCGCGTGCGTTCATGAAACACATGGCCACTGATAGATACTCCACATAAGAGGAAAATATCAAAAAATTAGGAAGCCCTCTGTAGCCGTTTTTTTTTTAAAATCGACTCTGAATATGCGACATTTTTGTATGGCCAGACTGGGTGGATGCAGTGGTCACTGGTCAGGAAGACCTCCGCGTGCGTTAATGAAACACATGGCCACTGATAGATACTCCACATAAGAGGAAAATATCAAAAAATTAGGAAGCCCTCTGTAGCCGTTTTTTTTTAAATCGACTCTGAATATGCGACATTTTTGTATGGCCAGACTGGGTGGATGCAGTGGTCACTGGTCAGGAAGACCTCCGCGTGCGTTCATGAAACACATGGCCACTGATAGATACTCCACATAAGAGGAAAATATCAAAAAATTAGGAAGCCCTCTGTAGCCGTTTTTTTTAAAATCGACTCTGAATATGCGACATTTTTGTATGGCCAGACTGGGTGGATGCAGTGGTCACTGGTCAGGAAGACCATATGGTCAGGAAGACCTCCGCGTGCGTTCATGAAACACATGGCCATCGGAAGAGACTCCATATAGGAGGAAAATATCCAAAAATTAGGAAGCCCTCTGTAGCCGTTTTTTTTTAAATCGACTCTGAATATGCGACATTTTTGTATGGCCAGATTGGGTGGATGCAGTGGTCACTGGTCAGGAAGACCTCCGCGTGCGTTCATGAAACACATGGCCACTGATAGATACTCCACATAGGAGGAAAATATCAAAAAATTAGGAAGCCCTCTGTAGCCGTTTTTTTTAAATCGACTCTGAATACGCGACATTTTGGTATGGCCAGACTGGGTGGATGCAGTGGTCACTGGTCAGGAAGACCTCCGCGTGCGTTCATGAAACACATGGCCATCGGAATAGACTCCATATAGGAGGAAAATATCCAAAAATTAGGAAGCCCTCTGTAGCCGTTTTTTTTTAAATCGACTCTGAATATGCGACATTTTTGTATGGCCAGACTGGGTGGATGCAGTGGTCACTGGTCAGGAAGACCTCCGCGTGCGTTCATGAAACACATGGCCACTGATAGATATTCCACATAGGAGGAAAATATCAAAAAATTAGGAAGCCCTCTGTAGCCGTTTTTTTTTAAATCGACTCTGAATACGCGACATTTTTGTATGGCCAGACTGGGTGGATGCATTGGTCACTGGTCAGGAAGACCTCCGCGTGCGTTCATGAAACACATGGCCACTGATAGATACTCCACATAAGAGGAAAATATCAAAAAATTAGGAAGCCCTCTGTAGCCGTTTTTTTTTAAATCGACTCTGAATATGCGACATTTTTGTATGGCCAGACTGGGTGGATGCAGTGGTCACTGGTCAGGAAGACCTCCGCGTGCGTTCATGAAACACATGGCCACTGATAGATATTCCACATAGGAGGAAAATATCAAAAAATTAGGAAGCCCTCTGTAGCCGTTTTTTTTTAAATCGACTCTGAATACGCGACATTTTTGTATGGCCAGACTGGGTGGATGCAGTGGTCACTGGTCAGGAAGACCTCCGCGTGCGTTCATGAAACACATGGCCATCGGAATAGACTCCATATAGGAGGAAAATATCAAAAAATTAGGAAGCCCTCTGTAGCCGTTTTTTTTTAAATCGACTCTGAATACGCGACATTTTTGTATGGCCAGACTGGTGTTGTATGTCGCGATCGCAATTTCCAGTTCCGGGAGATAAGAACTTTCAAGGCCAGTATTATCGTTTAATACTACTCCGCGAGTGAGTCAAGGCCAAGTTCACGTTATTAATGCAACCACAGCACTTTGCGTGGTAAGCCAAAAGCTTTAGTCAAGCTTCGTTTAAAGTAAATTCAAAAGCCAAGGTAGCAACCAGAACACGTCGTATGGAATGGATTGTGGAAGCTAGCGTTCAATAGCTAGCTTCCAAACCATAAAAACCACAGCGTTTTGTATTTGAATGGATTGTGGAAGCTAGCTTTCAGTAGCAAGCTATTCAGTAACAAGCAGTAGCAAACCATAAAAACGCTTGGCTTGAAAGACCAAACGATCAGAATCCACACGCGGAAGAATTAAATTGAGAACGATTTTCTTCCGCGTATTGATTCTGCGAACTTTACAATTTTAATATTGCGAAAGAATGGAAATTGCGACACGCGCCAACACCGACCCACTTTGGTGCGGTCGACGGGTGCGTCGACCAAGCCAGAGTGGAAACCAGAAAAAGATTCGAACGGCAGTCTTAGAATCATATCAGAACGACGAAGTCGGTTACGCGCGTAGAGAGTCGCGCGGATTAGTTTGTAGAATAGTGCTAAGTAAAAGTAGTGATAATAAGGACTAGAGGTGTCCACCAGAAATATACTCGAGAAAAAATAAGAGTAATTATAAAAGTAGTGAAAAGGAAAATAATAATAAAAGCTAACCGAAATCAATCAAAAGAAGTTTTATTCGTTGCCCAAAGGACAACCATAAGAAGGAAGACCACCCGATAGGAAAGCAATACAACAAATTGGCGCAGCCGGATTTTTCGAGCCGAGGATCGCTCGAATAAAGGGAAAAAAGCAAGTAACAATGAAATACGAAAATTAAAAATAAGAGTTAAATATTAATTAAAAATTAAGTGATATAACAAAGATTAGTAGCTTAGGAAAAAGTATAAAGTGAAAAGTGAAACAATAATGAATAAATTTTGCAGAGAAATTTTGGAAAAGTGAAATAATAATTGAATTGAATAAAGAATGAATTTTGCAGAGAAATTTTGGAAAAATGAAGTAATAATTTTAGAAAATTGAAAAATAAAAGTAGAATAAAATAATAGGAAAGAGTGAAAAAGATTAGTAGTAGAATTAAAAGAATTCAATTGTATTACTATATCAAATATATTATTTTATATATATTATATAAAACATAAAATAACTTTCAGGTCCCTAAATCATCGGTTTCATCAAAAGGATGCCAGCTTAATTGCACGGCAAACTTGTCTCCTTCTCCTAGGCATTAGCCGGACAAAAATCTTTACTGAGGTCGACCCATTTCACTCGGGAAGTCATTCTTATATTTTTATAATTATAGGATAAAGTATTAGAGAAAATACGATTTTTTTTTTTTTTTTTTTTAGATTTAATAAGGAAAGAAGTTGTAATTTAATTTTAGAACAAACAAATGCAAATTACAGCAAATAGAGAATTTGTAATTTGCCGACCTTAAAACAAAAAGGAAAATTTAGAGAAAAAATTAAACAATAAATAGTGATGAATTTGGCGGAGAAATTTTAAAAATAAGTGAAATAATAAATTTTAGGAATAACTAGGGAAACAAAAATCTAGTGTTCTTTTAAAATACACAACTTGAATATATATTACGGTGCTTTTCATATAGGAGCAAGTACGGCCTGGTGGCCATATATTATGACATAGCGTGGCTCGCTTAAAAGTCAAACAAAGCAAGGCCTGGTGGCCAAACTAATTCAGCGTGACTCGCTAAACAAACAGTCAATTTTTTTTATTCAACTCAAAAAGCAAGGACATAAAGTTGCCAACATTAAGGATTAATGAATTTTCGTTTTTTTTTAAATTTACAATATTGGGTACTGTAATTAACAGATTGTGCGAAAATCAGATTGATTTTGCTAACTTAAATAAATTTAAAAATTTATTTAACGTGGCAAAATTCGGATGATAAACGCAAATTGTTAAAAAACAGAAATCCAATCCAATACTAAAACAAAACGCGTACAGTATACGGGTTAGTTTTAAGTTTTCGTTGGATAATTTCTCGGGTGTGTCTTAGACGTTTGTTTTTAAATTACATTGTTAAATAAATTTTAACATTCAATGTAGTTGATTTCAAAGTCGCACATTTTAAGTTGATTAATTGATAATTCAATTATCATGTTATTCGAGTTCGAGTTAAACAAATTTTTATTAAATAATACGTCATACATTCGCAAATGGATGAAATTTCAAAAGGGGTAATAATCGGAATTACCAACAGGTGTTTAGAAATCTAAACAGGTTAAGGAAGTTGAAACTTCATATTAAGAATTTTAATGGTTTCATTAAACTATATTTCGTTCGTTTAATTAATGGCCGAGTCATTACAGGAGCAAGGTTACTTAGAATTAGATAGGACTCATAAAGAACTGAAACGCCAGTTGGGGGAGTTTATATCTAAATATTGGGCAATTTTAAAAGGGACTGTAGGCAACAAAGAGAACTTAGAATTGATAAAGTGTAGAGTAGGGGACCTAAAAGACCATACGAGTGTAGAAAAAGCGGACGCAATAGTAGAGGAATTACTTAAATTCCTAAACCAGATAATAGAGAATAAAACAGAAGATTCAAAGACATGGGAATTAGAGTTTAACGCGTTAAGAAATAGATACGACAATTATTTAGTAAATAAAGAGTTTCAAGAAGACTTACTCGCGAACGTAGAGCGAGAGAACGAAAAACTAAGGGAATTATTAACAAAAAAAGGGATAACCGAGGAAACGTTGAATAGAACATTAGACCAGGGATTTACACAGAAATCAAGAGAAGACTGTAGCTCTTTAGAGGAGGCAAATAGACGAATACAAGAGCTAAAAGAGCAAAACAGACTTCTAAGTCAGGAAATGTCGCTAGATCACAACCAGTCACTCTTTCATAAGGAACCAAATCCGCCCGCAGTTAGTCCGAAGGACGGCAACGCAAGGTCTCTCCCACAAATTAGGACAGCAAGAGATCAAACCAGAATGGGTATTGGAGAGATAGCTAAAAATACAAATAGGCTGGTACCACTCTTTTCTGGAACACATTCGCCAGACTTACGCGGCGAAGTGTATAAATTCATACACGGGTGCGAATTAGCCGCAAGAGAGGTTGGTAAAGACAATATTCAGGACTACATAGACTGCATTAAGCAAAGACTACATGGGGATGCATATGATTTAGTTAGGTCACAACGATTCAATACCCTCGAGGACTTCTACCTCACCATAAAAAGGGCATATTTACCAACGGTCTCCTTAGACTCAGTGTTAACAGCGATCCAAAGTTGTAACCAATTACTTAACGAGGATATACGACAGTTTGCAAGACGCCTGAACACCCTACGAACACAGGCAGTAGAGTTAATTCGAACGAAGTATGACGGAAAAGGAGATATGGCAATTTTGAGTATGGTGGAAGGGGCCGTCGAGAAATCCTTTAAATCAGGGCTTAAGAACGCCGCATTGAGAATTTATATGCTCAATGTGACGGAGAAAAACATCGAAGAAATGGTAGAGTTAGCCATAGATGCACTCGAAACCATACAAAGCAGTAGCATCTTCCACGCAAACCCCTTAAATATTAACATGAATTCATCACTTCTTGCCACCATGCCGATTACGCAACAAGAACAAATTCAACATGGAAGTCAGGGCAGATCTTCAGGAGGAAAAAACGTCAGGCAACAGAATAGGATACAACATACTCCACAAGGAGCGGCAGATAGAATAATATGCTCATTTTGTAACAAGCGAGGTCATACCAGAGATGATTGTTTAACTCGCAAGAACTCGCCGTATTGCCAAAAGTGTTTAAAATACGGACACGAGGCAAACTGGAGGTGTGACCAAAAGGGAGGCCAGAAAAATGTGGCAAGGAACACATATCAAGGGCCCAATTATCGAACTCAAGGAGTTCAGCAATGGAATCCACCCCAGCAGAATGATCAGTCAAACCAAGTCCAACAAAACTGGCAGACAAACCGACCACAGCAGAGTTGGCCTCAAAACCAATTCCAGCAGACGGGAAATCAGAAAGGGTCAATAAACCCCAACCCAAATACACTTAACGGGTTACAGAGGAATCAGCCGAACAGAACAAACCAAACGATATGTCATTGGTGTAATAGACCAGGACACATGATAAAAAATTGCACTGCAAAAAGGAATTGGGAATCGTTACAAAGTAATCGTCCGGGAAACTGTCAAGGGCCCAGAACAGGCCAATAATCTGGGAACCCAAGAATATTAGGAACTTAAGGCCAAATGAAGAAGAAACAGTAATTCATACATCCAAACCGATTGTGGATACGTTACCAACTTTAAAAAATAAAGTGGTAACCGTAAGTCCGACATCGGAAGCGATTGTTGAAACGTTACCACCTTCAAGAGACTTAAAAATGAATATCAAGTTAAAAGGGACTGATAGTAATAAGAAAAACAACGTAACAGAGAGAAATCATACGTTTGGAGAAACAGCTGATTTAGAGATGCCATTTAAGTTGAAAGATAGAAACCAAAATTTAAATACACGGATACCGTGCTCAATGAATAAGTTAGAAATTAAAGATAAAAATGTAGAAACAGGGGTATCTAACTGCACTCAAACCAAGCTAAATGACGTGTTCATCGAATTACCTTGCGAAGAGGCTATAAATGGAAAACTCATTTTACTGGTAGATACAGGAGCAGATACAAGCCTGATAAAGAGATGTGCGATAAAAGATAGTACAATAATAGACAAGTCGAATAGGAAAGATTTAAGCGGAGCATTTGGAGGTTGTGTGACCACAGAAGGATCGACGACTATATGTCATAATGAGGTACAGTCCTTACGTTTAACGCTACACGTTGTGTCACTTAAACAAGGAGTACCGGCAGACGGCATATTAGGAAGAGATAATTTGTGGAACAACTCCATTATAAATGCAATGGGAAAAAGTTTAACACTCTTCAATGAGGAGAAAGAGGTTATTTTGGAATTACCAATAAAAACTATCGAGCATATTGAAGAGAAAAGTAAGCAATATTACATACCAGTTAACGCAAGAACGATTACGATAGTACCATTAAAACTACGTACGAAATTTAAGAATGTTGTAATTCATAAAGAAGAAATAGATCCAGGAATCTATATAGCAGACACATTAGTAAATGTGAAAGATAATACTGTTTATGCTCCCATATTAAATACAACGGAGTATGATTACGAGATAAACAGCGAATTTAAAGCAAAATTCACAAATTCCGATGAATACACAATACAAAGTACTACGTCAATTAATAGTATAGGCAGAATAGATGCCAAAAAGAGAATTAATGAATTGCTCAATGAAATTGAGTTAGATGAAAATTTAAATATTGAAGAAAAGAATTCAATAGAGGAAATAGTAAAATCTTTTCATGACGTCTTCCTATTAGACGGAGACGAACTCTCGTTTACAAGTGTATTAAAACACGAAATTCCAACAGGCGCAGATCAGCCGCCCATAAACAGAAAACAATACAGATTACCTCAAATACATAGGGAGGAAATTAATAAGCAAGTAAACAAACTTCTAGATGATGGCATAATCACGCATAGCACATCACCATGGAACTCGCCGTTACTTTTAGTGCCCAAGAAGAGTGGCAAGGACGGGGAGAAGAAATGGAGACTTGTAATAGATTACAGGAAGCTCAATGAAGCAACAATTAAACAAGTTTTTCCCATTCCTCGTATTGACGAAATCTTAGAGCAATTAGGCCACAGCAGATATTTCACAACGCTAGACTTGGCAAGTGGATATCACCAAGTTTTAGTCGATGAAAGGGACAAGGAGAAAACAGCATTTAGTACGGGACTAGGGCATTTCGAATTCAATCGAATGCCATTTGGGCTAACAGGCGCCCCAGCAACATTCCAAAGGATAATGAATCATATCCTAACAGGTCTACAAGGGATAGACTGTTTTGTTTATTTAGATGACATAGTTATATATGGTAGGAATCTAAAACAACACGAAGAGAGGTTATGTTCAGTACTACAGAAGTTACGTGAACATAACTTAAAACTAAATACAGAGAAATGCAAATTTTTGAGAAAGGAAATAGTTTATTTAGGACACAAATGCTCGGAAAATGGTGCTTTACCAGACCCCTGCAAGGTAGAATGTGTAAAGTACATCGGAGTACCGAGAAACAGAAAAGAGGTACAAGCATTTCTTGGACTAATAAATTACTACAGAAAATTTATTGAAAACACAGCTAGGATAGCGCTACCTATCAACAAATTACTACGGAAAGACGCAAAATTTATCTGGACAGAAGCCTGTCAGCAAGCATTTGAACGATTAAAAGAAGCAGTCATGTCACCGCCAGTGTTGGCATATCCCGATTTTTCAAAAGAATTTCTGTTAACGACCGACGCAAGTAACGAAGCGTTGGGCGCAGTACTGTCGCAAGGGGAAGTAGGCGGAGATAGACCCATAGCGTTTGCTAGCCGAGCGCTGAGCGACACGGAGAAAAGATATTCAACAATAGAAAAGGAATTCTTGGCGATAGTTTGGGCAACAAAAAACTTCAGAGCATACCTTTTAGGCAGACATTTCAAAATTTTTACCGATTTTTTGTATGGCCAGACTGGGTGGATGCAGTGGTCACTGGTCAGGAAGACCTCCGCGTGCGTTCATGAAACATATGGCCATCGGAAGAGACTCCATATAGGAGGAAAATATCAAAAAATTAGGAACCCCTCTGTAGCCGTTTTTTTTTAAATCGACTCTGAATATGCGACATTTTTGTATGGCCAGACTGGGTGGATGCAGTGGTCACTGGTCAGGAAGACCTCCGCGTGCGTTCATGAAACACATGGCCATCGGAAGAGACTCCATATAGGAGGAAAATATCAAAAAATTAGGAACCCCTCTGTAGCCGTTTTTTTTTAAATCGACTCTGAATATGCGACATTTTTGTATGGCCAGACTGGGTGGATGCAGTGGTCACTGGTCAGGAAGACCTCCGCGTGCGTTCATGAAACACATGGCCACTGACAGATACTCCACATAGGAGGAAAATATCAAAACATTAGGAAGCCCTCTGTAGCCGTTTTTTTTTAAATCGACTCTGAATATGCAACATTTTTGTATGGCCAGACTGGGTGGATGCAGTGGTCGCTGGTCAGGAAGACCTCCGCGTGCGTTCATGAAACACATGGCCATCGGAATAGACTCCATATAGGAGGAAAATATCCAAAAATTAGGAAGCCCTCTGTAGCCGTTTTTTTTTAAATCGACTCTGAATATGCGACATTTTTGTATGGCCAGACTGGGTGGATGCAGTGGTCACTGGTCAGGAAGACCTCCGCGTGCGTTCATGAAACACATGGCCACTGATAGATATTCCACATAGGAGGAAAATATCAAAAAATTAGGAAGCCCTCTGTAGCCGTTTTTTTTTAAATCGACTCTGAATACGCGACATTTTTGTATGGCCAGACTGGGTGGATGCAGTGGTCACTGGTCAGGAAGACCTCCGCGTGCGTTCATGAAACACATGGCCACTGATAGATACTCCACATAAGAGGAAAATATCAAAAAATTAGGAAGCCCTCTGTAGCCGTTTTTTTTTAAATCGACTCTGAATACGCGACATTTTTGTATGGCCAGACTGGGTGGATGCAGTGGTCACTGGTCAGGAAGACCTCCGCGTGCGTTCATGAAACACATGGCCATCGGAATAGACTCCATATAGGAGGAAAATATCCAAAAATTAGGAAGCCCTCTGTAGCCGTTTTTTTTTAAATCGACTCTGAATATGCGACATTTTTGTATGGCCAGACTGGGTGGATGCAGTGGTCACTGGTCAGGAAGACCTCCGCGTGCGTTCATGAAACACATGGCCACTGATAGATATTCCACATAGGAGGAAAATATCAAAAAATTAGGAAGCCCTCTGTAGCCGTTTTTTTTTAAATCGACTCTGAATACGCGACATTTTTGTATGGCCAGACTGGGTGGATGCAGTGGTCACTGGTCAGGAAGACCCCCGCATGCGTTCATGAAACACATGGCCATCGGAAGAGACTCCATATAGGAGGAAAATATCCAAAAATTAGGAAGCCCTCTGTAGCCGTTTTTTTTTAAATCGACTCTGAATATGCGACATTTTTGTATGGCCAGACTGGGTGGATGCAGTGGTCACTGGTCAGGAAGACCTCCGCGTGCGTTCATGAAACACATGGCCACTGATAGATATTCCACATAGGAGGAAAATATCAAAAAATTAGGAAGCCCTCTGTAGCCGTTTTTTTTTTAAATCGACTCTGATACGCGACATTTTTGTATGGCCAGACTGGGTGGATGCAGTGGTCACTGGTCAGGAAGACCTCCGCATGCGTTCATGAAACACATGGCCATCGGAAGAGACTCCATATAAGAGGAAAATATCAAAAAATTAGGAAGCCCTCTGTAGCCGTTTTTCTTTAAATCGACTCTGAATATGCGACATTTTTGTATGGCCAGACTGGGTGGATGCAGTGGTCACTGGTCAGGAAGACCTCCGCGTGCGTTCATGAAACACATGGCCACTGATAGATACTCCACATAAGAGGAAAATATCAAAAAATTAGGAAGCCCTCTGTAGCCGTTTTTTTTTAAATCGACTCTGAATATGCGACATTTTTGTATGGCCAGACTGGGTGGATGCAGGGGTCACTGATCAGGAAGACCTCCGCGTGCGTTCATGAAACACATGGCCACTGATAGATACTCCACATAAGAGGAAAATATCAAAAAATTAGGAAGCCCTCTGTAGCCGTTTTTTTTTTAAATCGACTCTGAATATGCGACATTTTTGTATGGCCAGACTGGGTGGATGCAGTGGTCACTGGTCAGGAAGACCTCCGCGTGCGTTCATGAAACACATGGCCATCGAAAGAGACTCCATATAGGAGGAAAATATCCAAAAATTAGGAAGCCCTCTGTAGCCGTTTTTTTTTAAATCGACTCTGAATATGCGACATTTTTGTATGGCCAGACTGGGTGGATGCAGTGGTCACTGGTCAGGAAGACCTCCGCGTGCGTTCATGAAACACATGGCCATCGGAAGATACTCCACATAGGAGGAAAATATCAAAAAATTAGGAAGCCCTCTGTAGCCGTTTTTTTTTTAAATCGACTCTGAATACGCGACATTTTTGTATGGCCAGACTGGGTGGATGCAGTGGTCACTGGTCAGGAAGACCTCCGCGTGCGTTCATGAAACACATGGCCACTGATAGATACTCCACATAGGAGGAAAATATCAAAAAATTAGGAAGCCCTCTGTAGCCGTTTTTTTTTAAATCGACTCTGAATATGCGACATTTTTGTATGGCCAGACTGGGTGGATGCAGTGGTCACTGGTCAGGAAGACCTCCGCGTGCGTTCATGAAACACATGGCCACTGATAGATACTCCATATAAGAGGAAAATATCAAAAAATTAGGAAGCCCTCTGTAGCCGTTTTTTTTAAAATCGACTCTGAATATGCGACATTTTTGTATGGCCAGACTGGGTGGATGCAGTGGTCACTGGTCAGGAAGACCTCCGCGTGCGTTCATGAAACACATGGCCACTGATAGATACTCCACATAAGAGGAAAATATCAAAAAATTAGGAAGCCCTCTGTAGCCGTTTTTTTTTAAATCGACTCTGAATATGCGACATTTTTGTATGGCCAGACTGGGTGGATGCAGTGGTCACTGGTCACGAAGACCTCCGCGTGCGTTCATGAAACACATGGCCATCGAAAGAGACTCCATATAGGAGGAAAATATCCAAAAATTAGGAAGCCCTCTGTAGCCGTTTTTTTTTAAATCGACTCTGAATATGCGCTATTTTTGTATGGCCAGACTGGGTGGATGCAGTGGTCACTGGTCAGGAAGACCTCCGCGTGCGTTCATGAAACACATGGCCATCGGAAGATACTCCACATAGGAGGAAAATATCAAAAAATTAGGAAGCCCTCTGTAGCCGTTTTTTTTTAAATCGACTCTGAATACGCGACATTTTTGTATGGCCAGACTGGGTGGATGCAGTGGTCACTGGTCAGGAAGACCTCCGCGTGCGTTCATGAAACACATGGCCACTGATAGATACTCCACATAAGAGGAAAATATCAAAAAATTAGGAAGCCCTCTGTAGCCGTTTTTTTTTTTAAATCGACTCTGAATATGCGACATTTTTGTATGGCCAGACTGGGTGGATGCAGTGGTCACTGGTCAGGAAGACCTCCGCGTGCGTTCATGAAACACATGGCCACTGATAGATATTCCACATAGGAGGAAAATATCAAAAAATTAGGAAGCCCTCTGTAGCCGTTTTTTCTTTAAATCGACTCTGAATACGCGACATTTTTGTATGGCCAGACTGGGTGGATGCAGTGGTCACTGGTCAGGAAGACCTCCGCGTGCGTTCATGAAACACATGGCCACTGATAGATACTCCACATAAGAGGAAAATATCAAAAAATTAGGAAGCCCTCTGTAGCCGTTTTTTTTTAAATCGACTCTGAATACGCGACATTTTTGTATGGCCAGACTGGGTGGATGCAGTGGTCACTGGTCAGGAAGACCTCCGCGTGCGTTCATGAAACACATGGCCACTGATAGATACTCCATATAAGAGGAAAATATCAAAAAATTAGGAAGCCCTCTGTAGCCGTTTTTTTTTAAATCGACTCTGAATACGCGACATTTTTGTATGGCCAGACTGGGTGGATGCAGTGGTCACTGGTCAGGAAGACCTCCGCGTGCGTTCATGAAACACATGGCCACTGATAGATACTCCACATAAGAGGAAAATATCAAAAAATTAGGAAGCCCTCTGTAGCCGTTTTTTTTTAAATCGACTCTGAATACGCGACATTTTTGTATGGCCAGACTGGGTGGATGCAGTGGTCACTGGTCAGGAAGACCTCCGCGTGCGTTCATGAAACACATGGCCATCGGAAGAGACTCCATATAGGAGGAAAATATC